>JAHXMQ010012342.1:6353085-6403004 GCA_020466415.1 Ammodramus savannarum pratensis | reverse complement strand
AGCAGAAGGCATTTGCAGCTCCAGAGCTGTGAGTGGAGGCAAGTGTTGCAAGGCCTCCCATTTTCACTGGGATATAATTGTTCCTCCTGGTCTCCTGGCACATACATTAAATATGACACCTGCCAGTTTCAGGTCCCTGCTGGATGTTCACAGCCCTCAGAGGCTTGGAGTTATGGCACAGATACTGAAGTGAGAGCTGTGTATTATTTCTCCATGAGGCTCTTCTGATCCACTGCAATGACAGAAACATTAAATTAAATTCTCCTTTCACTTTGAGTTTTCTGAGCTGTTTGAGAAACCTCAGTTATTGTTCAGAAAATTGGGGCTCAGCAGACAAGGAGCAACTACAACACAGGAACAAGCCAGAAGGTTATTCAAAAGGAAGCTTGTGATGGAGGATTTTATTATTATAAAGTACTTGCCTCAGAGATTTTTCTCAGCTCTCAAAGTTGCAGAAAAAGGGACTTATGTTTGAGTTCATCCAAGGTAAAAAAGGACAGCTTTGTGCACTTTATTTGCAAATAGTTTCATTTTCCAGCTTGAAATTTGGTCAATAACTTCATTATTTTTTTATTGTGCCCACTTTATATGCTTTTACTCATACCTTCTGTTTAAAGTGCTGCGTGGAAAGACTGCTATTTATTTGGAAAACTGCATGGAATAGAAGTGTGGTATTCCAAACACAAAGGGTATTTTTAAACTAATGAATACATGTATTTTCAAACTATTGGTTTCACAATATCTGGCACAGTTACACACAGAATTTCCAGTAAGCAAGTTGTACTGGTGTCACAAACTGTAATTATACACAGGCATCAAAAAATTTCTAAAGCAAAAAATCTCTTCTGTAAACTTATGCTCTATAGCAAAAACATTTTACCACCATTACAAGAATATGACTTGTGGAAAAGCTGTTAACACATATCTGGAAGAAAAATTTGCTCTTTAAAACTGAAGAAAAAAAATAGTGCTAAAGGATTTTGAAAGCTTAAGTGCAGCAATGTATCATCCAACTTGCCTGCGCAGTCTTCTTATTTAGCGAGGGAAATGAGAAAAAAAATAGACCAGTGTAAACGGAAAGATGGGAATTCTCATTTATTTCATGCAGAAAGTTTGTAGAGTCATTCCCAAAAGCATTGTGGTCATAATTCTGTCTATCTTTTGTGATCAAAAAATGTAGGCACTTCAGTGAGAGATTTGCTGGCTCACAGCACAGGGCAGAATCTGCAATTGTATAATTTGAATTTAAATAGTAGATATTTTAATCTTTGTGCACTAATGGTTCAAGTTTATTTCAGAACCAAGACAAAATTTGTCATTTTCCCAAATAACTTGAAGGACCAGCAATTAAAACAGTCATAGAGCTTATGGGAGGAAAAAAGTGTTGTCTCACAGGGTGTTTTGGGACTGGGAGAGTCATACCAGCAGGGATTCTGGCATTTCCTTTGATATGTTTGTTTTGTTTGCATTTAAATGCATTTTAAACAACCTATTTTTTCTATACATAACTATGTTTTTCAGTTTGGGCACTGGGAGTTGAATAATGGGCTGAAATTAAGCAGGTTTTCTATCCTAAGCTATCTTTTTTGAGTCATAAATTGCCTTTTTGTGTATAGCAGTTTTATATACTTTGAATACTTTGTTTTCTGTGCATGACTCTTTAAACATGTTTTGTAAGTCAAAAAATTCAAATTATTTGGTTTTGTTTTTTTTTTTTTTATTTTGTCCTAAGTTTGATTTCATGTGCAAGCCCTAGTCTTCTATGTTGTTCTGTGTTCTTAGGATAGACTTGAATATGTGCTCTCCCTGACTTCATGGGAAAAGTTCAGCTTGAAAAGTGAGAGCTGCCCACACGTCAAACTTTGCCCTTCAGACAGGCAGTGTGAACACAGCCTTTTTCAACCTCCTGAAAAGGCTATTTTCACAATCACAGGACAGAATGAAACCAGCACATTGGGGTATTTTTCTTATATTTCACTTGTCCAACTTGCATGTAAGTCAAAAGAAATTTTCCCTTGTGAATTTGACAGATTTTTTTTTTTGTTTCCTTTAGGACTGGTTTTCTCTTCTTAACCGTGTGTAAATACTGTTCTGTGACTCTTGACTTAAAAGGTGTTACATTTCTTATTTAAGCCGTGGTGCTATTTTCAGAGAACTGGAATAAGTGCTGTGTCTGCTTGTGTAGTAGTTTGAACTCATGTAAGAATATCCCAGGCTGGCGTATTTTCAGAAATAATAGAAATCTATTAGGAAAGGAGTTGCTGTTTTGGTACATGGGTGAATTGGTTGTGGTTTTGTTCTAGCCACCAATCTGCCTTGTTTTACAGAATTGTGGAATGACTTGGCTTGGAAAGGACCTTAAAGCCCTTCCAGTTCCAAGCCCCTGCCATGGGCAGAGACACCTTCTGCTATCCCAGGTTGTTCCAAGCCTGTCCAACCTGGCCTTGAACACTTCCAGGGATGGAGCAGCCAGAGCTCCTCTGGCCAACCAGTTTCCTGAATATTTCTCAGGAGTCTAATCTAGTTCTCTTCTTGAAGAGGTTTTTTGCATGTTTTGTGTGTTCTGTCAGCAGCTCAAATTGATGCAATAACTCTCTGTAACCTAAAGTATTTATATTTTTTTAAGGTTTTCCAGCTCTTAAGGCACAGTTGAAACAAATCTCCTCTGAAATGACAGTATAACTAGGCAAACTCATAGAGTAAACCTCTGGCTGCCTTAAAAGAAATAAATAAAATAATTAAATAAAACTGCAAAATGGAGAGCTGCATGGTGGTGCTGATGAGCCAGTTGAGTGCAGTGTTTCAGCACTTGTGTGCTGCAGATGAACCTGATGACTTAAGGCTTTTCTCAGGCTTGCAGCTCTTCAGCTCTATACAACTTTTTCCAGTAGCCCAAGACAATTCAAATAGTTTGCACAAACTAATCATTACAAATATTGCTCTAAAATACTTCCCTGTGGCCCACAAATGGGACAGTTGCTTAACTGTCTCATACACATCTCCACCAGAATCTAGCA
Organism: Ammodramus savannarum pratensis; assembly: GCA_020466415.1. Lineage (NCBI taxonomy): Eukaryota > Metazoa > Chordata > Aves > Passeriformes > Passerellidae > Ammodramus > Ammodramus savannarum. The sequence continues at coordinate 6,399,987 of JAHXMQ010012342.1, read as the reverse complement.
CTGAGATTAACTCAGCTGGTTAAAGCATGGTGCTATTAACACCAAGTTTGTGGGTTTGACCCCTCTATATGGGCCATTCACTTAAGGGTTGCATTTGATAATCCTTAGGAATCCTGTCAACTCAGCATTCTGTGGTTCTCTTCTGTACCAGCTGAGCTGTGTTTGTAGGTTTGAGCTTGAACAGCAGCTCCTCAAATCCCTACCAGTGACAGAAAAAACCATGACACAGAGAGGTCCATTTGCAGCGCTAGAATTTCATTTCCATGGCCTCTCAGCAATATTGTTCAGTCTCACTGCACACAGTACATGTTCCTTTGAGAAACAGGCTGTAAAATCTTCACTGCAGATTCTCATCCTCTAGTGTGAAAGCTGGTCTTTCAGGTTTTTGATTATGTTACTTCTACGTCTTGCATTGAAGTTGAGTGATTGCTGAAATCCATTTTTATTAAATCTTGTGGTTCTCTCTAGAGCCAGATCCCTGGATTTTCCTGCCTGACCTCTTTGTAGGTTGTTATCTGGAACATTTAATAGTAGTCAATGTTTTTTTCCCTAGTTTTTACAAAGGGGTGCTTCATCCAGCTTCATTCAGCTTCCCATTTGTTTCTGCTTACAGAAAATCAATTTGTACACTTGCTCAGCTTTAAATTAGGCCTAATCTTAACTTGTCAGAGTGACTTCTTATAGGCAAATTCAGATTTCTCTATTGACCATATTCTGTCTTCATCCTTGAGACCCATGTAGCGTTGGTAAACACTGTATTTTATTTCCCCAATCTGTTTTGATGCTGAGCCCATTGCTACAGCTGAGTTCTGGGGACTGGCAAAGAAATATTGGTGTCTCTTCAATATTTTTTTACATTTTTTGGTATCTCTTTACCTTAAAGTCTGAATCAATGTTAGAGTGAAAACAAAAGTATACTGCCTTGGTGTCTGACTTTGGTAGTCAGGGTAATTTTGTGCTATGTTTGCATTTATTCTGTTTTTAGTGCTTGTGATGCAGTCATGATTCAGGGGTCAATAACATTATTTCAAATCAGAGACCTCAGAAAAAGCTAAAGAAATAAAGTGAAATACAATTACTGAGCATCTAATGAGTTGTGCAATTCTGTATTAACTGTAGCAAACAACCAATTTAATTAGTATCTCTTTACCTGTGGAGTGCATTCTGCAGGTGATTGCAAAAAATCCCAAGTATTAGCACCTAAAATTAGCAAAACGAGAGACTCCAAATAGAGTGGAGGTTTCAACCCCAAATAAAATGCATAATTTAGTGTAGTAAAAAAATATACCAGTAATTATCCTGATCATAATATTTTTATCATTTTAATGAAATTGTTTGGTTTTGTCTTCATAATTATTTTTAATTAACCATCTGGTGCTTGGCCTGTGCTCTCTGCTGATGGTACTCTGTTTCTATTTTAAATTCTTTTGCTTACAGTAATGGGGTCTGGGTGTGTGTGAAGAGTTATAACAGGAGAATTGCCTTGCTTGGCACAAATAAATCACAAGTTCAACAGAACATGATGTTGATGTTGACTCAAAAGAAAAGATTCTTGAATTGTAACAATTTTTAGAAAAGTTTGCAACTTATTTGAAGAGATCAGCACTAACTTCTAGAGTGTGAAGCAGTCTGTGGAGGCCATGAAGATCTAGATTTCTTATCACTTTCATACACTTTTTTTGCCTCATTATAGCCTTTGAAATTCAGTGCTCTCAAGAAATCAATGTGCATTTAAAAATGAATGATCATACCTTAATGAATCATTCCACTGTGTTTTAAAAGTTGTTTCACTTTCTTGGGTTTTTTTTCAAAAACATCTGTGTGATCTGAAACAAGAATTGTGGAGAAAAATAAAGTCAGCACAGGGAAGACTTTTATCATAAAGTTTTCAAAGTCCACTTGGCTGAAGTAGGACAGAAGTCCCCCTTGGGAGAGACTGAGAGTTATTTCACAAGGTCCATGCTGACTGCAGCTCTGCTTCTTTATGAGCCAGTCCTCATCAATCATGTTTATTGTTAGCAGTCCAAGCTGTGTGTGTAGTAAATTAACCTCTTTTCAATCTTCTTTGCCTGATCCTTTACAACACTACCTCAATGCATAAACTGGGTGTTAAATAATATATATTTTAATTCTCAGGCTGAATCCTTACAAGATGCTGCTGTCTTAAATCATACTTCTAACAGCCTGCTGGAAAATATGTGATTTTTGAAAAGTAACAGATAACAATTGTTCTACTTTGCCTTTCCATATCACAGGAGGAGACAGTGATCATCTCTCTTTGGAGAGCACTTTTTGATTGCATTGGCTCCTGAGCACACCAGATGTCCTTTTGGATACCCACTGGCAATAAAAATTAGCTGTTCACCTGCTTGAGAGAGAAGGAGTAAAAAATTGTGCTCCCAAGTAGTATGCTTCAAAATATTTTGAAAATATTTCTGCATATCACAGACCTCTTACTATTTTCTCCAAGTTCAAGACACCCTAGGGTGGGTATTCCACCAGATTCCTACCACCCTTCCCATCAGTGAAAATAGATTCATGATCAAGATAAATTCTTACAATAGCACTTGAAACCAAGTCAGGAAACTCATGGAAAGCCTTCCCATTCAACAAGTGTGCATCCATGTGCAGGCAGCAGCTTTAGTGGAGTTTACCTGCCTAGAATTAGACAAGACTCTGAGTGATTAAAATATATCTCCAAAAATAGCCCTTGACATCCAAAATTGAATCTCAAAAACTTGATTTTCAAAAATATCAAGTCATACCTTGAAAAGGCAAAACTGTAGCTAGGCTTGAACCGTCCATAACTTCCAATGCTCCCTAAAGCTGCCTTTCTACATTGCCTCTGTGTATAAAAATGGGCTAACAACTTTAATGTGGAGATTACTTTTAGCTCCCTCACAAACTCTTTCTCACTGTGTGACTCAGATTTTGTTTCTCTCTCTCCGTTACTTGCATGGATTAATCTCTAACAAAAAGACTGAAAAGAACAAGAAACCTTTCTTTTTGTTCTAATAGGTGTGGCAAGATTCATCTTCTACCCTAGCAAAGCAGCTGAGATACATGTACCTGATATCACTGAAGGATTTTTACCATTCCTCAACTCTTGGGAGCTGCTGAAGGAAATGGCACTACTTAACAAATTTTCAATTTTTTCATTCTCACAGACAGCAAGGCTTGGCTTGCAGAAATGAGCTGTGACATGGGGGTAACCTTACCAACAAAGTGCTGCAAGTTTTCCTCACCAGTGGATTTCTCAAAGTGTTCTTCTGTGTATTTCATGATAAAGGCCATGCCTGTAGGGGGATGAATAAGCAGAAATACTGTGGAACAACACCCACAGGTCTAAATTACAATTTAAATTAATTTTAATTAAGTCTGGATAACATATGCATGTTATTTTTTTTTTATCAATAGAAGGATGAGCAGGTGAATAGGAATCAACTCTTACTTTCCTTTCACATACAAAAAAACCCTAAGACACATTATGAGTCCAGCTGATGGGAGATCCAAACAAATGGAGTCTGGTGGTCTTTAACAACACAGATCTTTACCTGGGGAGTTCCATCTGGTTTGAGAGCTAGTGTTGAGCTAGCAAATTTCCTAATCTAGTATGCCAGTCCTCTGTGACAGATAAAACTAACTTTTAAAGAAAATTCCATTATTAATTATAACTCCTTTTGAAGCCCTGCCTCCAATATCAAAGGTGCAGTTTCTTCCTATTTTTGTTTTGAAAGTACAATTATATATGATATTGATCAATTCCAGTCTCTCAGGAACTGACATTTAATTTCTTTTGTGTCTTTTGCAAAAGCACCAATAGTGTGTTCAGCTCTGAGAAATGGACTTCTTCAGATGGACTCTGTTCTGCAGTTCTGAGCTAGATGAGGTATTTTAGACAGCTTGATTTTTAATAAGCACATTTTGCTCAGATATGGCTGTAAAGAAAGACACTTTAGAATGCATGGGAGAATCATATCTTCATGAATTTGATAAGTCCTTTAGAGGAAGGGAAGATATTCTGTGACTTTTACATTTTAATTAAAATAAGGAAAGACCAACATCTTTTGAGACCATCCTCCCGCTTGGGTTTTCTGTCAGCTGCCAGGTTTCATGAGACCAGTGAAGTTAACCCTTTCCTGGAGAGTCAATGACAGCTTGTTGAGGGTTCTGTATTCAATCCTTCTGAGTTCCTGAAAGCTGGGGCAATAACTCACAATTTGCTTGAACTGCAGAGCTTGCATCTCTCACAAGAGCTTTTCTATAAGTTTGCCTGAAGGGAATGTATTTGGAAAGTGTTGGAAGAGGAGAGGCATAAGTGCCCACAAAAGACATCTGCCTTAGAGTACCCAAACATTCAGGATTCCTGTTCAGAAAGGAGCTGCCTGACCCCACACTGAAGTGCTGTGCAGCAGCACTGCTACTGCCAGACATAAATGAACACAATGAAAAATGTCTGACACAGGCCATGTAATTAAACTCTAATGGCCCAGATTTATTCACAAAAGGAAAACATGCATCAAAGAATGCCAGCTTACAAGGCCACTACCTCTGCCTGAAAATGATTGAGCTGAAGTTTGTCCAGGGCAGGAAATGTATCCTCCTGTATCAAAGATGTCATCCATTAAATGTCATATCACAGGTGAACACTATTCAAAGCAGTGCATTGCATACATTATTGAATTAGGACAGATCTTGTTTTTCACTTTCCTACTTTTCAACATAAATGGAGACAATTATGAGACAAGTTTTTATATGGCATGATCATACCTGAGGCAGGCAGGGATCTCACAGTCATGGGTCACCACCCAAGGCAATAAAGACACCATTCTTCACTAGTGTAATCCGACTTGTGTCCTGCCATGAATTCATGCTCACTTTCTCCAGAATATATAGACTTCACTGTATATGTTCTCCACTATATATACTGTACTTTATGTACAGAAATGAGAAAGTTTCATCTCCTCTGTGACAGTGAGCTCCATGTCACTACTTTTTCTAACAGCTGGGAAATTGAAGAGATGCAGTTTGATCCCATTTTATCTCTGCTTATGTCAGTGAAGGGTATTTTGTCTGATAAATCAGCTTCAGAGTGAGACCTCTAAAGTTATTTTCTAGTGCAGTGTTTCATACATGCAATCACTGAAACATGTTTTTCCATTTGATTCATTAGCTATTAAATGTACCTGAATAAATGTACCAATTTTGTCTAAAGCTTGAATCACACTCATTAAAAATCTGCAGTTTTCCATTAACAGTTAGCAGGGATAGGTGAATTTACAAGAAGCCCTTACAATAATGTTTTGCACAGAGCTGATGACTGATAGCTGCTGCAGAGAGGAATGTTTTTAGTCCAAAGTTGTGACCAGTGCTTTCTTTTTCACAGGTTCTGAGAAAAACAATATTATATGATCAAATAGAGGAAGGAACTGTGGTTTTAATTCAAGTATAGGAGGTTTTATATCCTTATTTATAGAAAGCCACTGTAAAGTAGACAAAACCAAATTCAAAAGGGATCAGGCAAATCCTAGAAATAGAGGTTATTTTGCAGTATAAGTGCATGATTTAAAAGTTGAATGTAAACCTCCAAGTCTCTTCGTAGTTGCACATGCAATCCTAAAGCAATAAAAAAGTTGTTCCCAAGTCCAGAGCTAAATGTAATTTCAATATATAAATCTCACTCTTGGGGAATTTGCATGTTTTAATTGTTGTTATGCTTGCTTTGGATGAACAGTGGGCAACTGATGGCAAGATTTGTATTCAAATGACTCCAATTAAAAGAGAAAGGCTTTGGTGACCTAACAAGAATTACTCCCTTGAGTCTATACATACATTTGTTTATGCTGAATATGGGGGAAAAATACTATAATATAATAAAAAGAATTTCTGATGTTCATTCTCTTCATTACTAGAAGATAGGATGGTGAGAGAGACAATTACTTGTAATGTGATTGCTTGAAACCACCACTTTTGCAGTGTCCTTAACACTGGAGCATCTGATAACACACACACAATTTAGTGGATATGAAGTTAAGTCAACTGAGTGGTACTTGGGTAAAAACAGACTCTTGAAAAGCCATAGCACATTATAAAAGCAGTAGAGTCAAGGGACACCTAACCAAAAAGCATAGCTGTAACAAGTGATAAATTCACTTACAGGCTTTTATCATCTTAGGGGAGTTTAAGCTCAAGAACAGAAGTTAAAATGCACAGGAGCAGAGGTTTGCCTGTAGTAGGACATCAGTTTCTTTCCAAGAGTCAGCCAACACACCACACTCAAGCCCTTGCCCAAAACAACAAGACACTTGTCATTCCACAGGCACTGTCATATCAAAGCCACTGTTGGAGCAGACAAAAAAAGATCTGCTGAGCATAGATGAAATCCTTCACAAGAGGGAATCTGGAGATGTCTGTGTCTGGGAAAATTGTCTTTTAGGAAGTTTTTGGTGTGTGAATTCAAATGCTTGCAGAATTTTCATAGTTTTCATTATGGTTTAATTTTACTCTCCAGAAAAATAGAGAGATCGGTGTGAACTTTTGGCTTGTTCTTCAGTCATTAGGATTTTGCTTGCTCTTTGTGCAAAGTGCTAGCTTTTAAATTTGATGCCACTGATGGTGATGTAAGGTTTCAAATTACTTGGATTCAAACTATGGCTACTCACATTTTCTATGTGATTCTAGGCAACATTTCAACTCTCTATCTCAGCTAATAGTTGTAGTGCTGGCTACCTGACTACTGAGGGATTTTCAAGCAGAATCAGATCTTCTGCGGTTTCATTGGATTAAGAACAGTGTTCAACACGTGAGGATATGGTTCTGTGTTATTAACCCTGTGCTGGGACAATGATTGAAATGCCTTACACTCTGAAGTGGCAGTAAGGTAGCACCCAGCAACTTTAAAAAAGCATCTAAAATGATTCTGAGTGCATTCACCTTTCCTTTTCCATTTTTTTTTTTTCTTTTCATACAAATCTGGGAATGTGCTCATGAGATACTATCCATTAAAGTGGCTTTGGACTATTTGATGGTAGAATTCCACTTTTTAAAAAAGCTTTCCTAAATGGAAGTGCTGGCATTTTTCTGATAGCTCTGGTGATGTGGAAATTGGTGCTGTTTTCTGCTCTCTCTCATCCCCTAAGTATTCTAGTTATGCAAGAGCTAATTTGTGTAGAAATGAGAGAAGTGATAGTCTAGCCAGCTCATTAGGTGCAATTAAAAGAAAACCATCCCTCAGGGCCAATGAAAATCACTACCAGAGAAATAATTGTTCATGTTAGAGGGCTGTCTTCCCTTAAGCACAATAATATTGTACTGGTGTGTATTATTCATGCACTTCTTATGGCCCTACATGAAATAACACCTTCTTGAAAGGGTCATTTGAAGCTGGCCTCAGTCTTTTCTTACAAGTAGAGGTTAACTGCCACAGATTAGCAAACTTCTTTAGAAAGTTGATTTTCCAATGTCATTTATGTAGTTTGATAATTCAAGTATTTTATTAAACTTTTATTTTCAATGAAAATTTCTGTTACAGAAAATAGAACATTAAGGAGTATAGTATAATAGCTGGGTGAAGTTAATGACTGTGTATACTTACTGAAAGATAAAATTTTGCAGTATAGATTGTATTGCAAAAACCCAATGCAATGATTGTTGAAATCATTCATCTGAAATGATTCTTCACAACAAAATTATGGAAGCCATGCTGGGATCAATTATATTGAGACTTTCTTGTCTTTCAGCACAGGAGTATTTTGGAGCAGTGAATGTTTCTGGATATGGAGATCAATCTGCTGCATCCATCCTTGAAACTCTGATGTGTGCCACAAGTGGCTGCTTATTTCTCCATTTTCTCAGATATTTAAAAACACAACACTGATGCATTTTCATCACTGCATTCAATATTGACTTGTTTGTTGTGATGTGCTCTCAAGTGTTGATACTCTATCAGTTTCTGTTGAATGGGCTGCAGCCTTTTCTTCAGGGAGACTCTTTAGAGTTTAATAGATCTCAGCATTAGTAAAACATTCCCAATGATCATCTTAAATGTTTCATTTGTTCTCTTTCACACTGCTGCCTCAAAATTGTCTTCTTAGACCTTTTTCAGTGATGTCCAGAAATCTCTGGAAAAAACCCAACTTTTTGGTTTTTTTAAGTCGTAAAAGATGATACTTTTCTCTTATGATTGAAGATAATAATAAAGAGCATTATTCTAATTTCAGATTCTCCCCACTTTCATGTTGTAATGCAGTATTTCACAGAAAAAATGATAGGTAACTTTGAAGAACTGAAAATAATTGCTGTGATACATTAATTACTTCAGTATAATTGCTATCTGAAAGCCACAAGCAAACCTACTACATTAGTTTTTTCTTTGCAATAAAAGACTGACACTTTCCAGAACATCAAGATGACTTAATTTGCTGTATAATAAAGAAAAACATTTGTAAATGACAGATTTAATTTTTTTTCCTATTGATCAAGATTGCAATTACTAAAGCAATTAACTTTTTAGATCTCCATTAGGGCGCAAGTGAAATCTAAAAAACTTTTTAAATGACAGGGAGTTATTTTTTTGCAATAAAATGGATTACCAGTCGCTGTCAGGAAGTTTAGCAGTGAATCATCTTCTGACACACAGACAGAAATCATTCTGTTCTTCCAAAATATATGTGTGCCAAGTACAGGAAATAGTATCTCAAGACGTTAGTTACCATTTTTTGTGTTCTTCTATTAAAACAAAACCAATTGGTCTTCAGGTTCTTAGCTTTTTATTCAGGTAAATCTGTTAACAGAATTTTACACAGCTAATGAATGGTCACATTTGACCTTAGTTTGCCTTCATCAGTATCACTGTGCAAAAGCTAAGGTCTGTGATTAATATTTTATAAGGCACAATGTGTATTGTACAAAGATGCTACATAAGTTTACAAAAAAAAAAAAAAAAAGCTTTAAAGGAGCAGTGGAATAAAAACCAGAATGCTTTGCCCTGTATGTTGTCCAAGGTAATTTGAATTTAATATACTACTTTTGCTTGTGAGCATGAGGTTTAGTTCCACTGGCTCTGATTATCACAGATTTTCTCCTTCCAATCCTAAATGAGGGTTATCATGGAAACATTGAAACTAAGAAATGGAAAAAAAAAAAAAACAAAAAAACAAAAAAAACCAAAACAAACCTTCTAACAGAAATATGAATTATGCCAAGAATGTCCATTAGCATCATTATCTTAAGTAGTTCTAAATCAGTGGTTTTCAGAATGAGGAAGAAATGTCAGCAGAATGTCTCATTCTGCTACTTACATTGTAATTACAGATTAAGACCATGCCACCTTTCCTCATGCCATGATGCCCAGCAGGACTGTCCATTAGAACAATAAATATTGAATTAATGGATGGGGGGAGGAGGAGAGAAGAGAACTAGGGAAAAAAATTACCCAAGGATAATAAAAAAATCATATACTCATTTGCATCTTATATGATCTTATAAGAGTTACACAACCTTCTTTTACCTCCCAGCACCCGGGGGAATTTTCTGGCCAGAATCCCTGAAAAATAAGAATGTCTGTCTGATTATCATATACAACTTATTTAGAAATATAATGGTGGCAATTTCTCAGATGCTTTGATCACTTTTTTATACCCTATCTGCATCGCAAATGAAATTAATGGTGAAACTAACAAAATTTAGCACTTCTTGAGAAGGTTATTTAAAAGTTTGAGATAGAAAATGAGAACTACAATATCCTAATACTAGTAGAAAATGCATCTAGAAATGCAAAATTGTTGTTGAGACTGGAATGTGGTATTTTATGCTGTGTCAGTGAACTGATTTGGTTTTTGAAGTGTTTCTTTAAATTTATTTTATTAGTAACAAAATTCAGTTTACGTCACAGATACAAACCCAATATTTTGGCCCAAGAATAAATCAGTCAGGAGCCAAAAAGATCACTGAGACAAATGAGAGGGAAAATTGAAATCCATTTAAATTATTTTTTTCCTCTAAAATATTATTACAGTACTAAAATGTAACTGGAAGCTTTATAGTTTTGAGAATTCAGGCTACACCACGTAAGGAGCCTTTGCAGTCTTAAATAAATGAGAATGAGAAAGAGGAGAAAAAGATGGGTAAACAGCAGCAGTAAAATTGAAAACAATTCAGCTACAGTAGTTCAATAAATTAGTGGCAAAATGGGAAGTACAGATCTCATAATCACTAAAGAGTCATTCATTAAACTGAACTGTATTTCAATTTTTATTTTTAGGTGGAACTCGAACCTGAGTTATTTGTTGCTGTCAAACCTGTGCCTGTGTTCATTTCCGGCATTATTTTGGTTGAGCTGCCTCAGCTTTATCTGTAAGTAGTTTCTGAAATAAATGCCATTCTTCACAAGCAGAGATACTGAAAGAAATGAAAATGCACATTCCTTGAGCTGCTGGTGCTGGTAGACAAAGGAATGGGAGGGAAGAAGTATATAATGTATAAGGTCTTTGAATTGAAATGACTCCCCTGTTGCTTAAACCTTTCTGGAAACAATCTCATGTATGAAAGAGATCAGTTATAATCTAAATGCTAAGGAATGGTTTCTATAGGCAAAAAAAAATATTTTTCTTTAGCAACTAGGATGCTAAAGAGTACAATTCCCTATTATCTACTGATTAGCTACTTTGCCTGCCATCTAACTGGTTCTGCACTTCTAAGCTTTGCATATTTTAGTGAGGAAACAAACAGTACCATGATAGCAGTAAGAACATTTTGTATTTCTATGATATTCTGTTTGTTTTCTTTCTGTGGTATCTTGTGTTTGGGCTTAAACTGCAACAAGGCATTATCAGAACTACCATTATTAAAATGCATGCAAGTCTTCAGCTCTCAGGAGATGAATGAACCAGTTTCAGGAAAATGCTGAAACAAAGCAAGGAAAATTCATATGGAAAGTAGTGCTGGAGGCTCAGCATATGTCTGTGACAAAGGCTGTTTGGATTTGTTACAGTGTGTGTTACCTCTGCCTGGAGAAATTTATTGCTCTCAGGTAATGAGAGCTCCTTGGGAGCACAGGTTTAGTAATTGAGCCATAAAAGATTAAAGCATGAACAAACCCAAACCCTGTTACATTTTGTTTTCTTTGTGACTTCCAAGTGACTGCCTCAGCAGCAACTGCCTTTTCCTTTCCTAATCTGAAATAGTTTCTCAAAGAGAAATCATACTAATCATCACATAACCATTCCCTGCATCCACTTCAAAACCAGCAAAGATGCTTTGATTACATTCATGTTTGATTAAGGTTTTTGCATAACAATGAAGAATATTAAATCTTTGGTGAAGCAGAGAGCTGAGACTTTTAGGTCTGTTGCCAAAAAAAGCCTGGCATTTGCCTATCTGGAGAATCATCTTGTACTAGATATAAACTGTCACAGGGCAAATGGTGGTCTATAAACAAATTATTTTTCCAAACAGTTTCAACATAATAAAGGTAAAAGACTGAATGGCTTGAGGTGGAGGGGTTATTAGTGCACAATCAGAGTTTTCAACTATGTGGTTTTTATCAAGACAATAAAATGGTTCTCCTATGCTCATTAAATGCTTATAGATACTTTAGAAGAATTCATTTTGGATTTAATTTTGCAAAAATGTGGATGCTTGAGAAAAAACTCTTTTAAAAGGGAAAAGGTTGTTTGTTTCTTATTGTATTCTAATCCGATAGTATCAGTCATGTCTTGTTGAAATGGACTCTGAGTGGAAAAAGTATTAGGTAAATCATAGTTTTTTTCCTCACATGGACCTAAAAAAGTCTATAATTTTTATTCTGACTGGCTATTTCTTCTATTTAAGAAATAGGGGATCACTTTACTTTTGAATCTGTTCACGGGAGGTGAATCTGCTTTGGCTGCCTATCCCATAAGAAAAAAATTCTGGAGTTGTTTTCTTCTGTTCATTATGGATAGCAAATTAAGAAACAACTACATATTCCTTATAATTACAATAAATATGATTTTTGTACCAGAGTTTTCTAATGTAAGACATAATTCTACTGTGTTTGTTTCCTGCCCTTAATTTGGTTATATTCTTTGTCTTATTATCAAAATTGTTCAGTTGTAAGGGAAGAAGAGTCCCAGAAATTGCAAGGTCTATTGAGTAGAACTTGCTGTGCTTTAATACAACAAGCAATAACAAGCAGTGCTTGACCTGTCTGTATATAGCACAAGCTGGGGCAACAAAGTGGTAGCAAGAACTACAAATTATTGATCTTTTTCCTGCTCTTTTCTCTTCTCTTTCTATTAAAGCATTGATCTCTTCACAGGGAGAAGTTCTGTTACTGTTGTATTGAAGGTAAATGACTTGAGAACCTGAAACTCTCTGGTATGAGTCAGTGTTTTCCTTTTTTTTTGTTTTTAATTAGTCATTGCCAAGAAAGATAGGGAGCAGGTTATGGCAATGGAAACCACTAAAATATCTATTGTTCCTTTGTCACTGTGCCAGGATCAACAATTGCTGGTACTGTTAAGAAGCCCATAAAATATTTGCTCTGGGAAGAGGTTAGCAGTGAGAAAAAATTAAGGTGAACTTCAAGCAATGAATAAGCTACTGAAAACCCTAAAATTATCCTTAGTAGAACTGGAGACATTTTATGACTTAGTCTGTTTCTGCAGCTTATTTCCACTAAATAATAACATGCTTTACTTCTCTTCTCTCACCTCCAATTTTAGTTCTGTTACAGAACACAGATGCTCTAATAAATAGACAAAACTGATGCATGGTTATATTTCCTTTCTTATGTAACCTGGTTCTCATTAAATGTTTCTTATCACTAAGTCAAGTCTTTTTACTCCACACACTTTTTGCTCCATGTCCCTGTGCTCACTTCTAGTCATATATCAACAGCACAGAATTTAATACACAACAAAGCGGTTTGTGTTTATTAAAAGTATTTCAAGCAATACACAATCAATTGAAACTTTCAAGGTTAGGAGCAGTTGAGCAGAGTATTTATGCTACTCACTGGGCTAGGAGCAGGAAGTGCCCTTGAGAATTTACAATATGATTTCATGGAAGATTAGGAAAAGTTTCTCTCTTGGGGTAGCCATAGTATCTGAATTCACCATATCCTCTATAAATTTAACGCAGATATAACAGTCTTTATGTTATTACTATCATTTTCCTTAATAGAATATTTAATTTCATTATCCAAATAATACAGTAAAAAAATAGGAAGTTTAAATTATCTTCATTGTGTCAAAAAACTCCAAAATGTAGAAAATATGTCTTAACCTACACAAAATAGTTATGGTGTCAGTTAATAAGTCTGTGATGTCATCCTGAGTACCATAATAATGATTTTCTCACTGCATTATCTATCATCCTGGAACACAATAAAAGAATTCATTTTCTTGGCTTTTCTTTTGAAGTAAACAATTTTCCATTACAACAAAAGAGGAACTTTCCATTGATCATGAGTTATGGTCATTGGAGGGGGCCTTAAAAGATCATTCTTATCTCTAATTGAGCAAAGTCAGATGGCTACTGCTGTTTTCATGCAGCATAAATACAGGTTTACCTCAGTCTAGGCAGAATTCAGGTTATATCACATAAACAATTATGCACAAATTTGACCTATCCATTTTTCTTAATTTAAATGATTCACTTCAACCAGCTATTTAGTAGCTGATAATCACTTTAGAAATGAAATTTTTACACAGTGTTTTTTTCCACCAAATAAACTCAAAGCCATATCAATTTGTACTCATTATATTGCATTTCTCTGCAACTGTCAGAAAGTTACTTAATCATTTCAAGTTATACCAGCAGTATGGTATTCAAAAAGTTATTCAAAATATGTACCCTAATGGACTGTCATTCAATCTTTGATTAAAACTCTATAGAAGGTTTTTTTTTTTTTCCATGAGCTTACCAATGCACAACAAACTTTTAATGCAAATTTTCCTCAGCTCTGTCACCATCAGCTGCTCTTAGTTCCACATAATCTCAAAGGGTTTTTTATGGAACCAAGAAACACCTCAAAATCAGCAGTTCCAGGGCCTCTCCTGGAGGATGCTTCAGAAAAAGTCAATAAAGAAAAAGAAGTGGTCAGCTGGTGGGATGAGCCCTGAGGAAGTGGCCTCCTCCAATCTGAGCATCACCTAATAAAGTCAAGGAAAATTGAAGGGTAAAAAAAAATTGATCAATTAATGAAGCAATTGTGTGTCTCAAGAGCTCATGCTATCAAAAAAAATAATTCCTGGGGAGATGACTTAGTGAATAATTCTGTAACAGCTGCAATTTCATCCTTCATATAGATACTCTAATGATACAGGAAAGCAATAACAGTTAATGGGTTATCAGTAGTTCCTATAAAATCAATTGGATAAAAATGAGGAGTTCTGTGAAAACAGGGTGGTTCTTCCCCTCCATCATCTTCACAGACAGAGGAGTCCTAATCCTTAAAACTGCAAATCTAGCATCTTTGAGTATTGTTTTTATTGCTGTTTCAAAGCATGATATGAAAATAGACAGTTCTATCTCTTCCCTCTGGTAGATTGTATTTATCACAAAATTAGATGGTCTTGTTTTTACAGCACATGCCAAGGAATTTTATAACAACATTAACTCATCTTTCTCCCAGTGAAATATATGAATGGCACAAGCATTCTCTTCAGAGAGATGTCATTCTTAGAGTAAAAGCAGTAATATCCAAATAATGCTGAGAAGGAATATGAAAGAGACCATTTGTGTTTATTATTCTTTGTGTGAAATAAAACCAGCAAACACAGCAAAAGCAGCCAGCTTAGTGACAGTGTCACATAATTAGGAAATGCTTGGTGAATGAATAAAATACATTTATTTCCATTATACTCTGATCAAACTGTTCTGATGGTGAGCTCTGGGCATATAGAAGAGGATAAGTAAATTAAAAATGTGTTTTTTCTTCAGTCTTTTCCATGTGCCATCATTATTTTACTAGTAAATAGCCCTTACATTTTAGTACTAGTCTGGCTCCCATTGCAGCATTCTTTTACCTTTATTTCCACAGCAGTGTTTCCACAAAGATATCAGCATTAAGGCACATTTCATTAGCATGAAGCTACATAAACTTTTCAGATTTGGAATAATGTGTGGGCTGATTGAGTTTAGTAGCTTTTAAACAATTTGGTTTTGTGATATGTCTTCTATCTAATGGAAACAAAATTACTGTTATGCTCCAGCTCAAAATGTTGGAGGCTGATAATCTTTCCTGGTTGAAATACCATTTAGGGATTCCTTGGATACCTCTCAAGATACCCACCAATTTTATAAGAAGCAGAATGTTAAGACTATGGACTCAAACTTGCAATTGGATTTGAAGAAAGGAAAGTGATGGTAACTCCCTTGCTACTGCAGATATCATTAATACTCTTCCCTGAATTTCTTTGTAGATATTTAAAAAACACAGGAAAAAACCCCTCATAATAAACAGGAGGATTATACTGGGTGTAAACTCAGGTTGGTAGCATAATTTTCATTAAACTGCTGGCCAGACTGAAAATAATTTATTATGCCACTGGTTCCATCAGGGAACCAGAGTGAGCCCACACTGAGTGAGATTTTATAAAGAAAATAAATTAACAAAGCTCTTAGAACTCTGTGTACTTTGCATGTACAAAACCAACCTGGATTTTTTTCTTTGTTTTGTTTATTCATATGTTCATACATTATTTAATATTGGGACTAACAAGAATTGATGAATCTTGTCATGCTTTTCAGAGCCTGAGTTATGGGAAGTGACACGACTGAGAGTTACACTTGTTTTATGTGGCCTACAGGCTTTATGTAGAGTGCCATAATATATTTTACTCACATTTCTATAATATGACTGTAAACAAATACCAGTTGTGAATGTGGTCCCTGTGAGGAGAATTTGTATGGAGTCTGTGTGTGAAGGATTATTGATTCCTGCCAGAGCTAAAAGTGAGTAGCAGGTATGGTAAATAAATCAGGAATCCATTATACAGGTGCATTACTGCCAGAAGCACTTGGTTGCATTTTTTTGTTGTTGTTTTTTTGAACATATGATTATTACCATCAAGATATTTTTCTTATTGCTTATACATTGTTTTCTACTCCTTCACCCTTGGGAGCAGCTGCAGAGTCCCCAGGGCAGGACTTCATCTTCTGACCAGGAATAAGGCAGAGAACAGAGGTCCATGACTCTGAGCAAATTTTCTAGGACTGGAGAAGTGGTGGTACCAGAAGGAAAAATACTAATTAATTTCTTCCATCCTTCCAGAGTCTTCCTTCTGTGCTGCTCATAAAAGCAGCCAGAACCAAGGCACAAAAAGGAGGCATCTCTCACCCTGTCTAACAAATCTGTCCACACTGCTCTGTCCTTCAAAGGGTTTCTCAGGTCCCGAGTATTGACCTCCTTTCTGCTTTTTTGCTCTGTTTTCTTGAACATTTTCTCTCAGTCTCAGTCCCATATTTGTTCTTGTGCTGTGAGGATACAAAATAATAAAAAGGTTTAAGTTGGGAGCTTAAGACTTGCTTTCTCAATTTTTTAGGAATTACTGCTTTTCTAAGTGTAATTCAAAACTCTTGTTCCCAGGTGGTCTTGTAAAGTCTGTGAAGATTGTTGTCTTTCCTTGATGCAATGCTATTTTTTTCTAACCTGTCTCAAACCATGAGGTAGAGCCCTTGACTCAGCTCTAGTGAAATTTCACTTAGCACCCAGAGCAACTGTCAGCAGTGGTCAAGAAAGCTGCTTTAGCATTTCCTACTGGGATCTTCATCCTGTCTCCTGCTTCACACACTTACCAGCTTAGACCTAGCCCCTGACACACTAACCTTCATCTTTTATCAACTTTTCAGTGAAGATTTTCCTCAGCTTTTGGCTTCTCCACACACACTGCTCTTCCTTCAAGGGCTCTCTATTTCACGCTACTCCTTCACCCAAAGGATTCACTGGATTTCTCACCTGATTCTTCAGCCCTTTTTGCCCAGTGAATCAGCTGTCACAGTCTTTATGTCTATTTGTACCAGCTGTCCTCCAAATGCTTTTGTGAATTACTCACTGTTTCCTGCTCAAACACAGCAGTACCACCTTAGCTCCTCCTGCTCAAACAATTCTTCTCACTGCAAACTCTTCTGAACTCTGCTGAAGAAACCCAGCCCCTTCAGCTCTTCTCACTGACATAGCTCAGTGCCTTATCCAAACTCTGCTTCTGGAGGTAAACCACAGAAATTCCCACCAAAATCTTCACAACAATCTGAAAATACTTCTATTTGTGAATATGGAAATCAAGCTTTTGTTCAAGACCGAGGAACTTGTGAATGTTATCTTTTTTTATAGACTGGAAAAGAGAATGTAGGGTGAAAACAGAGAAGGGCAAGGCAATTTTCTTCTTCACATAAACTCCAATATTTTGGGGATCATCCTAAATAGGAAGAAGAAATAATCAAGCCTAGGCAATGGGGGAAGCAATAAGTGCTAAAGGGATTTTAAACATGTAGTTCAGGCACTGGATGAAATTAATTCTACTGAGTAGTATTTAACTACTGGAATAACCCTCCACCAATCTGCTTCTAATCAGAGCTGGCCTGCATCAGAATGTGCTTGAACACTATGAACAACCAGAGCACGTTGTGAGAATTCCACCTACATAGTGGAGCCAAACTGACTGCAAAGATGAACATAATGAGGTGTTATGAGAGCCCCAAGAAATGGATGAAATCCAACCATCAGAGCACCTGTATCATTAGCAGCAGTGTTCAGTGCTATCACCTGGGATGTGTTTGGAGGAGCAGCTTGTGCTGATTGGGGTGTCCATGTCTTGTCAGGTGAGCCCATTATGGCTCAGGCACTCAGGTGAAAGCAGTAACACCATGATAAGTCACTCTGAGCCATTTCCAGAGCAGCGTGACTGCAATTGTAGTCTGCTCTCTTATTCTGTGTAGAATCTCTTTACTACGTGTTTCAAAAGAGTTTTGTGCTAGTATTTGAAACCTTGATTCTTTGGAAAGTGACTCTTAATGCCGTGAGAATGAGGTGTCTGGTTGGGGGTTTTTTTGTGTGCTTTTTTGGTGGTGTTGTTGTTTTGTTGGGGTTTTTTTTTTTTTTTTTTTTTTTTTTTTTTTTTTTTCTCCATATTCTCTGTGATTTGAGGCCCATCACACCCTCCAGGTAAGGCAGTGCCGGTGTGTCCGGGGATGGGGTCTGTGGAGCCCTCGCTCCCTCAGGGATGAGATCCGTCCCATTGGTCTTCTCTGAAGAAGGCAGTGCCGAGCCGGCCCTGGGCTAATTGCGGTAATTGATTGCAGGTGAGCCGCGCGCGGGCTAATTGCGGTAATTAACCGCAGGTGAGCGGCGCTGGCGGTTTGTGAGGCAGGAGGGGCCGGGGCGCTCCCCATCAGTCGCACAGCCGGCTCCAAACGGGGTTCAGCGGGAGCTGCTGCGCTAAATTCCTCATGGAAAGGTTCGGGTTGTGTTATTTGTGTGCGTTTGGGTATTTTGTCGGGGTTTTTTGGGTTTTTTTTGTCTTTTTTTTTTTTTTTTTTTCTTAGTTTAAGTTAAGAACGAGGGCGGCTCGAAGCCCAGCAATCTCCAGGTGAGCGCAGTCCTGTGGGAAGGAGCAGGGCCAAAGAGTGATTCTCCAATATTGCTATCAGATTTTTACTAAGCACCTGAAAAAACTAATAATTTACTCACATGACTTTATTTGTTGTCTTTCCTCAGTGTTATCACCTAACACGTGCCGGTGGAGGAGCTGCTGGAACAGCCATAGCCGATGGGAAAAGCCCATGGAAACCGCAGGAACGGGATGAGCCGTGCCCGTTTTCAGGTCAGGCGTGCATGGAAATAATGCTTTGTGAAATACTGCAAATGTTGGCTGCAACTTACTTTTACTGCCCTTTTCCACCCTGACAGACTTTGCTAACTGTGCTCAGTGGCTCAGCTGATGAGAGTAGTAACTAATCAAATTCCTGAATAATTTGGAATTGTAGCATCTGCTGCATCCTGATAGGAGAGGAAGCAGAACTGTGTGTGGCTGGGAATGAGTTATTAACGAAGTGATTACAGAAACAATGGTTTTGTTCTGCTTTGTACCTCATGAAAGCTGTTAGCTTCTCTGATGCAGGAGGAGGAGGGAAGAGATGTTTTCATTAGTAGCTGCCAGCATCCCAAAGTGCTCCTTGAGTATTGCAAAGCAGAACAGTGTGAATTGCAGCAGAGATAAGGGATGGTAGAAGGCACACAAGTCTGCTCTGTGCTTCTCTAGATACCATCACTGTGTGTTATGAGTAAATTAGGGTAGCAGCATCTGTTTGCCATGTATGTAAATTGCTAAGTAAACTCCTTGAAGGTAAGGAAAAAAAATGCTTCTGTTTTGAGTATGAGAGCACCTTTTTTTCTAGGTGTTAATATAATAAAAAAAAGAAAAATGAACAATAACCCACATGAATATTTGAACAGTTTAATCACTTCAAGTAAGCTTTAGGGAGCATTTCTAGTAAATAGAGTAACTTTTGTGTTCATAAGCACAGTGTTACAACAGTCTGACCTCAGCCTGGCTTAATGGGAAATGATAGAATGAATGAAAATCTCAGTTATACCATCAGATGCAATATAAGGGGTGGTTTTATTCTCTACCTGGTCCTGAGAGACTAGATGTGAATACTGAGTGTGTTTAGCAGAATTGTGCATTGCATTCCAGTTAATCATTAGAATAGAGCAAAGCATTTATTATTTTCCAAGAGTGGAAGTAAAACCATTCATAGAATATTGATGAGACAATGTGTTTAAGGCTCAGGATTTTCTTTCCTGTGCAGTTTCCAAGGCAGTCCATGAAAATCCCATTCCCTCCAGTCTGGCCTGAGAAAGTCACTGCTGCTTAAACTTTCTCTTGTTTCTTGTGGTTACTGATGATCAAATGATTAGATAATGACAGATTATTTTAGCAGAGTTCTCATGAATTGTGCTGGACAAAGTTGTTAAAGGACAAGTGTTGCATAGTGGTTGTACAGTGCTCCTTTGTCTTTAGCTATTTTTCTTCCACTATAAAAATACACAAAAATTGATAAACATTAACTTAATAATTTCTGACCAACCCTAAGACCTGAGTATATGGACTGATCCTTTCTTTTGTTCTCCCTTGATGGAATCTTATTCAGTTAGGATGCTGGTGCTTTGCAGAATTAGGCACCATAGTTGGTCCAGGCTGACTAAAACTTGGATTTATAGAGTAGAAAGAAAAAGTAAAGGTTTTTCAGCAGCTTTTATCTGGCTACATTTTTTGTCTTGCTTAGGTTTGACATTCTTTTTGTGACAATAACCTTTTCAGGGCTTTTCAGAGAAAGGGCATATGAGCATTGGAAAGAGTTATTTGTTCACCAGCAATTACATTATTCAAGAAAAATAGATATGTTACAATTGGAGAGCAGAATTTTATGTATATTTTAAGATAATGCCATGATAATTAATATGAATATTTCAGTTTTGGTCTTTCTTCTACTTCTGTGCTGCCTTGCCATTAACAGGCAGGATTGTGCCCAGTAAGTTGGTTTGAATGAGTTCAAACTTCAATCTGAGATTAACATATTGGATAGGAGTGAAAACTGTCCAGCTTGTAACTTAATGAATAAATTCCATTTTTAAACTTGGTAAAATTGTTCTGCAGTGAAGAGCACTTATTTTGTTCTGTAATGACTCAGTAGAATGGTTTAAGAGGATTCATTTTCAAGCAGCCTCTCCTAGAAATGTGGCCTGTTTTTCTTACAGTCAGTTTGGTGTTCCCCTGCCTAAATAATGAGAGTTTACCCCCCGTGCCATGAATAAAATTGTGAGATAGTGTGAACTTGGGAAAAAAATGGCGAAACATTTATGTCTCTTAGTTAATATGTGGGTCTTTTTAATAAATACACGGTGTTTGTGTCACATTTAGAGAGCTTTTGTACCAGCTGATAGAGATTCCTTGATTGAGCAGCTGATTTCTATAAACAGCCCATGTGTGGGCAGGGTAGAGAAGGGCTGATGGGAGGAGTAGGTTTCAGGTTTTTATTGCTGATCATAATCATGTAGTGACTCTGGAGTGTGGGGGAGTGCAGAAAAGGTAGTGAAGAGTTACATGATATTTCTGAAAGCAATAAGGGATACAAAAAAACCTCCAAAAACCACTGGGGTAGTTACTATGTAAGAAGGAACAAGAAGGTGAGAAAGGCAAGTGTGCTGGTCATTTCCAGCTGCAAATGCATTTAAAACACAGGTGCTTGTTTTTAAAGGTTTTTATAGTGGCAGATGAGGGCTTGCAAATTTGAGAATTAGCTAAAGGTAAATGGAGAATTCAGATGTGCTGTGAAATAAGGAAATTGAAAGTGACGCTGCTGGAGCCTCACTATGTGATCCTCTCCCTTTTGTATGAAGAAGATGGTTGAATATCTTTGCTGAGATCAGTGAGTTGAGTGAGGACAGCCGGGTGCATGTGATTGCTGGAAACAACGGGAAAAAGCAGCATGTGGGAGCCTGGGAGATGTAGGAGGATGTCCACCTTTGGGAGGCTGGGAGGTGTAGGAGGATGCCCACCTTTGGGAGGCTGGGAGGTGTAGGAGGATGTCCACCTTTGGGAGGCTGGGAGATGTAGGAGGATGTCCACCTTTGGGAGGCTGGGAGATGTAGGAGGATGTCCACCTTTGGGAGGCTGGGAGGTGTAGGAGGATGTCCACCTTTGGGAGGCTGGGAGGTGTAGGAGGATGTCCACCTTTGGGAGGCTGGGAGTTTTTAGCCTGATGAGCATTTGAGCTGTGAAATGCAGTATCCCCTCAAGAAGATGTATTGCATTGTTAGGAGAAGGTAAAGGCAGGCTGTTCCCCAAGGGAAGACAAACCAGGCACACTAAGGCAGGCAAGGGAAGTGACAGTCCCACATTGCTGCCACTTGCAAGCAGGTTCAGAGGACATTGAAAAAGTGAAAAAGCAAGGAGTCAATGGAAGGAATATCCTGCCTGAGCTGTCGGCAGTGAGAGTTTCACAAATGAGGTCACTGTATCTTTTATAACATGAAAAACAACAAGAGTTTAGATAAAGCTTCATCTTGAGTGCTGATGGCTGAAATCTGCTTGCAGTAACTGTCTTGTTCTCCCTCAGCTTCTCAGATTAATGGCTACATATGTATCAGATGCTTTCTTTTTCCACCCTAAATGTATCTGGAGGTACAAAATGTAGTCCCCTGTCAGAGACCCTGTACACAGAATGGGCCAAATGAGGGATTTGGGCATTTCACTTTTTAGGGTGGACTTGGAATGTAGCTGCCAGCTCAGAGTTGGCTTGTTGCTAAACTGATAAAATACATTTTTGAGTCAGATTTCCAGCCTGGCATGGGATGGTTTGGGTTGGAAGAGAAAGATCACCCAGTGGCCACTCCCCTGGCAGAGGATCTTTCACCCTGTGTGGGTTGGTATGACCACACCACCTACCAGGTCTTGAGATTACTTTGCTAAACCTTCAATGGGAGCAACCTTGAAACATGCCTGTTGTAAAATGAACCTGTCAAGTACAGCTGCAACTCTGAATCTGTAGGGTTTTGAATTTATTTATTTTTTAATAATTTTGTCTTAGATTTTCTGATTCTAGAGACAATATTCAGCCACAATCCCAATACAAATACATCATTACAAATGCCCGCATTTGGATGTGTTGCTGTCTGCCTATGGAGTGGTTGATCTCTGTCAGAGCATTCTGTACCACTATACTTGGACATTTTGAAGTCCTTTCCCTAAAAACTTGAATTAATCAAAATGTTGCCAAATAATGCTCCCTTATCTAATCTAATGACTTGTTCATGTTAGCTTAAATACTCCCTGTGCAATCAAACTGCTTAACAGAGATATAATGAAGTATAAATTAAAACATTAACCACAATGTGTGATTTATTCTGTCTACCTTTTGCTGGGGGACATTAAAACTACTTATATTCCAAGGAATTCCACATTTTTCAGCTTCTTTAAGCTGAAAAGCAACTTTAAGCAACTTAAATCAGTTTTCTATGTTTATAGAAGTTTGCCAAAGATATGAAAATAGACGGCAAACATTGCTTCTCTTGTTTTTCTCAAGCATTATTTTTTTTTCTACTACAACCAATTTGTAGTCTAATTTTTCATGAATGCAGCAATAAATATCAAATTTCATACTGCTTTTACAATTTTTTCTGTTCTTTTAGAAACACAGAGTATTGGTCTTAGTTTTTTCCTCTTGTTGAGAGAAAAATTGAGAGGATCGACCTGAGGGTGAGCATAGCTTCCTGTGTTTTGTGGGTTTTATAATGAACAGAGCAAAAACACTTCTGTGACTTGCACTTTATGGTGCAAGATGGAGAGGAAGTTTAGTGTTCTGCATGTTTTGACTTTTAAAATGGACAGAGATGTGTTGAGGTACTAAGTATTCTCTTAACTTTCATGTTTTATGTCATTCAGTTGTTTTATGTGATGTACATGAACCTTTGTTCAAAAACTGTGTAAGCATTTAACTATTTATACAAATTTTTGGTGCCACATTTTTTCACTGTGCACTATTTATATTTTTAAAAATATAGAAATATTAAATTTATTTTATTACTGTAACTTGGTTCATCTTTTACAAGTCTGAATAGAATTTGGAAATTGTTGAGTTTTAGCATTACAGGAAATGGCTCAAGCTATGACTTTTACCATAAACTATGTTTATAATTGTTAGCACTTCAGTTTCTCTGTTAATAAGCACCAGTGTGGAATTACTATGCATTTTTTGAGATCAGAAAGTATGGATTCATCTGGTGCTGATTATCATGTTACCACATGTTAATTATGCCTGGCAAAATTTGTGTTCTTTTCCATTACATGTTTGTGGAGAAGCCAGTTAGTTCTGCTTCATTTCAGCAAACTGGGCTGATGCCCAGACAACTATTAGCAGCTTCATTGTCATTATTTATACTGAATGGCAAAATTTGTGATTATCAGGGTGAACTGTGCAACCTGAGAGGGAAATTCTTGGCCAAACATGTTTATGTTTCTTTTCCTTTCTAGTTATGCCATGGTCAGGGCAGCTATGTGTTCACAGGCCCTGTTGTTTTTATTGGGTATTTCCATCAATTAAAAAAAAAAAAAAAGCCTCATTTTTTGCCACTAGTCTTGGCTATAAGGCATCATGGCCATGTGAGGGAAATCTGTTCTGATGAGTACCTGAGGAAAACACCAGTAATGCACTCAAACTGTGATTCAGCTGTGTTTCCCTAAGGTAAATCTGCACAGCCAGGAGTAAAACCCATTTTAGTGGATAGCTATGCTACAGTGACTTTGTGATTGTTGCTTTTTTTAAGGAACAGTTGTATTTCAGCACCACCTATAGGGATTTAAAGGAAATCTATCTAGATCCATGGCAGGATTCACAAATGGATTCTGCATTAATTGAAAGCAAGGTTCTTTGTGACAATTGCATAGCTGCTTTTACATTTCTCATCTTTAACCTTGGCTCAAAAATGTAGTAACGTGCTATGTAATACATATGAGATATGGTATAACATTAAATTTGTTTTATTGAAGGAATATTCAGTATGAAACTACATGATCAGAGAGCATGAGAGGAAGCTTCATGAGATGCAGTCTTCACAAATAGTGCAAGTTTTGCAGACTTTGCCTCTTCCTGTAACAAGGGACTGGGAGAAAAATTAAAGTTTTTAATAATGTCAAATTTTCTCTCAAAATAGGTGGGTTTTCTGTACTTTAGGAAGTGCTTTTATTGATTAAAACTAAAGAATCTGCCTTCGTTGTTTAACTTACTTAAACATGGCTAAGATTTGTAAGTGCTTGGTACATTTTTGGATCCAGTGTCTCTTTACATGGAACGATTCATGTTTTTGAATTAGGCAAGAGTGGCAAAATTACTGGCCTTTTGAAAAAGAGAAGATATGAGATCTTACTCGGGTTGCCTGGTTTTCTCAGAGAAAATATCCCAGAAGTCACAAATGCATGAGATCTCTGAAGGCAAAGTGTCCCGTTATGCCAGTGCCCACTGAATTTCATGTTAATATTTTATTCAGAACCTAAAATTTACATGTAGCTTAAACAAAGGGTTTGTGTTAGGTTTTATGTTTTTTTTTCTGTGTGTTTTTTTTAAATTCTCTGTCTCTAATGGTTGCAAAGAAGAGGACAGAAGTGTTTGTTCTTCCTAGTCAAGCACTATAGGCAGTAGAAAGAGAATTTGTCAGGACCACAGAAGGAATTGTCCCTTTTATGACAGTGAACAGGACTGGTGGCAGATGAAATGAGGAAACATCACTGGCAGAGCTTTGTGCTTTGTAGCAAGTGATATTTAGTTATAATAGCTGTTCCTGCAGCTTTCTGTAAGAGATGCCATTTGTTTCTGCAGATATCTTTACAATTGTACAGACGCTGTTCTGTTGTGCTTTATATTTGCCTTTGGACAAAAAAAATCTGCTGTAAATATTGCTACAAGATCTTTTCAGTTGGTAAGGTATTGAAGAGACAAGGGAGAAAGGAAGAAACATAAAACCATGAAAAATCTAAAAGAGGGATTGGCAGCCCTTGCTTGTTGTGGTTTTGTTTATTTTTAATGGATACAGCGACAATGAGAAGTTAAGTGATCTCTGCAAGAACAGTTTGAAAATATGTTATTCTCCAGAAAGAGTCTGTGACACTCCTGCAACCCAAACCAGAAGTAATCCTTTTGCTCAAACCCTCTAGTGCCTGGTTAGGAGCAGATGTTGCTGTGGGTGGAGCAGGGAGGGTCCCAGTGGGGAACATGGGCAGGAACAGATCTAAGTTATAAACCTTGGGCTGCAGTCCAACACTGAGGAAGAGCAATATTGGAGCCTTGTGCAGGAAATCTTCTCTTCTGCTCCTGCTTTAATGCCTTGGCATGAGCAAGGCTTGAAAGATGATATTTCTGTTGTGGAGCTCCTCATGGCTTTGGTGCTTCAGGAGCCATAAACTACCACAATTCACACTCTCGGTGATTTTAGCTCTATTTCTGTAGGGTTTGTCAGTGTCTGCCCTTTCCTCAGATCATGGCAAGCAGTGGTGCTTGTCTAATCACTCTGTGAGGGTCACTGGGGCTCATTATCTATAATGAAATGCCTAACAATTAAAACATACACAATTTTATGGTCAGAGGGAAGTAAGTTGAGTTTTGGCCAACAAAGCTGCTACAGCAGTGATTAGAGGAGTTTACTCTCATTAATGGTGACAAGCAAGAACCACAGACTTTGCTTCATAAAAGTAATATCTACTGAAGTTTCCAATATTTTTATTTACATATGTGAAAAATCCAGCAAAAGAAATTAGCTTATAGTGTGGTTGTGTGTGAAGAGTGTGGTTCTTGACATCCAGCCAGCAATGTGAGCACATTGTTCCAAACATGCTTTGTAAGAAAAGCCAGTTGGGGAAATGGCCCTGCTTCTCTGCTCTGTGTTTCTGGAATAGAATGTGTGTTTTATAACCTTGGGGAGCTTGTGGAAAGGAATAACATACTGGTCCAATGAAAAGGCAAGTTTCCTGAAGCTGTGCTGCAGTTCTCCAGGACTATATCATTGTGAGCCTCCTCCCTTGGCTTGAGAGCTGTGGGGCTCCAAGTGACTTCACTCCTTGGCCATCAAATTGGTGTTTCCAATCAAGGGTGCTGAAAGCAGTGCAAGGGCTCACCCCCAGCACAGCAGCAGAGTTGAGTTGCCTTGCTTTGGGCTCAGCTCCATCTACATCACCTCCTGTCTATGAATAAAACTGCTTCATAATGACTTCAATTTGCATATTTCACACTGATTCAGAGCCTCTGGTACGATTCTTACTTTCAAATCCTGTTCATGCAATATAGGTCTGTTCTGGACTTTCACAGCAGCAGATAATGCTTGAAGGGTAAATTTCTTAATTCCTCAGAGCCTATAATTTCTACTTACCCTCTTATCAGTGGTTATTTTCTTTTCTTATTTTCTCTCTCTGATTTATTTTGTCTCATAAAACTTTATATTGTATTAACAGACAGGATAACTTGTTCTATAGCTTGTTAAATAACTCTATCTTGCAGAAGTTAATCTTAATTAGGTCTGGAATTCAAAAGCCCTAAATTGATACACAGTTTCTGAGAGCCCCTGCATTATCCCTGAAAGCATGGAATGCTTAAACAGCTCATTTTGAAAAAAAAAGAAACATCAAGAAATGAGAATGGATTCTAATTAAATGATTCAATTAATTTGTTGCTTCTTAAAATAGACTGCTGCAGATGCTGGTTTGGTTTTTTTTTTTTTCAGTTACAGTATTTTTTTTTTTTTGCTTAGATTGTCCACAGAGATGTGTCTTTTCTGGAAGTTTACTCTGTGTATCACCTGATTTACCTCCAGACAAAGAGCCTTTATGGCTGTAACTCAGAAACCTGAACAAATAAACAAAAGAAAAACTAGTCAAAAATTACAGTGACTGGGCAGGAAGAGGCTGAGCACTTAGCAACTAGGAAAACTTGTTCCTAGAACCCCTCTTTTTATGTTTCAGTAGTGAGTTGGAAGTAGCATGAATTCAAGCCATCATTGGCCTTATTTTGTAGCGAATAGGTTGAAATCTTTTAGCTCCTTTTAATCTTAAGAAAATAAGTTATGCCATACATATGCACTTACATTTTGGAGCAGGTTTTCTGCTTTTAATCCAGCAGCTGTGGATGAGCAGAGCACCTCATACAAAATAAAAAAGATTCCTTCATTCAAGTATTTATTTCTTCATCTCCTGTAGATCCAAACCTGTGGGTATGAACAGTTAGAAAAAGGTCATTCTACCATGAGGTTTCTCTCTTTAATTGGAACAATAAAGCCTTTGTCAGCTACCAGATGTGCAAGCAAACTGAGAGGTGACCTGTGGATTGATCCTGCAAGACAAAAAGGGGTTATATCTCCATTAGCTGCACCATTCATTTACAGTTTTCTTTCTGTTGTCTTGGATTTCAATCACCATTTTGGAAGATTAACTAAAAATATGCTGAAAAAAAATCTTTTATTCTGTACAGTAGGATTCACTACTGTTAGACTAAGAAATTATCTTCTTCTTTTGAAGTTATTTAAGTGATTGACCTAGTGGATGTTACCTATGTGGGGGCTTTGTGTGTTTGTGTGTGTTTCAAGAGCCATGAATTATAATCTGGCATCCTTTTGTAATTAGTCATGACGTGTGCTTCATGTTCTTTTGTGGCAGATTCCAAAGATGAAGTCTTTATAATCAGAAGCATTTGTTCAGATAGGAAACTGCTTTGTGTAAAAAGCATTGACTGTATTGCAATAACTTTAATAACAAATAACTAATGCAGAGACAAATTTAGGACTGTGAGATAAATGTTTATGTAATTTTGTGGTGGTATTGACCAAAGGAGTAACTATTATATTTCCACAGAGATACAGAAGTTCCCCTGGAAAGCTTTTTAAAGCAGTAAATATATTTTTGAGCGCTCCAGAACTCCAAGCAGAGGAAATCTGAATTCTTTACTACTGACATCTGCTAACATACCCATTTTTCAGATTCTGTTTTTTGTTTTCAAGGCCTTAAAGCTTATACCAACAGCAAAAAGTAAAACATAGTTTCTTATCAGGTTGTGTTATCTGTGTCATCCCACAAAACAAAAAATTGTGTTTTAAATCCTGGCTAGAGCTTCTACATTCTTTAGGCTTTGACATTAATAAGAACCCCTTGTGCACAGAGAAGCTGAACCTCACAGGTTTCTGTAGGGTCCAGCTTACTGAAACACCTCTGTAATTCAATTAATGTGTACTTCCAAGAAGATATAGAATAAGCAAGTGAAGAAATGGAAATTAGTGAGCACGTGCTACAAAAGTGAAATGCATCTCATGGTGGCCATGCAGTGACACAGCTGAACCCTTGGGAATGCTGCCTCCCCCTCTAGTGGTTAAACTGCTTTTCTGAGCCGTGGACTTCCACAATCTGCCAGAGCCAAACACTTGCAGATGTGCCAGAGGATGTTGGAGTATCTCCAACCGTGAGGTGGCAATTATTCAGCTTTCCACTTTGTCTCAACTCTGCTTATTTTGGAGGAGAACAGATGTTCTCACAAGTAGCCACTGTAATACCAGAGAATTTTTGTGGTTCTTTACTGTACAAAAATATACTCAGTGGAGGATTGACTTTTTTCCCCACAGCCATTGCTTGGTACCACATACAGAGAATATTTTTTGTATCACCTATAAGTGGACAAACGGTGTTTTGAGGGTTTCATTTGTTGAGGGCTGTTTTTGTGAGTTTGTTTTTTGTTTGTTTGAATCCTTATATTTTAGAAAATCCAAGCATGTGAACAAAACAATCTTCACATATCATACAGTGAGTAAACATATCACCAATCCTATTTTCATCCAGAAACATGTTGCACTGTTTAACCTCAGATGTGTAGGTTGTATTGGGGCTGATAATGCTACACTGAGGAGGGCTGTCTGCTTTCAAGGTGGTTTTGAAATCAAAAGTAAGTGGGATCTTTGCAGGCACATCCCAGACATTGGTATAAAACATCAGGGTCCATCTGTGAGCTGGGGGAGAACTCCAGGCTTGGTTTATAACCAGCCCTGCTGGTTCCTGCAGAGCTGAAGGAACTTCCTTGCATTTCACAGGCACAAGGAGGAGTTGGACACAGCAAAGGAAGAAATGCCATCTTCCCTCTTTAATGGCAGTAAAAACTACACCTAAGTCACAAATGATCCTGAGAAATCAGCAGCAAGTAGTCAAATGGAATATTGTTGAATTTAACCCTTTTCACTAAAGAGCAATAACAAGTCACCAAGAAACTCTATTTATGTTTGGTGTTTCAACCACCTTAGCTTTGATGTGCCCTAGAGACATGCCAGGTCTTGACAATAGATATTAATTGATTAATCAGCACTCCTTAATCTCATAAGCTGAAAGAGCTGGTAGTTCATTATTCACACAAATATTTGGGTTAAAACTTTTCTGCTGTCTCTTGTGAGAAAAGCATTGATAGCTGAGAATGATATTTTGGTCGAAAAAATGAGTATGCTCTTTAAAAATCAAAGGACCTTCTTTCAATGATGTAAATCATCTATGTTTTGCACAAAGCACTTTAGTTTCAGAAAAAATGCTCTTTACTGAGGGAATACATATTTCAGCATGATTTTTTTTTTCTCAGAAATACTTACAAAACCACCACAGGGATTCATCTTTAAATAAGTGTCTCTTGTTTGGAGCAATTCAAACTTGCTATTTTTTCTTTTCCTTCTGTTTTCCAGCTGGCCTGTCCACCTGCTTACAGTTTGTATCCAAAAAGCAAAGTTCAGAAACCCATAAGGTCTTCCTGTTTTAAATGGAACAAAACAGTGATAATGCCTGTGTTCTTCATTTATTTCTAAAATGTTGACATAATATGAAAAAAAAAACAACAAACTAAAACATACAAATCTAGCCAAAAAGCCCAAATTTTTATCCTGATTGATAGCACTAATTTAATCAATGGTCATTGTGTATGAAAGAAAATTCTATAGTAAATTCCAAGATGCCTATGCTGAAAATAGTTAATTATAATAGTATATGTTCTCATGAATAATTTCTTTTTTTTTTTTTCTCATGAGGAACTGAAAACTCTGTAAAACACTCAAATTGGCTTTCTTGCTATTTTTGATCCTATCCTCTGTTCCCTGCACTACAGTAAAAGAAACAAAGAAACACCCTGAAATTTAAAGATACTTTCGCCTGGATATGTATTACTTCATATTCTGTGGAACAAGTCCTGAAAAACTTAATTTTCTCCTTGCATTTTGGGGTATAAACAATTCCAACTCTAGTCTGGGTCTGTTATCTCTTCAAGCCTCTCTTGCTTACAAAGCTTCCATACTCCTATTTTTGTCAGTTCAGTAGTAAGGACACAAAAATAAGAGAGAAGTTTGCCATTTGTCACACTTGTGCAATGATTTCACCTCAAAACTTGGCATCCTCTGGCCTGACCAAGTAGGAAATACTCTGTGTGCTATTACAGCTCATTGTAAAATATACCTGGAAGGAACAACTGAATGAACAGAGCCCTTTTAAAGGAAGCTGCTAATCACAATCTGTCTTTCTGTATATTTAATTCTTGTATTAGTTTCCATTCCTGACTGGAATCTGTGCCAGTGCATTCCAGAACTGCAGGGTGGCAGGGGAAGGATCTACCTACTGTAGATGTTCCTCAAAATATTTAAAATTGGAAATATTTAAATCCATCTATTAATTGCATGCTTTCTTTTGCATCTAGCATCAAAGTAAGGTGCTTCTATTTATTACTTTTGTTGTTGTTATTATTATTACAAAGCATTTAAAGGAAAAAATTAATTTGGTCAAATTATATGTGAATATCTTGATAGGATGAAAAACCCCATGAACGCCTTGTATCTATATAGCAGCTGTTTCTCCAAAAAGCAACAAATTTTTAAAATAGAATTGGAGGAATAAAATCTGTTAGGGGGAGTATTTAAGCATCTTTAATTGAGTGTGTTCCAACACAGCACTCTGATTGTAAAAAATCTGTGTTCATCTAGTATTTAGCTATTCAGAAGAAACTGTTTCTGTGTTTGATTTACTGCAAGTAGCTTGTATTAAAAGCTTATTTGAAACACAAGTGCCAGCAATTGTAACTTGTTTTTGTGAGGGTTATCTGTCAAGGAAATTTATATTTGTCTATTAGAAGAGTTATCTGTGCATTAGAGCAGGGTGTGTGTATTACAGTGTCTTAGCTCTGGGCAAATTTTCTTACCCTGTGGTGTAAGCAAGCAAAAAATATCACCCAAGCTATCTCCCAGGCTGGAAAGTAATCAAATAAGCTGACAGGCTTCTGCCAGAATCTAGGGGAGATTTGTATAGTGCTAGAAATAGATTGCAGAGGATCAAAGAAAAATATTGAATAATTCTTAATCTTCTTTTACCAAAAGCACACAAGCTTTATGGAAAATCCTTCTTCGCTGCCTGTTTTCTTATTAAAACAGGCTAATTCAGGAGAGATGATGAGAATATTGCAGTGAGAGATTCTTGCCAGTTAAAAATTTGCCACTCAGCAAACCAGGATTTTACTGGAACTGTTTGGATTTTCCCACAGGAGCCACACAGTTTTCCATATATTGTGAATCCAGCTTTTGTAAGCATTCTGAACAGTCCTGCTAAACTCTGCTGTACTAAGGATGTACTTAGCACCCAGGAAACCCCTTAAATACTGGGATTCTTTCTAGTGAGCAAAGCAGGATCTGTGCATTTTTCTTAGTCCTCCAGACTTCTCAGATTCCTTTCTGACTTATCCTCTGGCAGCACTCTGAGTAAACCCAGCGTGAGAGCCATCATTAGCTCATTTCTGTGAGAGCTCTGCTGTGGATACAGTTTAAATTGCTTCATTCATCCACTCACTGAGCAGAGCAGCACGGCTGAACTTGCTGCATGAGATAAGAATGCAGCATCAGGAAATTCCTCTGCAGCAACCTGTTGTGTTCTCCTCCTTTCAAAAGCACTGCCTTATTCCAGAGTTATGTTTAGAGTTAGGCGCACACTTGGGAGACTCTGGCTGCTCAGCATTCCGGATGTTTACTCTTTGTTTTGAAAGCAAAATAGAAAACTCCTGTGGAAGGCATTATGTTCCATTTTCTGTCTCCTGGGGGAGGTGATCTTGCCAAGTATCTGTTTTGGTTTGTTGTTGTTTGGTGTGTTTGCCATGAAACAGTTGCATGGGAGAGATGTTTTGAATCCAACATCTTCCTTGCAGTAATTTTGCTCCTGAAGAAAGAAGGAAATTATTTTACCACTGACTAATTTGATGGATATCAGTCACCTAAGGTGGCTCTTGCCTAATGAGTTGGAAAGGGCTTTCCCACCTGGAGAAGTCTGACAGAACCTCTGACACACAGCTTTTATCATGTCATGAGTTTCAGTACCACAATGTCCATGTTTGGCACAGTCTTCTCTTGATTGATTAGTCTTAGACTCCAAACAAGATTTTTTTTTCATTAATTTCTAATCCAGTACTTCTCCCTTTTTTTAAGTGCAATCTGGTGTTTAGTCTTCTCCCACGTGTCTAATCTCATTATTTATTATTTATTTGCTATTACCAGAAAAGTAATACTGAACGAATAAAAATCTTTTTCTCACTGCTAGGCAACATAAGCTTTGCTGAAGATGGATTAGTGCTCTGTCATCTGTGAAACAAAAATTGTTTCCAGTTTCTTGGAAGGCAGGAACTTGATAAAGGGCAGACAATTGTTCTGAGAGTTGTAAGCTGTGAGAAATGGATTTGTAAAGAATTTTGGAACTTGATAGAAAGTTTATGCAGTTTTGAGTATTTGAATGTAAATATTGAGATAAGGTGTGTTGATTTAGGAAGTAACTTATTTATGCTATTATTTACTAATAGCAGCATTGTGTGGCAAAAGCTAATAGGCTAAAAGCCATTTATAAAATGTTGTAACCAAGAAATAAGTTAGCTTCTGATAGAATGGCATTGAGTTTTACATCTCTTGTGTCTCAGTCCTCATTGAGACTGATAATGGAATAAAATCTTTTAAAACACCTCAGTTGCCCCATCTCTATAAAAACTAGGAAAACCAACAGTAAGCACTGTGTAAATATCTGTTCCCTGGTGAGCATGTGCACTGCAGTCACTCTCACAGGAACAACTGGCTGGGTTTAGCTGTCTAATGACTTCTTCTGAACACACTTGGAATGTTTGTTTTGCTTAGAGATGCTGTCTTAGATACTGGATAGCAACTGATAAGAGGCAATGTTTGGGTGGTGTTTTCACCACCCAAAGGACTTTGCTGTCTCTGTAATTCCTAGAGAAGCCTTTTCCTCTCCAAATGGAAGACTGCAAATCAGTGGTCTGGGCAAGCCAGCCTCAGGAAGTGCCGGTCTTTATCACAGTAGTTGATGATAATGCTTTATTTTGGATTTTAGCAGATTGGAAAACAGGTTTCCTGCTTGTGTTGCCTTCCTGTGTGAGGAGCATGAGCGGGCAGGAGGTGCTGGAGCAGAAATGACAAGTGGGGCAGGGGTGCTGGGAGGCTCCAGGGTACCCACGGTGGGCTGGGGGAGCAGAAGGCAGCAGGTCTGGCCCTGGGGCAGCTGGGGCTGGCTCCATCTCTGCCTGCCAGGAAATGCTGCTCAGGCTCCCCAGAGCTGGCAGCACGTGGTGGTGTCCTCATTTGCCACCTCCTTCACTTAACCAAACCCTTAAAATACCTCTCTGAAAATGTTCTGTGGGACTCCTGCTGCTGCCCCTTATGGCACGGCTTGTGCATCTCCTGCACCTGATTTATTCACCAGCCACACCGTGGGGAAGGCTCAGCTTAGGGAAACTGGCACGGTGCAAAACCCAAAGTGACACACAAGGTGGCCTGGGTGCAGTCTGGAGGAGCAACTGTGACTAGTGCCTCACAGTCACCTCCTCCAAAAAGAAAATAACCTTCATTCCTATTCATCCTATGCCAAGATAAAACACAGGTGTGCTCACAGCTTTCTGAGAAATCAGCAGAAAGGCCAATGAATGGGAAGTTCTGCTTGTTTTGTGGTTTTCTATCTAAAAGTGCACTCCATTTAATCTCAATTTGTTTAATTCAACCAAGAGTTAGAAACAGCTAAATAATACTGCAATACTGATAATACTAAATTAGAATATACTTCTAATTGATGATTTTGGTGCTCCTAGAATGCATTTCAAGCGGGGTTGGAAAAACCCATGTAAGGAGTCTCTGACAATGTAAGCTGCTTATATGCATGCTTAAATTAGTCAATTTTCAATATTCTGAGCATGTTGAGTTGTGTTTCTTGCACTGTTTAGCCTTGTCTCAGTTTTGTTAAAGCAAGGGATAGGTATTTTAGATATTGCAACAGTCAGTCATTTAAATCTGCAGTTTATATGAACCTACTAGAAACTATTTTTGAATGATTAAGGAAATACCCTATCAATTTCATATGTGCATATGTATTCATAAATAACTATATTATTCTGATATGGTGTGGGTGTATATATATAAGTAATGGCAGGAATATGTATACTAAGCATGCATGAAAAGGTATTCAGAAATAAATCTCTCATCAGAGCAGTGGAAATAAAAATGGGCACACAAATTAAAAAGGAAAGAGTTTTAAAAGTTTAATGGAATATTTCCCCCTGAAAGCAGAAATTATCCTCAAGCCTGAATATTTATAAGTATTTAACTTATGATAAAACTCACACTGACTGCAGCCTGAACAGGAATGCAAACCCATGATAATAATAATAAAGAAGGAATAAATACAAGTGTAGTTACTGGCTGTTTCTACATAGAACATCAAAGCTCTCAGTGCTGCAACAGTGACATCCAGTGACTGAGGCAGCCAGTCCTGGGCTCAGGCTGAGCTTGGAATGAGCACTAAAGGACATGGATGGAAAGGGATGTTTGTTTGCTAAGATCTTTAGTGCAACACTGGGCTCATTAAGAGGATAATTGGAAATGCCATGGGAGAATGAACAGGATGATAAAAAGGTAATCAAGAAAAATGATGTGTTGAATTAATCCATATCTGTTTCAGAAATAGACATTTGCTGAGCCAAGTAAGGAATATATTATTTTAAAACAAATGCTTTATCCAGTGAGGCAATTTGTTCCATGAGCCCACACACACCCTTTATATTATGTAACAAAACAGAATTCAGTAGGTAATACTTCTACTCTATTTTGCTGCAGATAAGATCTATCTCAGATCTAAATGCAGCTGTATGATGGAAAGTTCTTTCAATTCTTCAAATTAATGAAACAAAAAGACCAAAAAGAAAAAAGAATCCTGCCTTTTGTAGGGAAGGTAATAAAAGGCTCACTGTCCTTTTACATAAGACATCCCTTTCTCTGTTTTGGTTGAAGATATTGTGAGTTTAATGAAATTCACACTTCATGAAGCTGCTGGCTCTAAAAATGAGTGGCATTTGATTCTGACCTGACCCCCTACTTCCTTAGTTATACAATTTTTTTTTTATTGGGTATGAGTCTTGAAATCTCCACATTATTCCAAATGTCACATGATATCTGCTGTACTTTGATTCCTGTAATTGAACTACAGAAGTAGCTTATCTCTTGGCTTTTAAAAAAGGTAGTAATGGGAACTAATTTAAAAAATTAGTGTTTTAGGATTTCAACTTCAAAGCATGTTCCAAGCTGTCTGCATTTTACTCTTAAGAAATTGATGAGTTAAAAAAAATATCTGAGTTATGCAAGGTCATAAGCAAAACGAAATGCACAGAAAAATGAATTAAAAGAATTACAAGCGAAACAACTGCCCAGATGGAAACAAGAAATGGGAAAGTTTCTCACATCTGTCCTCTGGCAAGAAAAAAAATAAGAGAAAATAAATTCTCAGGGTTGCATTTCTTCTCCCTGCTCGTTCTAAGCAATATTCAGATTATTAAATATGCTGGGTATTTAACCCCTGCTTCATCTGGTATCAACACAGGAAATGTTATATTCTGGTGGTATCCTAACACTGGGTTTCTATAGGGTACAAGATGACAAAGTGTTCTGCCTAATAGAAGAGCCCTTTTTTTTTTTTTTACGCCCTGGATTTGATGGAGGGAAAATTTTATAAGCTCAATTTCTTTCAGGAAAAAGAACAACAGCACCAGCTGACTGCAGAACCTCTGTACTTCTGCTGCCCAAAGCAGAAGTTTAATTTCAAGAGAACCAATTGCACAGCTGGGCCTAGAAATCAGAAAGGCAGGTGCTGAATGCTTTCCTTGCTGCTGCTCAAGCAGGCTGGGTAGCTCAGCTTGGGAAGATTTTCAACTAGTAAGATCTGATAATCACTTTCCTCTCATCCGTCACTCAGTTCCTTTCCTCTTCTCACCCCTGAAGAAAAAAAGCACATTAGGATAGTCCACTTACCCAACTTACCTTTGATAGCCCTGTTAAAGATTTGACTTTCAAAGCACAAAATTCCAAGAAGAAACACCAGCAAAAGTAAATTTGGATGTTAAGTGTTGAAGATTCTCCCTTTTAAAGATGTTTAAATATTTAGATGTCTAAAATATAGTTTAAAGATGTTTACATACTACATTTCCATTATTAATGCTATGTGTTACTTGGAGTTGCCACATTGTGCTATGTCAATGTTCTGCTTTCAGGAAAAATAGTCACCATCTGAGGTCATTTCAGTTTCATTCTTTGGAAAGCCCTTGAGATAGCCATGGTTTTTAAATAAGATCAGAGTGTTACAGGAAAGAAACAATAAGAGTGGAGAGAGGAGTGCATCAGAGAGACAGCTCTTCAAGTGACAGCTGCTGCATTCTGATCTTGCTTTCACTAAGGAATATCTTTACTTTCACTTCCATTCATGTGTTTTTAGTCAGCATTGAAATATTTAATACTACAGAGACCACTCTAATGGAACAAATATAAACCAGTAATAGAGCCATTTGTAAAACTCCTACTGAAAGGAAATAAAGCTATGTTCCTCTCTTTCTCTAGCTAGGATTTTGTGTGGCTGTGATGACAGTGACTGCCACATTTTAGCGCTCACTGGGCTGAGCCAGCTGTGCTGGTGGTGGATCTCCTGCCAGATTGATAAGGATTCTATATCCTTACGAGGATTCAGAAATGCTGAATTGCTCTCGGGTTCCTTATCTTTACGAGGATTCAGAAATGCCCATGCTGTCCCAGCTCCTAGCACCAGTAGGAGTATTAAGTTATGACTCGGTTTGCTGGAGGCAGTCAGCTCTCAGCTCTGAGACTAAGCAGCGGGAAAATCAAATGGCATCGCTAGAGGGCAACAAGACATCACAGACTTTGTGTTGTTAAAGCTGGAGCAATGTCACACCCTCACCGAGGAACAGCTATTTGAGGAACAGCTTACGTAAACCTTTGTGTTTTCTCAACTGTGTGACATACTGAATCTGGTTTCAGAAATGAAAGAGCTTAAAATATTAATTTTATTATATATGCACAAAAAAAACTTATAATTTTGTGTTGCTTTGTCTCTGTTCTGGTACAGTAAAACAGTTACAAAATTGGGTATTTGTGCATAATTTTAATTTCTGAACAGCATATACCTAGAGCTATAGTGGAGTGTAACATATTCTCCTAAAATCCCAGTCACTATGCACAAATAAAAATGTACAGGTTAGGAAAATCTGAATTTGTGGATCACTGTCTTTCCCTCCATCCCTTTCAGTCAGCATGAGCACCAATCCAAACTGCAACAGACATTACAGGGGACAGTGACCCTGCCCCAGTCCTCTGCAGCTTTTAGGGTAGTTATCAACTCTTACCTTCCATTTCCTGCTGTCCTGCTGGCACTAACGGTGTTGTCAGTGTAAAACCAGCTTGCCACACTGTGGTGGAAATGTGGGCTGTGTAATACAGGGATATGGTTGATTACCTGGCCTGAAGCCACTGCTGGGTCTCAAGGAAGAGTAGGGTGTTTCTAACCCGTGTGTTGGAAGCATTTTGCAGATGCAAAGGCTTTCACCACTAGTATTGTCATCCTTGCCTACCTTGTGCAGGCCAGCAGTCAAGACAGAGCTCCAGGCTAAGGGGTTTTCTGGCACTGCACATTGTCTTCTGTTTTGGCTCTTGGGAAGAGTAGGGCTGTCACCAGAAGCAGCTTCATTGTGAGAGCTCCCAGCTGACAACATGGAGTAAAGGGAATTTTCTGTGGTCAGAGGGTGGCTGGCAGTGTGCCTTTTTAAGCAGTGTCTGTTTGCTCATCAGGCTTGTAATGATGCTGACCTCTTACATAAACCTTCCTTTTCTAATTCCCTGATCTCCCAGCTTGCTTGGAATAATTCTATGCACTTTCAGAAGACTAACTTCTAATCATCTCAGCTTTGAACTCTGCAGAGCCAAGTACTGAGTACTGAAAGTATATAGAAAATATTTTTCATGGCACCTCTGCTTTAGTTTACTCTAGCTGCACTATTGAATGTATCTGCTAATTGGTGCCTCCTCAGGTAGGGACGTTTTCCACTGTGGACAGACAAGAGTTACCAGCAGGCTCCAGGGATTAGTGTGATTGTCTAGGCCAGGTCAGAGCTGAATGGAACTCTCTGATCCCACTAAAGGTTCAAATCAGTTTTGTTTTCATCTTCAATGTCTGATTCCAGTTTAAAACTGAAGCCTTTTATGTTGTAGTTATAATACAAACTAAATTAGGAGAACAACTAAATTAATTCCTGGCAACTAAATTAGGAGGACTGCGTGTGGGAGCTGGAGAGGCAGCAACAGAATAGAAAGCAAAACTGCTTATCTGAAAATGAAATAGCTTTTTTTGAATTTTTCTTTTGAGTATGTGTTCCTCAAGTGCATGGTGGTGTTTTTACTCTCATCCCATTTTATAATTTACCAAAGATTTCTTAGTTTATTTCTATTCAAGATAAGGGTTTCATTTTCTTATATATTCTTTAAAGTAATTTTCTTTATATGTTTTTCTCCCCTTATTTGAAAATAAGATGTCAAATGTGTATTAAACTGTAGCATTTCCCTTTTATATCTTCATGTCTGTGTGGACTACATCTTTCAGAATTCGTTTGAGTTACCTGAGCAAGGTCTTGTGAGAAAAAGACTGATGTTAACTCATTGACACAAACTCTGAAAATTTGTTTTTGTGTGTGTTCATTAAAAAAAACTCATAAAAACAGCAGCAAAAAAATCCCCTTGAAATTATGGCCAGGCCCGATCCCAAGATTTGAAATAAATTTTCATAGACTTATAATTTCAGACTATTCAGCATCCAGTACAACTAAAACTAAAGAAAGCTTCTTTGTCAGTTTCTTGTAGAGTGGAGCAGGTTTTGAAACAATCCACACAGATTCTTGTTCATCCATCTAGGTGCATTATCAAAGTGGAGAAGTATGTACACTTTCTGAAATCTATTGAGTTTCTGTTTTGTTTTGTTTCTATTGTAAATGTACAGACATTTCTTTAAGTCATGGTGTAATTTTAGCCCATCTGCTTTGGACTGTCTTTCTTGTGACCCTCAATTAGATTTATGGATATCACTGATAGACATTAATTCTTAACACAATGATTTTCAATTGCTGTGCTGTGACACAAATGACTGAGTGCCCATTTCCTTCTCACTGACCTCTGCAGCTGGCTTGCCTCTTGCTTTATCTGAGCTGGTAATTAGGAACTGCAGAGTAGAACCTGGCCCCAGCATTTGAACTGTCCCTTTGCTTTGGGAGTGCTTCTACTCCATTTCAGGACAGTTAATCCATCTGATTATTGACCCAGTTAATAGTAAGTAGACTCAGCTGACAGTATTACAGACATTTTTACAGTCAGGAACAACAGCCAGGAGATCTAAGGAGCTGTCAGGAGCCCTTCTGTTTGTGTCAGAGATAGTTAATCCATTAATTGGCCAGGACAAACTGCCAGTCTGTTTCAGGACGGTGATGAACAGCTGAACATAACCTTCAATTAAAGTGATTTAACTACCTGTTTGTCTTTGCCCAGAAATAATTACAATGAGTACAGCTACTGACTGTGTAGGTTATTGTGCTTCAGTTGCTATTTCTGTCTCTCTTACTGGGAAATTCCCATCCTGTGTGTCCAAGACTGACATTCTGGAAATGTGTCTCTACGCACATGAGTTGTAAGATCTCTGGGGGTCTCCCCATCCCTATCATCAGCCATGGTACTCTTAATGACCCTGAACTCGAGTTTTAGCATGTACTGGTGTGATGTTTAAATAGATGGGATGTTGTAGCTGCTGGCAGAATAACTTTTGTGAGCAGCTCCAGACAGCCGGGTGAGCAGCATGGCTTCATTTAAAAAGAGAAAACACAGCACCACATCTAATGTCCATCACACCGCATCCCTTAAACTCGCAGGGAGTACCAGGGCATCCTCACGGGCCATGCCAGAGCCTGCCTGCCAGGCACAGCGACTGAACCATCCCACAGCCCCTCACTCTGTCCAGGCGCACCTCACTGCAGCCCGTGGTGTTTGGCAGCCGCTCTCCCAGCCCCGGGCAGACGGAGCTCCCAAGAGGAAGCGTTCCCGCCGCTCCTCCCCGGGGATCCAGCCCGTGTCAGAGCTGCGGCAGCTCAGCAATCCATCCCCGGCAGGCAGCACGCAGATATCAGCCCGCAGCCCTCCCTGTGCAGCTCCACACCACACCCCTCCAACGCGGATCGCTAGGGGAGGATCACACTCAGCTCTGATTCAGGAATTCCCTCTTTCTTCAAGAGCTGTTGCTAGGAGTTGGGTGAGTACTTTGCAACAGACTTTCGGTTTTAACGGAGTAATTCTTTTCCCTTTAGCTGCCGAAAGCAGTCTCGGCTGGTGGCTTTTCT
The DNA here is from genome assembly GCA_020466415.1 of Ammodramus savannarum pratensis. Taxonomy (NCBI): domain Eukaryota; kingdom Metazoa; phylum Chordata; class Aves; order Passeriformes; family Passerellidae; genus Ammodramus; species Ammodramus savannarum. Next base: position 6,358,713 of record JAHXMQ010012342.1, on the reverse strand, counting down.
TTACATGAGTAGTTTCATGTTTAGATTCAAAGTCCAGCAGAGTATTGCAAAAAGGGAGCGACTTCTTTTCCTCTGCAGATTTGAAACAGCAGGACAATGAATATACTTGCACGATTAATACAACTAACATTTGGTTGCCATAATCTCAGTCTGAGGTATTTTAAGCTCTAAGTCAGTTCTTGGAAAGGAAGCTGTCTTAAAGCTGAATAAGTTAATTCTGATCAATAGCTGGAGTTTGAAGAAAAGCTCTTGCTTTTTTGCAGTGGATGCAAGAGAGACTCGATTTAAGTGGTCTGCCAGGCTGTTTCAAATCAGGCTGAGGCAACTAACTTCTGAAGCAATTCAAATTTTGAGAAGTACAGGAAGATTTTAGGAGAATCAAATTAAGCTGTTAAGACAGAAGCCAATTTCACTCACAGTATGTTTGAAATTTGCAAGAAACTAGTGAATGAGGTGTCTGGTCGTATCAGTGTGACAAACACACTCTGCACCCCAAAAAACCAGAATGTTTTTGGTGACTTCTGTAATATTTTACTTAGAACAGTTCATGTAAACTTCATTTCTAGTAACTTTGTAAAACAAAGAAGTGATTATAGCCTGTCTTTTAAAATATTGCTAGAATCGGCTAATATGCGAAAAAATTGCAATTTTAATGACGAAAAAGCCCGTAACAATGGGAAATTAGAGGTAGGGAGAAAAACAGCAATTTGTTTTGGGGGAGGAGTGTGTGGATGGTCAGTCTGACTCAGTGCTCCAGGAATTAGCCATGAAAGTGTCATGGGAAACATGTAAAGATATAAACCTTCCTTCCTGAGTGTCTTATGGGCAGACACAGGAAATGCAGCTGTCAGTGGAGATAGGGACAGCAAGGGCGTACTGGAGGAATTGCCAGGCACCTACTTGGGCAAAGCTGTCAGCCTTTGCCCTTTGGAACCTTCTGCCCACGATTTAATTTCACTGGGAGACATTTATTACTGTCTGTGAAGGCAGCAGGTATCTGTATCCATGACAGATTCCTCTGAATTATTCTTTAAGCTGAATTTCAGAATTATGATCAGGTTTACTTTGGGTGTAGTGTACACAGAACAGTGCTGAGGAGGTAAAGGTGATTAAAGCACATCCTGCTCTGGCCTTTTCCCCTGTCAGATAATGCCCCAAGTGAAATGGTTCATTAAAAAGCAGCCATGGGGCCAAGTGCTTGATGAATCCATTTATTTGAAAATTTTATTACTTTTATGCCAGAGAGTCACAGAGTGCCCTTTAAATTGCCTTACAGTAATCTGTGTGTTTGTCCTCACATTGTGCATTGCCAAGTTTGTAATTTTTGGGTTTTAAAGCATTTCAGCTCTCTGGTGTGGCTATGTGACATTTAAGGAGCATTAACTTTTTAGTGTAGTGCCCACTAATATTGCTCATGTAAACTTAATTGCTATTCATTTAGTAATATTCTAAATGCTGAATTAGAGTTCTGTGTTTCTGACTCAAGACAGATAAACTCAATACCATTAAACTTCTATCTATTCCTAATCTCATTTGAGAGCAATTTTAAAGCCCAGTGGTAAAACTTTGACTCTTTGGTGTCTGTTTTAGATCTAAAGGGAAGTGAGGGACAGCATTCAAAAAGGAGGCAGTTTTCTGGGAAGAGGAAATGTCAATAAATAGGAGGAAAAGTGGTCTTAGAAACAAAGCAAGGGTATAAAACAAGGAGCATCCTAGCGGACTCAGAACGTGTCCAGATCCACAGTTAGAGAAGGAGAATTCCTCAGCTCCAGTTCTACCTGCAAGGACTGTCTGTTTCTCAAATAACTCTTCCAAGTGCATAAACAGAAGCAGACACTGGTACCCAGGTGTTCACCAGCACAGGAGCACTGATATTCTTTATGCTATTCTGATTCTGTGCATCTTGGATCACTTTTAGGGCACAGAACATAGACTTTTCCCACTGATATATCAGTGGGATTAGGATTGTTTCTGAAAAAAAAAAAAAAAAAAAAAAATCTCCTCTTGGGAAAAAAAATACCATTACACAATCTTTCACATTCTGGAAAGTTGCTTTAATATCTACATTTACTTTAAAAAGGTGATTCTGGCAGTAATTTTAGCTTGCGTTATAAAATAAGGTGGTATCTGCTTTAAGGGCTTTATTACTTTCATGATTTTGTTGTCATTCAGTTCATTCTGAGAATGTCTGCCAGAAGGACTCAAAGCATTTGCATAGGAAAAAGAAAATTTAAAATTAAAACAGGAATATCAGTAGAACTCAGTAGCATTGAGTTTTACATGACTGTCATGTCTCAACTGTGGAGCAAAGTGTCTAAAATCTGTCAAATTCCATTAGTTACTGGTGGTGTTTGTTTGGGCTGCATTCAGAACAGACGTATTTTCTCTCTAGAGGGTCAGGAGAGGCTGATGGGCTCTTACCTATCTGCAGTTGTTCTTCACACTGAAACCATAGAAAACTGTCTTTAAGAACAGGCACAAATTACTCACTTCTGTGTGTTTGTCTTATGAAACCAATTTAACTTTACAATGGGGACAGAGTACCCCTGGGGACAGAATGAAGCAAAACCATATGGAGAATTGTATAATTCCTTTCCCCTCGTAGTTACTTCACAGCAAAATAGATTTATTTTAATCCTTCTCATTTTCTCTCACAACTCTTTGTTCAGTTTCTTAATTACTTCCTGTGCTGTTAATACAGGTATTTATTTCCCATCCCTAGTATTGCTGCCACCTTCCCTGATGAATAACTGAGTGAAGCTCTGAATCAGGTAATTAGATTTACAGTTTAGTGAGAAATTAAAATTAGGCTTGCTGTAGGGTATGATTTGGATGACAAGAAAGTTTAACTTTCTTTCAGAAAATTGAACCTTCCTTCAGAAAACAAAGCATTCCAAGAGAACTGATTTTAATGCAACTACATTGAAAAGAGTAGTTGCAGCAAGTTAGAGATACAGATTTTATGTAAAGGAAGCACTCAGTTGGTATTGTTTTTATGAACTTCAAGGAAGCACGTTGGCATTTGCTCTGTGTTCAGAGGAGCTGGCACTGTGGGAGATGAAGGGAATACAATCCTTTTTTTCTATGGCATTGTTATTTCTTCTTGGTTTAAAGTGGCTGTAGGGTGATAATCTGAGGCAGTCTGAGTCCTGGGTGATTCCCACTGGAGGCAGTTTCAGCATTTCTAACCTGTGTGACAATCACAAATCCACTGCACGAAAAGCGTCTGTGGTGTCCCCAGCTGGGAAGCCAGACCAGGTGAGCTCAACTTGCCTGACAGAGCAGGGAAATTTGTGTTTTGAACCTCTGTATGTGTGAAAATGTGATTGTGAGGTTACAAAAGGTGAATGGGTATGACCAAAACCAGTCTCAAGAGGCATCGCTGGGGCAGCAGTTTCCTCCTGTGCCTGCCTGTGGTATTTGTAGCACCTGAGCGTGTGCAAATGGGAAATTACACACCACTGGATTACCTGTGTATAATATAGTGCTGAAATTACTCTCCCCACTAGAAAAGCAGGTTGTGCTAAGTTAATTGACATCTAAATTCACGTCTGTTTATCAATAAACCTAGCTAAGTCTTGAAAACATGGGCTGGACTTTTCCAGTCCAAACTGCTAGGAAAAAAAACTTTATAGCACTTAGGTGTAACTAATATTGCTGCTTGTTTGTTTTGCTAGTGGATCCTGTGCTCTGGAGTGGATTTTATTAGGATACTGAAAGCATTCCCTGTTTGAAAATAAGATCAGATGGCCAATATTTTTGCTACCAACGGGTAGTTTATGTTTGAGCAGTTCAGGCCTGAGTGTAGTGGGGTTTTTTTTGTTTATTAGGATTTATGAAATTATGTAAACAAGTTATTCGCTTTAGTCCACATGTAAAAATATTTTGATAGGAGCAAAAGATTTCTTTTCCCTGTTGAAAGATATATCAAAATGAAAATGAGATAGATATGTGATTTGCTGCAGACAAACCCAGTGGTCCTGTGAAGAGTGCAGTTATTTTAATAAATTAGTCTTAATTTCAGAAGTTATAATTTCCTTTGACTGTTGCATCAGATGCTCTGCACTGCTTGGTTAGGGAGTTAGGAAAATTGTTTACAGGCTTCTGTAGGCAAGGCTTACTGTCACTACGGCTCTAGTTGATTATATCCAGTTCCCAACTCTTGGGTCATGGATACCATGGATGGGACACCTGAGTGAGCCAGGCAAGAAGGAAAACTCAGGGGCAGTTTAGGGTCTGAAGCTGTGTCAAAAGGGAAGGTGAGTGGAGACAGGATGGCAGAGGTACCTAGTGCCAGATGTGAACAGACCAGCAGAAGGGAAAAAATAGGTCCTGGACTTAAGCTGGGAAAATGTAAAAGAGTTTTAAAGCAAGAGTGAAAGAAGCTAACAAGGAAAATTAAATGTCAAGAGGTCCACAGGCATATAAGAAAGAAGGGACTTCTTGTGCTGGGTTTATGAATTAACTTATTTTTTTATATTTCCATTTCAAAATATGACAAGGTTTTTACTTTCAATTATTTTATCACGTGTTCTTGAAAGGCAGAATTTATAACCTTCATAAAAGCAGAAAGAAGGTGGGAATTTGAATCTGAATCAGTGACATCAGGTTATACAACTTTTCAGCATAGAAACTAAGAAAAACATCAGTTTTTTCCAAATTTTCTCCATAGTTCCCAGTTTTCACTTCACTTTCCAGTTCTCACTAGGTAATTTCAGAGACTGGAATAGTGCAGTAGCAAAGCATTTAAGCTAAATGGTGAAAGGTAGGTAACCAACCAAAATTCTCTTTCGTGACAAGAAGGAATTTGAAGTTCTTGGAGGAGGCAGATGGAGTCCCTCGTCCCAGGACTGACACAGACTGAAGGCTGCTACAGCAGGGCACAGAAAAAGGGAGATAATTTGAGATGGGAGTGGGATTCCCATAGCCTTTGCTTCAGTCAGTAATGTTTGCATGCTCATGATTCACAGTGCACTGCCTGAATTTATAAAGCTGCTGTGCCAGCACAAGGCTGTGGTGGCAGTCAGTTTAATTGCCAGCTCATCACTGACTCAGGTACCACCATCAGAACAGAGGTGATGGAATTCCTGCTCACTCCATTCTTCATATTTACAGCTGAGGGAATGAGCAAACAGCTCCAGACCAGCATGTGTAATAAAGTAATTTTAAAGGGAACACTGACTCTGCCAGCTGGGAGACAATGCTGCAGATAAGACTAATGAGACCTGTGTCACACGAGTCCTAGGAGGCAGTGCAAGATATCACAATGCCTCTGAACTGCAGTGAACTGAAAAGGTCTGCTTTTATATCAGAAGTGCTATAATCCTGTCTACTTAGACCTTTTAATCCTTCATTTTGGGCTGTGCTAAAATGGACCTCTGGCCATGCACATCCTACCTTCTGCTGTTAATTCCTCTACTTAATTACAACCTCTGCCTTTTTGTGTGTGTGTGTTTCTGTTTCCTGGGCTGTCAGTGTAAATGAGTCACTTTTACCATCATTGCAATGTCACTTTAGGCCTTTTTCTAAGGATGTCTTTTTTTGGCTACCATGGGAAATGCTAGTTTTATTTTTCTTTTTCCACTTAGTGTGTTAGAGATAAATGCCACACTGGGGAAAAAAAAAAAA
>JAHXMQ010012342.1:6277381-6352985 GCA_020466415.1 Ammodramus savannarum pratensis | reverse complement strand
GTCTCCAAAGGCTTCAATGGACAAGACACTGAGTTTTATACTTTTCTGGCTTTGGCAAAAAAACAAAAATAGATCTTCCTTCTATTTTTGTTTTGGATGTCAGGAGGAAAAAGTCTTGGCTATAAGGCCAGGTAGTGAGGATCTGTTACTGGGAGCTTCCTTGACTGCTCATGGTCTGCCTTGGTTACCTGTGTTTCAGCCTGAGGGAAACTAATGGCGCTAAATGAAAGTGTTTAATTAAATCAATCAATGAATCAGTGCCAATTATTATCCACAGACCTTTGATCTCCTTTGTCAAGTAAAATTCTTATTGTCTGTTATAAAATGTCTCATTAAAAGCTGAGGGAGTTTGGGAGCAGTGGAATGCCAGTTCCTTAGGAATTGTCTGTATGAAATATACATTAATGACACCATGGTGTAGAATACTAATACTGGACTGACACCTGGCTGTCCTAAGCCAGACTCCTTCTAGAGGAAAAGGCTTTATTTGCTCTCAGAAGTTTTCAGAATGTGGCTGAAATAATCAAACAGTTAAACATGACCTGTTTAAAATTGAAATATTTCCTATTTTTCTCATGACACAGTTTTTCACCATTGCGTGCATTTGACATTTTACTGAGCCAAATATCATAGTTTAAGTATTTTGAATTTTGCACTCCATACAAATACAACAACAACCAAAAAAAAAAAAAAAAAATCAGAGTGCCTAAAAAAAAATACCAGTATCATAAGAGGCTTACAGCTTTAAAATTCTGTTACTGGGCAGCTGAACATCCAGTCAGAAAACCTGGACATTTTCTAGAGGGTTTGGGTTTTAATTGAAAATCCAGTGCCAAGTACGCTTTGATCTGGGATTTCATTCTTTAGGAATAACAAGAAATAATTAGACTACGGAAGGATTTAAGCATTTTATGACCAAAACCTTCGCCCCACTCATCCCACCTCCACCCAAAGCTGCCCCAATGTTCTGGGACTGTGTGACCTCCTGGGAAGGGCAGCAGGAAGATGAAGGAGGTTGTGTTTGCTCAGGAGGCCTTGCAGCAAGGCAGATAGGCTGCTGCACAGCCTGCATTGTTCCTGTTGGGAACTGGCCCAAGCATTGGGATGCCCAGCTTTTGACACACTTTTGACCCTGCCTTTTAAGGGAAATGTAGGAGTTGAGTGGAAGGATAGAAATACTGTACCCTGGAAGGGTTTTGTTCTCTGTACAAATGCAGTAATGTGTCCTCATAAACACACAGTGACAGTGCTGTATGGAAGCACACGATACACACAATTCTATTTCCAAATGGAAAAAAAAAATATAGGAACTTATTAAGGATTTCCATTTCTGCCTGATTGCCTGTGTTCTGCTTGGGGAAATGCTTTTCAGAATATGGGATAACTGACTAAAAACTGATTACTAAACTTTTCAATCTAAATCTATACTCTGCGGATTCCTGGAAGAAGGAACCAAAGCTTCAGTTTGAGTGATAAAAACCCAAATCCAAACAGAATTTAGCTGAAGTAGTGAGAGTTTTGGTGGCATATTTGGAAAAACTCAAACATGGAAATTGAGGGCTCAGGGACAAACATGGAATTAATCCATGCGTTCCTGAGGTTGTGGATAATTAGCAAGTTCCTTTATGAAGAGCCACAATTGGGCCAATGATTACTTTCTAATGAGCTAGAAATTTTCTCTTTCCCAGGTAATTTCAAAAACTATAACAGTATTTTATATTTTTTTATTCCAGTGACCTCACTGGAGCCAGGCACTTTGAAAGTTATTACTTTATATCTACATATCCAATCTGAATATTTGATGGTATTTCTGCTTTAAGTGAGCCTAGACAATGTCAAATGATCACCAAATTTTTTATCTTGTAATGATAGTTGTCTGTGCAGTTCTTTGAATTTTTTTACTTAATGTTTCTCCCCATATCATCTTTACTAGTTGTGGATTTATTTTAATTTCAGCTGATGTCAAACTAGCATCACAAATCAGACATCTCTCAAATCACAAAGACAGTCTTGGACAACTTCAGGTTACCATGTACAGAGTTAATGTTTATTTTGTATTACAAAACTTTGTATATAAAGGATTGTAAAACTGGAGTTCCAGTTAGAATTATGATAAAGGATGCTATTTCTATTTCTTTGAAAAATACTCTAGCTCTTGCTCATTTTTTTCCATTTAGGGATATTTCAAAACTTGTGCATTGGTTTCTAATCCAAGAGAAGTTGTTCTATCTCTGCTAGAAAGCAATAATTTCCAAATCTGTTTGCAGGGTTAAAGAATAGTATTTGAGGAAAGATTTTAAAATCATGATTAAAAGCACAAAATGAGATCTGTATTAGTTTGCACAATGTTTTGCCAAACTGTATGTGGATCAAGCCTTTTAATTTGTTCCTGTAAAAGTTAGGCTTAATAATTGAGTCTAGAAGGAATCAAAGACATGCAATTTTTTGTTTGTTTTGGCAGGAACACATTATGATGTGGAATTTACCATGGTCATATTTTCTGGCTAAAAAAGAAATTCCTTTAAAACCAAAACTTTTGTTCCATTATTTAAAAAAAAAGAATCAAAAAGGAAGAACTCTCAGTAGTTTTCCCTACATTATATACTGAAGTCTTCTAAAGGGCATTATCAAATTAAAAAATAACCTAAATAGTTAGTGCTACTCATGATTTCACCAAGAAATTTATTTTTAAGTATTAATTTCCTTTTTATTATATGCTGCAAGTTGGGAAAATACTGAGTGTGCAAGAGGGAAAAATGGCTAAGTTTTCTAGAGAGAAATGAGAATTGTGGCCCTGATTTGGTGAAGACCATGCTGTCTTCACAGGCAACAAAAATACTCAAGACCAAAGAGTGTCTGAAGGTTAGAAACTTCCTAGCCCTTAGATTTTATTTACTTAATATTAATTAACATAACAAAAAAATGTATTTTACTTTAGGATGAGAGGGTAGGGAACTAGGGATTATGAATAGGGAATTGATCTGTTGGTAACAAAGATATTGGGTCTATTCTCTAATAAAATCCAGAGATCCTTAAGGAACTTTTAATTAGTTGGAAAATAAAAATTTCTAAAAAAGCAAAAGTTTTCTGGAGTTAATTTCATGTGTGCGTGCATAACCTCATCTTTAGCAACCTGAACATGCCTTGGTGTTGAAGAGACTGCTTGGTTAAAAAAAAGCTGCCATGGAATAAAAGTGTTTTTCTTCTGTCAATGATTGCACCAATTCAAAGTGAAAAATAACATCTCTGAACTTAAGTTCAGAGGTGAGGTTCTCAGTATTAAAGAGATGTACAAGATAGAGATTCCTGCTGAAGGCGCTGAAGCCTGTATTGGAAAAAGTTCACTGATTCCTCTGAAATGGTATTTAGTAATTTGGGGGCTTGCTAATTATAAAATGATTAAACATTTGTTTGAAGATGTTGTGGTAATGAATCTAGGTTCTGCAGATGGAGTAAAACTTGGAATGATTTGACTTGGCAAGCAACGCTAACTGTGCAGTCAGCATCAGGACATTAAAAGTACCAAGTGTTGTATTTTCTGTCATGATGTGTTCCAGGAGGTGATTTCAGCTGGGGTTTAGATTGAAAGCAGTAGCAGTGCCTCTAACCTGGACTGGAGCTGGGACAGGAGACTTGCAATCCTTGTCTTGCGTTTCATTGTGCTTACAAGAGGTTTATACTAAAAGAGCTCACATTATCTCCAAAGCTCCTAGTTTGTGTGTCTGCCCACAGGGCTGTGCTCTGCCCTGCTACTAGCTTTTGCAGAATGCTCAAGGAACCTGACTGAATTTGTCAATTCTCACTTTTATGTTACACAGGAGAAATGAAGGGAAGAAAGAAGGGACGTTCCTCAGCTTCACCCTTGATCTTGCTGCTCTTCTGTATCACCAGGCACGCAACTGCTGAGCTGTATGGCAGCAAAGAAGAGCATGCTGTGGGTAAGAGATCCTAGAAAACACCTAAAACTCAACCAACAAAAAACAAACTCTCAACCAACAACACCCACTATGTTAAAATGAACTGCAGGTGTAATTCTGTACTTGAGAACTTTTGTGGGAAACTTTTGAAATTGGGACTAAGCTAAAAATGATGTCTAACTAGGAGGCATACTTAAAATTATCTATTAAGCTTTAGCAAAATTGCCTTCTGCTGGGGCTTCTGTTTACCAAGCTATTTGGAACATCTAATCCTAATCAAACACTCTGTTTGACACTTAGATGTCAAGATGATTCCTTTAAAGCTCTGCTTTAGCAGCATGGAAAAGTTCAACGTTCAGGCAAGGAAACATAGAGCTGGTTATTCAGGCTTTATTTCCTCACATAGAAAAAGCAAAAATATGATTAATACCATTGTAGATTGATGTTGCTCTGTTCCATGCACAGATGTCTTGAGTCACAGTTAATTTGCAAAGTTTGATTTAAAGATGATACAATTACTGTCCTGGTAGTTTTCCTGGGCCTTAACGAAGGTCTTTGTATTGCCCAAGTGATTTGATATCATTGAATAAATAAAGGAGTTGGACTTGATCCTTCTTAATCTCTTCCAACTCTGGATATTCTACAATTCTATGACTAAAAACTCACTAGCTGAAAATTTTTGTTAGAAAAGCAGTGTGACTGTTAGAAATGGGGAGGTTCTTGATTTTTCCCTGTGCTAAGATCATTGTTTACTTCACTGAAATTAAGGTCTCTCAGATTTCTAGACTGGATATCATTGTGAAGGATATTTCAATTTCTTCCCAGACAATTCTGAGAAAGATGAGGGAAACATTCTCTGCTGGGGCCACACTAAAACATTGCTTTTTCCTTTGAAGAAGTGACTTGGAATTGTGATCACTTCCCTAAGCTGCAGAGGACTCTGGAGTGGATGCTTTTGTTTGATAAGTCTGATTTTAAAGCGCAAATTAAAGTGAAGCTAAGGGGAACATTTTTTGCTCTTTTTTGTCCTATTTCCATCCAGATTATTTCTCTCTATCAGACTTTTGCAGCAGTGTTCTTTGAGCCAGAAATAGTAGTTGTGCACAGTCATGGCTATACTAAGATAGGACCGTGTCACAATTAGTCACTACAATTCAGTGTATTTGCTGTTGCAGGTGAACTGTATGACTAAAATGGCTGTGGAGTAAAGACTGGTTCATGCAGAACAAACTTGTTTCCTTTAAACTCTGAAGCACAAAAATGCACTTTTTGATTGAGGGCAAAGCCACATTTATCTTTGCCCCACAACTCTTAGTGCTGTATAAATTCTTAGCCATGCTTGCAGGACGTGAAGGCCAAACCAGCTTGCACATTTTGTCACCATAACAAGAAATCTGATGGCTTAATTTTTTTTCCTCTATTTGCTTTGTTTATAAAAGAAAATAAGTAAATAATCTCAAGGAAATTAAATAGTCACTTTACTGGGGATTATTTTTTCACTAGTTATTTTGCAACTGGTTACTTAGGATTATGTGACCACTAACTGATTTAGCAAGAGAAACAATTCTGAACTTTTGGCTTTAATTCTGAAGTAAAAACCCATCAGATGTGAGGCTTAGATATTAAACTAGGATCCTGTTTTTGTGACTACTGAGGACTCAGTTGCAGTGTTTACAAAAAAAAGCTTTTGCTGTACTGTTTTCACTAAATATTTAGATTGTTGTTAATTAAAATTTTATTTGTGGTTTCTCAAGATTTAACTTCTGGACTCAGACTTTAAATGTTGAAATTTTGTGGGCTGCAATATCATTGATAACATTTGTTTTGAAGTTAGATGATTATAAAGCAATGACATTTTACCCCAGCATTCATAAATTTCAGGTATTAAAGGATAAAATAATTGTGTGCATCCATTATTTTTAATGTCATAGTTTTGAATCACGTTGAGTATAAGTGCTTTGTGAATTTAAGAGGTGGGATTTTGTCTATTTTAATTACAGTAACAATCAAGATTGCAGGGTCAAGCCCAATGTAATAAAAATATTTTTAATTTGTTCTCTTCCAGCAAAATCTGTCATTTTTTCCATCAATAGATAAGTGTAATAACAAAAATGAAAGGTATAAAAATAACCAGGTTATGCACATTGTTCATCAATCCCTTATGTGGTAGGCAGCACTGTAGCTGATGTTCCAAAGCCTGAAGAAAATGACTCACAAATTGAATGTGCTTTTTATTCATATGTGAATGCTTGCCAAGAATAAATGTGCCTGCCTATAAAAAAAATGTAGGAAACACAGGGTAGGAAGAGCACTGAACAGTGTGTGGGTGGGAAGCTGTCAAACTGACAAAGATGGAGAGAAAAGAAACAGCTATTCATTAGTGACAAGGTGCTTAGTATTGATACCACTTATCAAAGGGAGACATTGCCAAGGAAGGCTGGAAAGATGACAGCATATCTTTATAATTAAGGATAACCATGGAATTTCTCATGAAGCTAAGAACACATAACCTAAGCAAACTAAAACAAAGTATTTTTACATAAAAATTCATAAATACTTGTGATCTTTATTCTCCCAATTAATATCTCTCTGTTTTGAAAAGCAACTCCTCGATAACGCTTACCTTTCATATTTATTGTGCTTCAGGTGCAGTATAGAAATCAGTTCATTTTCCTAATTAATGGGAAATCTTTTTATCAAGCAGCCATGCAGATTATCCACAAGAGTCTGAAAGCCAAATTAGAGCCTTTTGTTATGCCTACATCCAGAGGAAAGGTATTGTTTTCACTGGTGCTAATGTAAGAGGATTAGAGGCATCATTCACCACTCCTGCTTTCTAGTGAAGTGATAACAGAGCCTTGCCTGGATCACCTGTGCTCAGGTGAGCACCAGGGCTGGCTGCAGCTTTTTGGAGCTCTCTCAGTGAAATGGCTGCACTGCAATGAGGAATGGTGTCCAAACTGAAATGAGAGTGGTGTCCCCTTGAGTGGCAAAAGTTGCCATGAGAGTGACAGCAAAGGTGAGAATGGCTGTGCTGTACAGGAACAGTCCTGGCCCCATCTTGTTTGACAGCTGCAAAAAGCAGGAAGGATGAAGGACTGGAGGAAGAAAGGAGTGGCAAAAAATACCTGCAAGGAGCTCATTCTCATTGTCAGCCATTTCATGGGCTTTACTTTGGTCTTAACACAGTCTGGGTACTGCAGGTACTGTTACACAGAGCAATGGGTGTTTAGTGTTCATGTAGCTCATGTAAGGAAGCCTACATTAAAAAGTTTTTAAAAAAAGGAGAGTAGATTTTGCTGGTTTTTTTTTTTCCAGTTTTAGTATGGGAAATAACTTCTGTGTGACAGTGAATATCAGCTGTAATCATTATTTAATATATTTATAAAAAATGTCTTGGTCTAGGCTGGTTCAGTCCTACAATTATACCAGAATTCTTTATGTATTTGGACCAGGTGTCTAAATTGGATGAGGAATAAATATCCAACAGAACTAGATATAACATGGGAGCTTAAATTAATTTTTTAAAATGACACATGCAATGTGCTAAACTTAAGAAGGAGAATTAATGCAATCATAAAGACAAGATGGAATATTAATGTTGAAGCACCTGTATAACAAGGTTCTATTTGCAGGAAAGTCAATGGAAGTTACAGAGCATTACAAAATTAATTCAATGTTAAAGTGATTAGTATTAAAGTCAATGTCAAAAGGCAAGTGATTTTGTGTTGGATTAAGAAAAAAACCAAAGGACAATTATTCCACTCTATTTACCACTAGTAATGTGTCAGGTAGGGGATTATATTCAACTCTCAGCAGCACATTTCACCAGGTATCCAAACCAATAGGAATATTCCAAATAAGAGTTATGAAATTATTAGAAAGCAAGGCCAACAAAAAGATGAGAGAAAGGAGTTTATTAGTATGGAGATAATTAGGAGGAGACAAAATCTTCCAATAAAAAGAGAATAGGCAGAGCTTTGGGCTACGGAGCTGATGCAGTGAGTGCAGGGCAGCTGCTGCACCACCAAGGCTTCAAGCAGCCAGGGAAGCAACTGAACTTGGAGAGCCCAAAATCAAGGTTGAGAGTATAGGAAACACCTTCTTTCCTGCAGCAGCCTTGAATTGCAAGACAAAAATGGTGAATTGGAAAATCAAAACTGATTCACCATGTGTGTATATGTGGTTTTAAATTATTTAGCCTATTCATGAAGTAAAGAATATTTAATATATAATAAAGGATATTCAGGCAGTATATTACCAAAAAAAGGGCTTTCATACAAGGAGAGTAGTGAAATCCTAGAGCTGACTGCTTCAGATTGCTTAGAATTTTACTTTACTGGATGAGAAATTCCATTAACATTCATTCAAGTGTTATCTTCCTCTGTTTCTGCTGAGGAATTTTCACTGACTTTCCTGACAGACATCTTTACTAAATGTCATATCCTGTGCTTTTCACACAGCACCTAAAATGTAATGACACTTTGTCTCAGTGTTCAAGAGCAGAGGATGAGTCCTTACACTAGGAATTACTTTTGTCAAGTTATATTCCACAAATAAAACAAGTACAGGCAGATGTGTGTCTATGGGCAAATACTCCTGCTTACCTTCTCATCTGCTGTTCTAATCTGAGAAGGAAAGCTAATTTTATATCATCTGTGTGAGTTAAGTGCTCCCAGGTGTAAAATAATGGGGAAGAATTCTTTCACAGTTTCCAGACAGAAGAATGATTCAGTTCCGACCAATCCCTTGGAGAGCTCTTTCTTCAGAGTCACTTGGTTACTGTTTGGACTTGGAGGGTTTGGCCCCTGGGGCTTTGACAGGGTACAGATTTTACTCAAACTATGGCAGCTTTCTAGCATTCCTAGGAGCCTGAGTGATTGCCAAGAAGTGTGACACAGTTAGTCATTATGTTCTCAGCAGATGTCAGGACATCTGACAGTGGTTAGCAGCATCCCTGTGACTGCAGGGGAAAGGCCTTAGGAGGTAACCAAAACAATGATTTTGTTCCGTGGCTCTGGTGGGAAGTGGGCTAGGAGTGGAGAGCAGGAAGTTCCCAGGATGAACTCTGCTAAGGCCTTTGTTCATCCTCTTGGTGTAGTTTTGCAACAATGCCTGCATGCTGTTTTTGTTTGGATAGCCCACCACACCGGGGTGGTGCAATGCAGCAAGAAAATGAGCTGACATAACTGTGTGTCTGCAATTTCGGTGGTTAGGAAACCTGGTCAGTTTTCACAACCTCTTGCAGACTGAACTGGGTCACTGGCAGGGGTCACAGAGGGGATCTCATTCCTGCGTGCCAAGAAAATGTCGCGTTCATAAACCAGCTGCCAGCCCTCACCCCCACCACATCTGAGTTGGATTGGTTTCTGTGGAGCTCTGAGTGTTTGATTTAACATTTCAGAAGTGAGTTCATAACTTACTGAAAACTTTGGTATTTTTAACACATTTTTTTCCCTGGTACTGAGCAGGGGAAATCCAAAATTTCATTTTGCAATGCAGGATCCTCTCAACTTTTTAAGTTGAGCCTTTTTAAGTCCCTTCCAAAAGATTCCCAAGCCTTTTGGAGAACTTTAGAGCCTTTGAAGTCCAACTTGGCATTTTTCGTGACTTCTAAATACCAAATCTTTGTGGGCTCAGGAAGACCCAGCTAATGAATTCTGAAACCTTGTTTGGCAAGCTGAGCTTCACAGCAAGTTGACCAAATCTAGCATCTCTTATAATTATTAATTTTATTTCATCAATATTTCCTATTGTACAATCTTCAATAATATTTTCAAATCTATTATACCCAGTTTCAGAATCTGAAAATGTATTTTCACCAATATTCAATAAGTCACAAACTATTTTGGGGACTGAATATTTAAATATATTTTTTAATGAGTCCTTTTTATATGTATTTTAACACCAAATGTTCCACTTTTGGAACATCTGATTGTGTGCTACAATTTTTCTGTTTGTAATTGTGTAATAGAAGTTGTTAGTTTTTCAGGGACATAAATACTATTGTTTAAAATATTTTAGTGCGGAAATTTGTTTCTTTTCTGAGGTTTAATAGTCATAAGTGGCTCAAATGGAATAAAACTAGTAAACTTCTGTGGACCTCAGTACTTAGGAGGATTTATCTCAGTTCTTTGATTTTAATTCAAAGTTTGTCTAATAAGCTCAATTTTAGATGCTAAAATTAGATATCCACAGAGCAGGTTGGTAGTAAGTACACAAGTTCCCTTTTAACCATGTCATAAGGACTGATTTTTGTGGATTCCTTTAGTTAAAACTGGAAACCTAAAATAGTAAAAGTAGGAATCTGTAAAGTTTACATGATCATGTAAACTCTTCTCCTCTTCCTTTTTTTGTCTCCTTCCTGGGCCACTGCAAAGAGCACAGATAGATATGTTTGCATATATGTTCTGAGACATCAGCTGTAGGAGAATGAATGAAGAGCCTTAGGTCTGTTCTTCTGGCTCCTATGGCAAGCCTACAAATCTCTGTACAGCTTTCAACACCCTCTAGGATAAAATACTGCCTTGGAAAAGCAAAAAAGAAAAATGTAGTAAACCATATATTTGTAAGGAACTGTATTGTTGGTCAGAATTAACTTACCAACTTGACAGGATAAAATTTTGTTAGTGTTCTTCACAATGCCTATGAAAATTTATGTAGAACATTTCCTGACCTAATATATATTGAAAGACAGACAGAAATGACACAATTTGAAAGCGTTCAGCTTTGTTTTGCCTTGGCTTTCTAGCTGTTTGCTGTTGAAAGCTGTAATGCAAGAGTGGTGGGATGAAAGGAAAAGGAGCCTGGTGCCTGCCAGTGGCGCCAGCAGGGTTTGTGTCCCAGAGAAGTGCCATCTGACAGGAGAGGGATGCCCTCTGCAGGCCTCTGGACATCCCACACTGCTCCCTGGCAAGCTTTACAAGCCAAGTTCTCTGGGAGCAGTGCATGGAAGAGAGTCCCAGGAAACCTTTCTGCCCTGGTGGTCTTTGAGTCTTTGTGTGTTTTTGTTATTCAGCACTGTACCCCAGCTCCTGTGACTCAGGCACGCTCCATAACTGTTTAGAGGTTTGTGATGAGGAGTTGAAGTTTTTACTGTGAGCTGTTTTGGTGGAAAATTGAAGCCACACGTTTGAGCTGATGGAGTGGAATCTGTGTTCCAATGCAGATGATGTTTTTCTTTTGACATCTGTTCAGTGTGCTGGGAGCTCTGCAGGCAGATGTTGTGCAGCGCCTCTCTAGCACAGCACACAAGAAACCTCATCTGGGAGTTACACCATGCAGTGTGCAGCAAACTAACTCAGCTGTTCTGCTTCTCCTCTGTGCTCCAGGTGCTGGTTTGCCTCCACTGAAGCTGGTGCACTCCTTCTGTGCCATGAAAGCAGACGAAGGCCCGTGCAAAGCCATCCACATCCGATATTTCTTCAGCATCAAGAGCCGCAAGTGTGAGGTGTTTGAGTACGGTGGATGCCATGGCAATGAGAACAACTTCCTGACACTGGAGGAATGCCAGGAGAAATGTGTGCCAAAAGGCCAGTACCCATTCTCCCACCCTCCTACCAAGCCTTCATTTCCAGCTGTTATTTCTCATTCACAAACCACTCGAATTTGGGAAGTAGAAGCCCTCCTCAGTTCCTATTATGACAGAAATACGACTCCTCTAGTTATGTTCCCAAGTAGGTTGTAGTCATCTGAATTATTTTATGTGGTACAAGCAGACATTCAGGGTATGGAAAGACAGGTAGATTTTGTAGTGTACCTGTGGAATAGAGGCACCAAGGTAAGGAATCTTATTTTCTAGCTAGAACCTTGTTTTGGATGAGTTCTTAAGAGAAATTGATTCTGAGGCTGAGCTCAGCTGGTGGGTAGCAAACATGTTCTTTGTAGCTTTCAGAGTGTCTAACGCGAGTTTTGAACCCAGGTTTGTCCTTTACTTCAGAAGCTGATAGAAGTTGCCTAAAATTTTGGCCATCCTCTCTGTTTCAGCATAATTACTAATACAGTACTAGATAATTCTCATTAAAAATGCCAGTTAGCCATTTTTCAACTTTATTTTATTGAAACCTCCTCAGTTAATCATTGGAAGAAAGAAAATGAGATCTAACATACGATACACAGCACAATGTGCACCAAGGGCTTTGTGAATGCTGGTTTTGCTATTAAAATTCATCCTTGTAACTAAGGTTTTCAGCAATGTACACATTCCTCACACAACTGGATGAAAATTATAAGACTTGTATCTTCCAGGACTAGCATAGGCCAATTGCAAGCACAGCAAGTTCTTATGGGTTACAAAAAATACTTCCAAGAAATTTCAGATTAGAAAAATGATTTCAGAAGCTCCTATTTGAGTTTTCTGACCAAAGCTGGCTGCATATGTGACAAGGTAATTTATAGCTTCAGGTTTTGTCTGGCATCAAATGTAAATGTCTCTTACCTATTTTTCCATCCTTTCCAGAATTTATATTTATATAGTGTTTATATCAGGCTTTAAATCTGTTACATTGTCTGTTTTTTGGCACATCTGCATTTCCTGATCAAAATTACTCTGCATCTTGTTGCTAAATTTATTTAGAAATCTCAAAGTAATACACTGCAGTAACACTGCAGTGTTACAATAATGGCTGAAGCTGGTTGCACATTACCCAAAGTAGTATTTCAAGAGTGTTTGTTAGTTTTAATACCTCTAATTTTATCAATCTGCAATTGTTAATAAGCCATTTCCATATACCTTGAAATCATCCCTGGCCTCAATGCCTTTGGTCTTTCCCAAGAGGAGACTTGACACATTTTATTCACTCACCATGTATTAACTCAAGATATTATTTACCTTTCAGATCTATTTTTCTGATGTGCTGGTGCCACCATAATTTCTGTTCAGTTAAGTTTTGCTTTTAAACAACTGTATGCTTATAAAGCTCTCTCTATCAGAATGGGAAAAAAAAAAACCCAAAACAAAACACTACAGAGTTTCACTAAGAACAGGTCAAAGTCAAAAATTTTACTCCATTTTTTAAGGGGATGACAATTTTCCAGTGCATTTTACTCTAAGGAAATATTGGAAACTTACTTTTTGATGGTTTCTGGACAGATCCTACTAATAAGCCTCAGAGACCAGAGGTACTCCAGGGAAGAAGTGGCAAGGATCAGTCATAGCCTTGCTCTGTTTTCAGGTGCAATACATGGATAAGCACAGTGGTGATGATATTAAAATAATATTAATTATTAAAATGGCATCCCATCAAGAAAGAGGTATGTGGAAATAACAATTCTTTGAATACTAAATAACATAACCTCTCATTTCAAATGAAAAAAAAAAAAAAAAAGAAAAAGGGTTGACATGAAAAATATTTTGCCCTAAATGCAAGCACACACAAAATTTAGGAACCTCTGTCCTACTTGGATCTGAAGCAGATCTTAAGCAAAATCTTCCTGAAGTGGCTGGAAAGGGAAAGAACCTAATGGATTTCTTTTTATGTTGAAGTCTCAGATACTTCCAGAAGTGTAGATTACTATTTTGGTGCTCGATTATCTGTATTTGGTATTTTAATAATTGGCAAGGATAAAAGCTGTTTACAACACTGTTCCTTCTCCAAGCTATTCTATTTGTGCCTTTGATTCATCATACCTGAGTTTAAAAAAAATACCAAAGTAAGATAGAATTCAAGTCCTAGTTTTTAAAATCTTCCTTACAGACTATTGTATGGGAGCAGATCTCATTTCTGGGCAGAGAATCAAAGAAAGAAGGAATTCATTACAGATCATGAATCTGTTTCTAGTTATGACTCCACCAAGTTTAAAAAGTAAAGTCTTTCATGATAAAAAATTGAAAATTATTATTTCCTTGAATAGCACTCAATTTCAGAAAGACCTGGAGTCTGGGATGTGAATTAGCTGCTCTTTGACACCAGGCTGGCTCTTGGTGGTTTCCAGCTGGTATTTGGTTTGGGGTTTCAGCAGGACCCACAGCATCTTTACCATGCTTGCAGGGGGGTTATTTGCACCTGCCAGAATCTCATCCAAAACTTGGCACTTCCTGTCACAGGAAATTTGGAGTGTTTGTCCTCAATTTCAGCTTAAAGGCTAGGACAGAGGAATGAAAAGGATAAGGCTGGCTTGATGACCTCAATTTCAGTTTAAAGGCTAAGACAGGGGAATAAAAGGGAAAAGTCTGGGCTGATAGATGCAGAATTTGGAATTAAGTGTCCAAAAGTCATGATCAGGTGTCATGAATGAAGATTTATCACATTATTTCTTGCATCTGATGCTGCTGTTTTCACAGAATAAGCTGAGTTGAAAGGGACCCAGTGTTACTTTGATTCTGACACACTTGTTGGATCTGGAACAGATCTAGACCAAGTCCTGTACTGGCATATATTTGGTATAACTCTATAGTATAAAACTGAAAGTTATTTAAAATGAGAACTGGCTTAGTGTGTCCATCTTGATACTCAGCCCATACACTTTTCTGTGCATGAGTAACAGTGATCCAAGACTCTCCAAGAGCTGGATCTGCTTGGAGGAAGAGGAGAAACAAAGGCTCGTGATCTCTGTATTCTCTGAGGGGATACAAGCAGATAAAATGATTTGGTGTTACATGCAGTGTGCTGCAGACCATCAGGCATAAAGCAAAGTAAACCCTTAAATTAATCCCTGTTGCTAACATAATACAGCAAATCTCTATAATTCTGTGAATTGTTATTAACTCTAACTCGGTCTGTGCGGTATTGTAGTATATAGTTGTATTCATCTTACTTACATTTCTAGTATTTATTACTGTAGGAAATCACTATTTAATGACTGTAGAAATGAGAACAGTATTGATAAAAATAACCTCAAGGGCAGCTACCTAATATATGCAAAAATTCAGAATAAATCACGCGATCAGTCAAAGTTTTTGATTTTCAATATTGAGCACAGCTGCAAGAATAAATGAGCCAACATGAAGGACTAACCAGATCAGGATAACTTGTTAACAGTTTGGAATCAATTAGCCACCAGGCAGAACTGATTGATGTCAGTACAACAGAGTTGAGAGAGCCCAGTTGTGTTCTGGCCACTCTAAGGCAGTCCAAGACAGTGCTCAGATTCAAGATGAGTACTTCTGAATCAGGCTTCCTAGAAATGAGCTGTATTTTTCTGTTTCTTGTGCCCAGTGCTCACAACTTCAGGGAATGAAAAAGTACTTTCTAAGGGGAATTTGCCTATGGGTGTCATCGTTTACTGGATATGAGTATAATCTCAAATGTCATCAATCGCACAAAGACCTTAATTTTCAAAGCCATGAATATAAATTTTAGGCTACTTAAGCTTGCTACTATGAAAATACCTGCTCTGATAAACGGTTCTGGTCACGATGGCAATTCTAATGTCTATTATTTAGAGTGGATCTGCTAAGAAATACACTCTGTTTACAAAAGAGAAACCAACTCAGATGTAGATTTGGATTTTTGACTGAAATCAGAAGCAAAAACCCTGTTGACATGGTACTAGGATTAAGATATTCTAGGCCTGTATAAACTCACAATGAAATTTTCCTTTTCTCTGCCAGAAGAGTGGAGATCACATGCCAAAGTATGATTGCTGATTTTGCCCTGAAGGGGACAGCTGAGTGAGATTAGTGGAACGGCCTGACGTGCGTGTCCGTGTTTAGGTCATGGGTTTAAATGCTGAGGGCCAAGCCTCCTACTAATAGGAAAAACTGGAAACCTGTTCAAAGAAATGCTACGTCACTCTGAAGTGCGTGCCATGCCTTTAATATTTTGTAAAGGGTAACAGCTGCATTGTCCCAGAGGTGGAAGGAAAAATGTGTCATGACAGAATTTCTACCCAATAGATCTGCTTTGAAAATGTAACATCAGCATGTTTCCAGAGAAAACTAGGGTAGAATTATGATACAAAAGGGCAGTAAAGTACAAAACAAGAATTATGAAGCAATGCAAATAAGGTGACTAAGGCAGAGTGCAGAAGCTGCTGGCCACCTTTCTCTCAGCTGTCAAAATATTGTTGGCCTTTCTCAGACATTGCAGGGGCTGCTCTGCCCTTGGACTCCTTTGCAGTTTTGTGATTAGACAGTCTCCTACAAGGAGCAGAAGGTTTGTTTTCCATCTCTAAAAAGGAATTTGGGGTTGAATTAAGATACCCAGTTTCTTGAGCTGATTCAATAAAACCCAGGCTCCTGTATTAAAAATGAAAATAACAACTTCACTGCAAATTGCACATGGAGAGAACCATGCAGACCAAGTTTTCATCTACAGCACCCTGGGATACCTGGGGATAACTGGCCAGTTGCAGTTAATTAATATCATTAACTGCATGAGGAAAGCTTCACTCAGGCCCTAGATGGCAGAGCACAGGGAATTGGGCAGGACGAGGGAAGTCCTGCTGTCTCCATCAGCCAGCTCCACAGTATGAGCAGTATTAGTAGCTACAGCAGTCAGGTTGTTAGCCTGCTAATTATTCCTCTTTTGAGGAGTGAGATTGCATGATGCAGGATCCTGGATCCAGTAGCAAGAGGGGTAATTTCCCTGTTCAATTCTAAATTAGCATAATTTGATTTTAGTACTTGCTATGTTGACAAGTTTCCAATACAGCAGGTCTTCCTGTATGAGGGAAATGAAACTTCAGCTCTCCAAAATGAGCTTTTGTGCTACTTACCAAATAAAGAGAAAAAGGAAAAGGAAGAAATTGTTTTCTTGCTTCTCATTGCTCACTGTCACTGCTAAACACACTGGTATCACAGGTGAGACTTAACATGTCTGCTTTTGCTAAATACTTTTATTTTTATTTTTCTTGCAGAATTTCCTCAGAAGATGGCATTAGCAAAAAATAAGAAAGGTAATTATATTTACATCATAATTTAAGATTCTCTACACAATAAGGAATGTATTTTCTTCTTTTGTCAGCTCAGAACAATACATAATTTATCTTCTAACAACAATAGCAATGTCAGTTTAAAATGAGTTAGGCCAAATCTTCTTCTGTCTTCATCAAAGAATTTGAGGACAGTTGTGGTCACTGAAGATGGTAGCTGCAATCTCTTTTCCACAAAATAAATACATAATTTCTCTTTTTTCTGTAAAAAGAGGAACTCAGCAGAGGTTCAAGCATGGTATAATTAGCCACAATGAGGAGCTCTTATCATGTATTTTGAGAACAAGCTAAATGCTTTGTACTAATGCCTCTTTACTTTTCTAAAAGTAGGGAAAAAATTGCTCTGAAACAGAAGTCTTTAAGCATCATCTGTGGAGGAGCTACCAGAGGTTAGGGCAGATGTCCTAATTGCAAATCAAACAGCGGAGCAAGTTATCCATTCCTGAAGGGACAGACTTTTGACAGAACTTTAAATTCCTGATACTCCAGACTTCCAAAATAGCCAATGCTAAAGTGTTGGGAGTCCCTTACTGGAACACTGCTGGTCTGTTGAAAAAACTGATGTTCCTAACAAGAATAATTCACTTTAACACTCAGAGTAGAGCTTGTGAAAACTTACTGTACCCTTCCCCTTTGCACACTGGGGACTCACCACTGTGGGCAGCCAGAGCTCTCCAAACACAGACTTGAGTACACTTTTTCACAAATCAGTTCCTCTTTTTCTGCTTTTTCTCCTTCATCCCTGAATAGGTGTGCACTTATCAGCTTGCAGAAACGCAAACATTTGCACTTATATTTTGAAATAGGCTATAATCAAATCACCTATCTTTACAGAATGGTATTTGAAATATTTTCATATGAGATGATGGTTTTCTTTTCCTGTTTTCCTGTCTTTTCTATTCTTAATGTGTTACAAAAAGTCATGATTATATGTGGAAGCTACTAAGGTTGATTTTCCACACATGCTGCAGACTTTGGCACTACTTCTTGCAAGGGCTGACCATAATTCCCTGCTTTTAATGACAAACCAGAACACATCCTGTAAAATTCAGCCCAGGGCTATCATCAGCATTATTGCACATGTACTGTTGCTTCCACTAATGTAGTTTTGAATATTAAGACTTTAGAGAAAGATGTGGCATTTAGAAGTAGAGTACTGGTTTGTGGGGTTAGGATTATATTGCCTTCATGAACT
The DNA here is from genome assembly GCA_020466415.1 of Ammodramus savannarum pratensis. NCBI lineage: Eukaryota > Metazoa > Chordata > Aves > Passeriformes > Passerellidae > Ammodramus > Ammodramus savannarum. The sequence continues at coordinate 6,335,000 of JAHXMQ010012342.1, read as the reverse complement.
CTCTGTTCAAAAGTGGCTATAAAAGTTAGCTATGAGCTCAGATAATTTGGACTTAATTTCATTTGCAAGAACCTGCAAGAACCATTTTAATATAAGACTATTCTAAATTAAAGACATCTGTTTTTAAGAATCTGTCATAATCCTGTAGCCTACTTTGCATACTCTTATTTTACCTGCCTTCCTTTTTCAGTTGACATCTATCTAATAATCCCTTTATGTTATTTCACAGTATTGGGCAATGTTTGATGAGAGAATTTTTCTGTAGCTCCTGTTGTCTTGGAGCTCCTAGGAGATGGAACAGATCCTCCTGGTGCTGCTCCCTGTCTGGGCACCTGTCTCACCTCTGTTTCCAGCTGGGAGCACAGCACATCCCTTGCACATATTTCTGAAATTTATTTCTCTCTGTGGGCTTAGCTTTCTGAATCTGTGCACATCAACAGGTGCTGCCTCTGTGTAGTGAGAGAGGTGAAGCACCTGAACTGTGCATTACACTCACTGGCAGAGCATGATATTTGTAAGGAAGAATCAAAATTAAGCCATTCAGGAATGCTAAAAACAGTTGATTTGGTTGCTTTATTCAAGAATATTTTAGTGATTTAATTTTGCATGTGATCTCTGAAAATTATTTTTTGCTGTTCATGAAGGAGTATAAAAATTGAAATGCAGTATATTGCCAATTAATTCTTAGAAAAACACTCGTTATGAGCTATTATAATATTTTTTATAAATTGCACATGTGCATCAGTAGCCTTTAATAATCATCTTGTTCTAGCAATGAATTTGAAGATGTGCCTACCTAAAATAGGTGTTATAGGATTAACTTCTTTGCAAGTTGATAACATACTTCTAAAATGTTAGGAATTTCAAAGTTATTGTTATATATATATATATAAAAATGACAGCTGGCTGCACACCATTTTAGTCTCAATATTTTGTGCATTTTCACAGCTAAGGAAGGCCTTTATATGTTACACCTGCTAGGATTTTCTTATATGATGTTTAAGTAGACTTTTCTCAGCAAGTGAGTTCAGACAAGAATCATATTTCAAAAAAACTGTTATCAAGAATCTGAGAATTCCTCTGCATATATTTCTGTATTGTTACCATGATTTTAAGCATACTATTTTAAGAAAAAACTGAATATGGAGAGGAGTTGACTTTTGGGGATTGTCATATGGCTGTGTGTTTTTCTTCCCTGCCAAAGGATGTGATATCATGCTGTGATATTCAGTCAAATTATGCAATATTTATTAGTTAACTTTTCCTTGGTTGATATTGGAGTTACTGGTTGCAAACTCAGAGCTGGGACTGAAATATTGTAGGATAGCTGCTCTGTCTCCCTGTTTCTGATATCCTTTTACAAGGATAAACTGCCCTAGACAAACTGCACTCTCTGCTAGATATTTTTTCTGTTCTATTTTAGAACTCCTTCCTTTTTTCTTCTATTTGAGCATTGCTTTGTGTTAACATTGAGGGAAACATAAATAACAAGGACGTGTGCTTAGGTGCAAACGATCCAGCTGAGGTTCAGGTCTTCTTTAAAATCAGAATAAAAACTAATTTTCAACTCAGAACATCAATGTTTTCGAATTTTAAAGGACTCAGTTGACATTTTTCAATATGTAGTTTAGTGGTTACTTGAATAGAGCAATAAATACCCCTAAAAGGTTCCAGTGTAAATATAAATAATTAAATATAAAAGAAAATAAATTAAATAATTACCATAATGAAATAATACATTATGATACAATATATTTAATAGTTATATTTAATAATTATATTTATAATAGTATTTACCAATTATTATAATATTTAGTGTATTTAACAGTTTATTCATATAATTATTCAATTAAATATTAATATAATTAAATCTAGAACAAAAACAGAGCAAAAAACAGTAGTTATTTTATAGTTGGCCTTTAGACAAAGTCACAGGTTTATTTTATCAACATCCTGCAGATCTGCTGTTGTCTTGGGATGCATTTTAGTTCTTTTTTTCCCCCCACCCTGTTCATCAATTAACATTGTTTCTAGGACAGCCTGACTTCTGCTTCCACGCCCAAGAGCCCGGGGTCTGCCGAGGGTATTTTACCAGGTACTTCTACAACAAAGAGACAAAATTGTGTGAGAAATTCAAGTATGGTGGGTGCCTAGGAAATCAGAACAACTTCAGGAGTTTGGAGGAGTGCCAGAATACCTGCCAAGATAACTGTGAGTTGGTGCTTTTAATCACTCTTCGTTTTACTCTTGTATAAAAAATGCTGTGGTTTGAAGGTATTTTGCATGGAAAAAAGGTAATTTAGGGTGCCCTGAGGTGGCAGTAATTTATATATGAAACTTACAGTAATTATACATATTTTTAAATGAAAGTACCAAAATGTAAAGTATGGAGTAAAAGATTCATGGGTACTATTTAAGGAATGTTACATGACTCCTACATTTTTACTTTTCTCATGATGGCCAACCTAAAATCCGCCATTTTTTGGGCTGTGTGATACTATTAAACACTTGGTTATGTTTTTAACCCATAGGTCTGCATGTACTACTTTCAAACCAAGTCTTGCAATGACAAGAGGTGCCCATATAGGAATTTTTAACTCACTTTGTACTGCTAGCTTCCCACCAAAGATTCCTGTAACACCTGTGTGTCCCTTGGGAATGACTTGGCTGTGCAGCTTAGGCTACCAAAGCCACTCAGACTGACCACAGATCAGTCATTTGCTTCCTTGTCCTGCTCATTCCAATGAATTGTTCTACATCAGGACATACAGTGACCTTCAGAGCTCCTCTCCCTTCACCAAGTGCCTCATTTTATTAATAATGTGAATACATTTTCCCACCAAGAGCCTCCAGATCTTTTTATCTTGCTTGTCTCTAGTGGGCCTTGTTCCAGCCCTGTTTCATAAGCTGTCATTTTGGCAAGGGGAACTCGAGCTTATTCACACTTAGAGTAGAAAAGACCCACTATGCTTCTTCCTAAAGATTTTTTTTTTTTTTAATTATAAATATAGAGCCATGTGGATTTTCCCTACTTTTGCTGAAGCATTTCTTCCTGGGCTGTGATTCCACTTCTACCTTATAGACTAAAAGCTGCAGAATATTCTTTTAATGATGTTAGTCTAAAATGACAACTTCATGTAAACGTGCATTAACATCCAAGAAGAGAGGGTTACCATGGTCTAAATAGATTAAAGCTTTTTATTTTTTGATCTATTGAATCTATACTGATTTTTATTTGTTTTTTCTTAGCACTTTTCACTATTTTTTTTAACTGTAACAAATTTATTGCCAGCTGTTACAGCAGAAGAGGATCCCAGCCCTGTGAACAGCAGTTCCCCAGCAGCAGAGCATCCCAGCACTGTGAACAGCAGTTCCCCAGCAGCAGAGCATCCCAGCACTGTGAACAGCAGTTCCCCAGCAGCAGAACATCCCAGCACTGTGAACAGCAGCTCCCCAGCAGCAGAGCATCCCAGCACTGTGAACAGCAGCTCCCCAGCAGAAGCACCCAGCCAGTCTCCTGGGATTTTTGGTAAGAATTTGTTTTTGCTGTTTAGAATCAAGCCTTTGATGCTCCTTGGTTTGTCCACTGATTTTCCCCCATTTATTTGTATGTCACTGGAAAAACCTGAGCACAGGGAAGTCTTTGACATTAAAATAGCTTCAGAGCCACTTTCCTGCCAGCAATACTTATTTTGCAAAAGGATTACAATTGCAAAGATTAGGATGTCTGCTGGCAATATAAAAATAACCTTACCCAAGCTGTGTACAATCTAAATTTTACGTCAGTAAAATTAAGGAAGAAAAAGGAACTCATTGCAGAGTTGTTTCAGCAACCTGAGTTTCCTGAGCCTTTGGGCCTTAGAGATGTTGCTTGGCAACTGGCATCAGCAGTGGGTTTGAGCAGGGCCAGCAAGTACCAATCACAGCTGATTGCCAGAGCTTGGATGTGTCTACATATGCCACCCTTGACTCTTTCACACCCACTGTCTCTATTTTTTTCTTTTAGGTAATTCACTGCCAGCTGCTCCAAATGAGGAGTCCAACACCCTGAACAGTAGTTCCCCAAAGGAGGAGCCCAACCAGTTCCCCATTTTTTTTGGTAAGAATTAGCTTTTGCAGTTCTCAGCTCTCAGTCTTTTATATGGATTGCATTTCCATTTCAACCCATTTTCTGACATACCTGAGACTACAGAATGGGTTTTGATCTTCGCCAAAGGATTTGATAAGCAGAGAAAGTCAAAGCAAAAGAATATGTCACAACTTACTGATATTTATGAAAGATCCATAAGTGGAAGACTGACCACTCTCTTTAAAAAGCATGCACTTCCTAAAGGCCTGATTAATACAAAGAGCAAAAGCAGTCTAAATCAATATTTTTGTGAGAATCTAATAGGCAAGTGATTGAAATTCCTTTCATCCATTAAAAAGAAGGACATTTGGATTTTAGAATGTAGCATAGTATAATATATTTAATACCAAAATGCTTTTATTTTCACTGTGACTATATTAATTTTGGATTGAGTATAATCACAATGAGTATGAATTAGTTTAAAATGCTTTAATTAATGTAATTAATTTTAGTTTCATTAATTTAAAATATCTCTCCAAGGTATTTTTGCACTATGTATTACAATGCAGATGGGACTCTGGATTCCCTTTTACTGAGGAGGGATAAGCTTTGGCAGTATCAGCAGCTGGACACTGTCCACTGTAGGTGGCTGCTGCTTGCTCACACTGTGCAGGGTGATTGAATTTGAAGTGTGTCATTTTTATGATCCACAGTTGTGCAAGAGGAAGCAACAAACAGTTGGAAAGAGCCTGAGCATTCTCACCAAGTATTTATGTTGGTTTTTTGCTTTTGCACTTGCTTGCACTTTTGAGGACTGAGTGATGATGTAGAGACTCGCTAAGGTTTTTGCATTTTGTATGTTCTGTAAGATAACAGGTGTGTAGGTGGCATTCCTGTGCTCTTTACTTAGAATGGAGTGTCCAATAAAGCATGAGCGTGTGCTGTACTCTGATTTTTGCCTGCACTGTAATCTATAAGCACTGCTGGTTTGATGTAAGCTTCTGTACAGTTGTGTTGTTTGCCACATGCAAAGCATCAATGAACTCTGTAATTTAAATGAATGAATATAAAACAGTAAAGCTTTTGGCAACCTATTTTACTGAAAACTGTGAATTACATCAGATCTGGTAATAAGTCTAGGGGCAAGCACATTCCTTGAAGATTTTTAGTCATAGTATGAATAATCCTCCAAACAGCATATATGCCAGGAAAGGAGCATGCTTCACTGTGTTTTCTCAGAGGAAATGGAAGGGATTTTGATTGTGTCAGCAACAGGGAATTTTCCTGCACAGCAGACTTTGAGGGTAAGAGAAAGAGAACTGAAGATTGATGGAACAAAGAGTCAGTGTAGCAGATGGGTTGGGTGAGAAGCACAGCTGTGGAAGGACCAGGGAATCTCCATGGAAAGTCTGAAGATCCAACAGGCTCTTCCTAATTGTGTGACCTTTATCTCGCCCTTGTCTGCCTCGTGCAGCCTCCTGCTCTGTTTATCAGCTGGTACCCTTCAGGCTGCTGGAACGGGCTGAAATGAGGTGGTTTTGGCAATCCCACTGGAGGGGAAGGCCAAAGCTGACAGCTGATTTCTCCACAGAGACCTGGAGAACACTGTCTCCATTGCTGCTCTTTCTGGAGGTGCAGCTATAAAGTGAAGCTCCCAGGCAGAGACAGGTCACACAAACGTGCAGGATAACTGTCTGTAGCTTTCTGTGAGGGACAGGAATTTGACTTCACATATGAGATGAGGATCAGGGTGAGCTGTTTGGGATGGAGTGGCTGATGTCCATCTCCTCAAGCACAGGCAAATTGATCTGCTGTTGTAATATCTATTTGCTATGTATATTGGCCTGGCTATGTATTTAAAAATTAAACGTACATTAATTTTTAATTAAACATTTAAAAAATTAAATATAATTTAGTTAATTTACAGTAAAAAATATTGCAAGGAGTTGTCTCTTATAGAATACCTCACCTTACAATTGACAAGCTATTTCATCTTGATTTTAAGAAAAAAAAAAGTTTTTTTGGTATATGTAACTCTGTAACAATATCAGGTTTTTAGATTTACAATATAGTTGTTGATCTTCAGAAGATTTAACTGTTCTATGGCCAAATAAGGCAAACCATGGATACAGACATGAAGTTTCTAGCACTCTCAGTAATGAACTTTCTGCAGAGATTGAAGATTGTTCTGGTCTCCCTCTGCTGAAACATCTATAATAACTTTCACTCTGTGCAAACTAAGAGAGAGTGAGGCTTAGAATCAAAGCTTTCATTTTATGTGATCTATGGTAGAAAATTGCAAGCACTATACCTACATTTGATTTGGGAGATTTGAGTGGGAGACAGGATCAAAAGTCAACTTTCAGCTCAGCGAATTTGGAATAGCACAAGGATGCAGGTCCTGAGAGTACAGAGTCAGGGTCATCTTTTGCTTATATAAATTGGCACAGTTCTATTTGCTTTAATGGATCTGCACCAATTTATACCTGTGGATTACTGTCAAGTGCAGATGACTCATTATTTTTGTAATAGCCTGTCCACTTGAAGATTCTTTTATTTTCGCTTTGCTGCAACCAGAAATGAGGAGCTGAAGTCTGCACATATTGAAAATAAACCTGAAGCTTCATGAATGTCACACACTTGTGTCTGGGGAGGAATAGTGCTCACTGCATTTCCTTTCCTCCCAAGATAATTTCAAACTTGTTTTCTAGTGTCAATCATTATTAGCAGTCCATTGTCACACAAGCCCTGCAAAGCCTGAGGGATAAAGATTATTGTTGCAATGCAGAGTTGGGGTTCTTTCTGATAATTGTGAGTCTTTATCTAGATGTGCATTTTTCAGAGATTCTGAGATTGATTAATCCCTGCATTTTCAGAGATTATGATCATATCATCTGTTTATACCTCAGGGGGATAGGATTCAACACAGGGCTCTATTATAGGAACTGAATCTTAAACTATACAATGTGTACCTCTACTTTTTTATGTGGTTTTGTGGCTTGTGGGACTTCTGCTTCTTTCATTTTCTTTTTTCTTCATAAAAAAGCAGGAGAGAAAACTTTTCAACCGCTCTCAGAAAAATAGGGTTGTAAAATAGAAACATTTGGGAGAGAAACTCAAGAATAGACATAAGAGCTCAATTTTCTGTTCCATCACATCCATAAATACACCTTGAGGAACTGGAGCTGAACACAGACAACTCACCTGCTGTAATGTCCTGGTGACACTGTTTACACACTGCCTCACAGGCTTTCACATTGTCCTGCCAATAGACACACTGGGCATGACAGTATTTCAGTAATCAATACATTGAAATAAATTCAGGATAAATTTTATGATCTTCATGATAGTGGAAGTTATGATAAGTTATTTCGTTTTTATTTTAAAATACCTTTTTTTTGGGAAAAAATGGCTCTAGGTGGCAAAATTAAGGTTTTTCTTCATGCGCTGGTTGCTTCTGTGAGTGAAGAACATGCAGGTGTTTTGAAGATAAACAAGGAACAGTGTTTGGCATTTTAGTCATTTATCTGACAATGATAGGGGCAAGGAATAACATAATTTTTGGGGAGAATACAAGAGGGATTCTGAATAGCACCTGGCTCTCTGGTGCACTGTGCAGACACAGGCAGTCCTTGTTACCTCATCACTGGCTCCATGGTTCCCCCAAATCTTGCAGTCATTGTGGGAGCTCCTTCCTGAGGGGACTGTGGACTCCCTGGAGAATTCTACATGGCAGATAAGTAATTTGCATTACAAAGTGTGTATTTGAATCCTCTGTTATAATTAACAAGCCTGTGCTGTCTGGCCCTTTGCTCACTGGCAAGCCCTTCTGCTCTGTTCTTTGTAGGCTCAGGAATTAGCAGGTTTAAATAGGCAAGCCATGCTGAACATATACCTTGGGAACTAACCTCCTCTCCAGCTAGAGAGAGATGGAATTAGTTCCAGGCTCAAGCATTCTCAGAGCAGTGCCAAAAGCATTGCTTTAGTTAATTTAACTACCATCTTCATTATAAAAAAACCAGTAGGTTTAACATAGATTTTATCACATTGTGGACTTGTACTCTCAACCCAGAGTGAAATTTGGTCTTCCAATTATGAAAAAAAGTTAAGAGGTTCTCATTTTATAACTTGAAACTAATGTAGTCTATCTCAAAAAAAAGCAACTCATTACTTGGTTTCTAAATTTCAGAATTTATTTTTTTAATAGTATGAGGTTGCTAACACATCATTCTATTTCCCAGCCATTTTTCATGCTTTGTCATCAAAAATGTTCAGCTATTTTACATTTCACATAAACATTTTTTTTTAGCAGCTGTACCATATGTAAGACACCTAAGATGCAGCATGTGCTTTTTGAATATTTTTCAGCCTCCTGCATTGCCCAGGTTTTAATGCATAACTTGTTGCTTTCAGCAGCTATTCTGCTTCCCACTTTTGTGACCACAGGATGTCTTCAGCTTTGCAGTAACCCAAATGATTTCCTCAAATTTTTACTTTGTTTTTCCACTGAACTCCTTCTGTGTGGCTTTGTATCTTCAAGAGTTCCATCTGAGTGGCTTCACATTTGCATTTATGAATTCATTTATTGCATTTATGCACCCAGTTCTGCGTTTTGCTGAAGAAAAATGGTGCTCTTTTGGGTTCCACATAACTGCTCCCATAATGGCTCCCATTCAGCTTCTTGCAGCCTGTGCAGCAATTTTACCAGTTCCTATTTTGTTTATTAGTCACTCTGGGGTGATAGATGATGGAGCTCTTCCAGGTTTGGGAATTCTGGCATGGATTTGTTTCTTGAACTTGTTCCAGTGCCCAGGTCCTTTGGCTCCCTCAAGTTCATCCTCCAGTGTTTCAGTTCTCACTTGCAGCCACCCTGAAGGAGCAAACCAGCAGCCTCTCCTTGGAATGGTAAAATCCTGCCAGCAGCACTAACACACCAGCATCTCCATTCATTTGTGCACTTGCTCTTCACATTCACTGCTTTTTTTATTCTGCAAGTTGTAAGCTAGTGTTTTGTAGCTGCTCAATGGCTGCTGACAGACTCTGTTACTTAGGTCAAGTTTTCTGTAGTCATTCAACAAACTCAGCACTGAGGTATTGAATCTTACATTGGAAATGCTGGGTACTTTTACCTTCTCCTTGATTTCAGAATGTCTAGCAGTGATTTGCTCCATTCATTATTAGAAATATTTACCGCATTTTTAAACTGTCCACGTTTAATTTATTTCACGTCACTTTCTACAAATGCTTCACTTGAAACTCCTCAAAATGCATTTGTGTGCTCTCTCCTATGGCAGAAATGGCAATTTTATCACTAACAACACAAGTAAAGTTATAGCTTTCAGGTAAGCTCCTGCTGGCAATCCAAAGACAGGATGGCATTTTACTGTGCTATTTTTTTCCTTTTGTAACCATAAAAAGATGCTTATTCCAAGTATCTTGGATTTTCAGGAGAGCAAAATTAAATTTTCCAGCAAAAAAAAAAAAAAATCAAATAATATTGGCATAAAACTGAAACACTGCAGTGTTGTCTCACCTTGTTTTTCTTGGTACTTCCAGAACCCCCTGCTATCCCTTCCTTGTGCATGACCCCCATGGACAGAGGGCTTTGCAGAGCCAAAGAATTGAGATTTTTCTACAACTTCTCAACTGGAAGGTGTCGCCCATTCAGCTACAGCGGCTGTGGTGGGAATGAGAATAATTTCGTCTCCAGGAAGTCGTGTTTGAGGATCTGCAAGAAAGGTATGGGAAGTGCTACTGCCCCCGGCTATGGCTCAGAGGTAAATATTGCGCGGGTCAAAACGTTCTCTTGCCACTTTTGGTAGCAAGGATTGGACTGATCAGATGTAACAGTTGGAAGTCTCAGGAAAGTGAGAATGGAAATCAGGAGAGGTACAGAGCTAGAGAGAGAAGGAGGGACAGTAAGTGCAGTGTAAAGGAGCAGCAATAACACAACTTGGCATTGGTCAGGCGTATGAAGATTTTAGGTAAGACAATGTTCTTTTTTTTTTTAAGATTAATTGAAACAAGCCTTGTCACTTATTTCTGATAATCTTGGATGTCTTCTAATCTTACTTTGTTAATTTTACCTTTAGGATTCAATAAGAAAATAGGTGAAAGAAGATTAATAAGAATCAAGAAAAAAAGAAAGAAACAGCCAATAAATACCCTGGACCTGGAAATCATGCCTGAAGCAATGCAACTTTGATTTTTATGGAAATGTGATGTAAACCGCTCTTCGCCTGTGAATGAAAACCTTCAGTGTACACCATTAAAATATATTTACTGATTATTTTGATTATATATTACTAAGCTGCTTATATTTTTTTATGTATTCCTCAACTATGTTAATAAACATTACCTCTTACTTTGCTAAAGGTTTTTAAATTGCTGTTTGCTTGTATATAATTGTCAGAGCTGCAGCAGGACAATAAACGGTGGCATTGAATGGTTAAAATGAAGAGAAAATTCAGATTTAATTTCTTACTTTATTCTTTTTGAATTCTATTTTTGTACTAAAGAAAGCACAATACTTGTGAAAAAATAATCACTAGTCAAGCATGATTGTTTCAATCATCGATTAAAAGATAGGTGTATTGCTATTAAAAAGGAAATAGGTACTGGATTTGTTTTAACCAGATTTATTTTAGGTTGTGCAGGCCTGGATTTAACTCCATTGAAGTGCATATAATTACAGTACTGTAAAATGAATATGAAATCAGAATTAACCCATGAAAATCTATAAAGGGAGTGTTAAAGCTGTAAAGGTATAAAGCAGAGTGGCAAATTTTTGGAAAGATTTAAAATTGTATGTGTTGTAGTCATTGATTTTTATCCTTGTAACTGATCCGGACTCATGGCTAAGCTTTACTGCTGAAATTGTTAAAAATTTATGCATTCTAAATACTAGAATGGAGGGGATAAGTAAAATCAGATTTTTTTCTACTGAAATTTTATCCAAATCTCTTTCCTGGTGCTTAAGTCCTTTCATGGCTCTTTCAATCTAGGATGCATTAATTCTGATTTGAAAGATTCTCAGGGAACAGGAGTGCACAGCAGAGAGCACTTTTGTGGAGCCTTGTCATATAAAATGTATGAACACCACAGACTACCACTGCAATAACCCCATAAATAAAGTGCAGTTCTGCCAGGGAACATATAAACTCCACAGAATTAATTTGGCACATTTAGTCCCCTGGTTTCAGTTTTAATTTGCTGTCCTTCTGTTCTGGTTCCTGACTCTGCCCTCTCTCTCCAGGTTTCGCTGCCCTTCCTGCACCAGGAGTGGAGTGTGCAGGTGTGGGTGCCCTGCACAGGAGCAGAGCACTAGGGGAAGTACTCAGAGGAGCTGGAATCCCTCCCTGCAGATAAGTGTAGAACCCATGGATTAAACTGCTCTCCACTCATCCCATGGCACCTGCCTGAGCACTGCAGGTCGTGTGGCCTCCCCAGGGACAGTGGATTTAGGCACATTTGGGTCAGGATTTGCCTTTATGCCATGGTTACCCTGCTTGTGTCTGCCTGGCCAGGGGTGCAGGTGAGGGCACAAATGTCTGCACCTCCCCTTGTCTGCATCTCATGGTCAAGCCAGTAAAATATCTGATCTTCCACTCTCAGCTGTAAAGATGGGTTTACAGTATTACAATTTACATAATTTCTGGATTACATGATGTACCTCAAAGGGAGGCAGAGCTGAAGTGACTGCATTAAACTAAAACATTTAGGGATTTCACGTAAAAGACAAGGGAAATCATTAAGCCATCCCACCAAGAATGTGGAAAAGGATTTGTAAGCTTTGTGAGATTGATTAGATTACAAACTAGAATGATGAACTTTCTAAAACAATGATTTGAAATGAGACAGTAGATATAGAGGGATAGGAAAGAAAAGATGAATTTTTGTGCAGATTTTCTTGTAATTCCTGTGTCATTTCATGACAGTGTCTCTCCTTCAGGCTCCCTCTTGTCCCTGGCTGCCTGGACTCAACACCTACAAAATCCACATGGGGAAAAAGATCTAGGGAAAAAAATCATCCTTTCTGTTCCAGCAGAACCCTGGCTGTGTGGCTGCTCTCCATTTTGTAAGCTTCCTTCTCGCTGAGCTGTACTGCCAGCTGACAGGGTCTCCTCCCTGAGAGGGATCAGTTTCTCCAGGATTGTGAGGCTCCTCCAGGGCTGCTGTAGCTAGGACAGGACTGACAGGTACTCTCCCATCCTCTCCTACCCCACTCACAATGTACTGAAGAAACTTCTTGTGCTGCTGTAGTACATTCTGAAATAACAGCAATAAAGGGCTCCAGTGAGGTCTCTGTTGTGTCACTGTTGAGACACAAGGGAATTTGTACTGCTAGCATCTCAAGAGTTCCTCTGCTTCAACTGACTAAGAAAACATTTCTCAGTGATTCATCTGTCAGGCTTGTTGCTTAGTGCAATGAGAATCAAGGCTGCAGTGTCACAGACTGTAGAAACCTGATTACAATCAGGATTTGATCAGAGAGTGCAGGCTGCTCTCAGCTGTGTGTGCACTCAGTTTGGCCACCACACCAGCCATCCAGCTGTTTCTGGTTTTGTTTAGCTCTACAGGACATAGAGCTTTTTTTTTTCCCATAAAAAGTCCAAACTGCGGTATGATATGATCTTCAACATAACAAGAAGTTTCTTTTGTGCCCTTTTGCTTCATTCACTTCCTTTTGCTCCTGTACCTCCCATAGCTGCAGAACTATCAAATCCAAGACTAAGAGAAAAGGATCCACAAATTTCCCAAAGACAGCTAAAGGACAAGCAGGGGCAGAACTGAGGCACAACACAAGAAAAGGTATGGAGCAGGAGCCAGAAAGCTGAAACACTCAGAACATGAGGCTGTGCTAAGTTGTTAGAGTGACTGTACAGTTCCACTTGACCAGAGTCCATTCATCCAGTCATTTCATTCCAGAATTTTCTCCAGTTGCTTTGGAGGGGAAATGCAGAGTGCAGTGAAATTTCTCCTATGCTGTATGAGAACAGCCAAGCTGAAGCAGTTTCACAGAGGTTTGAGTTTCTATACCTCATCTGACCTGCAATAACTTGGTATGTCCCCTTAATCCACAAAAATGGTAAAACAAAATATATTTGAGAAATAATTTAATTTAGTTCAACTTTTTTCTCACAACTTTACTGCTATGCTCTCCTTTTTCTCCTTTTTATTTTCTACCTGCTGCTTCAGTTTTACTTCTGCATTTCTCCTTGCATCTCCAATCCACTTATTCTCTCAAAGCTGATAGTTTTTTATTTACATTTTGAGCAAGTCTTCATCTTTCTAGCTTCTACCTTCTGAAACTTAGCAAAGGGGACCTAAGGGTTATGTTTCCTGACCGGTTTTTTCAATGTTTCTCCAAAGAAAGAGCGAGGTTCAGGTAAAGCAGAGTTGTACGGGTGTGGTTGGGGATGTTTACACAGGGTAATTAATTCCTGAATTAATTAATTCCTGCATTAATTAATTCCTGAATTAATTAAGGGGGTAAATCCTCGCGCGCCGCTTCCGCTCCTGTGTTTATGCCGCGAGTGGCCGCGAGAGGGCGCCAGCGGCGCGGCGAGCGCAGGGCGGGCTGGCTCTGATGGAAAACGGGGAATTCCCTGGATTTACCCTCTTTTCTCGCTTTTAAACCTTCCTTTGGTCCCAGCGCAGGTGGTTTTGCATATTTGAACTGCTCCCTCCTTCGCTGTCAGCAAGCAGAGCAGCCTATAGGGTGTGATTTACGCTCCTCGCAGCCAGGGGATGGGGAGATGCAGGAGAGGCACCGCGCTCAGGAGTGTAAACTGCACCAGCTGAGGGGTCTCAGGTGTCTGTAGAGTACGAGTAAATAAGTTTTAATGTTACCTAAATCAGCAGAAAATAAAACTTTGTAAAAATAAACTCCAAAACTCCCCAAAGCAAGCAACCAAGTGAAAAAAAAAAAAAAAAATCCACAAAAACGCTCACACAAAACTCCACTGACTTTGATCAGCCAAATCAAACATGGCCTGTGTAAAACGTGTCTAGCTAATTCAGGTGCCTGTCTTGGAGCTGTGAGCTTGGCTGGGATACATGGATTATTCTCTAAAGCAGAGTGTGTAATGTACCTTGTTGCAATCTACAACCTAGACCTAATTTGTCTAAAGCAATGCTACCAGGATCACTCCTGCTGAAGTTCCTGTACCTGAGATGACACCACTCATTTAGAAAAGTTAATTTCCATCGCTGTTCACAATCAGAGCTAATCCCCAGTTTATAGGTGCTTACATTGCCTAGAGGTTTAGAGTGCCAGTCCTTAGTTCTTCACTGATTATAGAACTCAAACATTCTCCTGTTGATGAGAGATGCTAGAAGCACCAAATGAGTATCCAAGTCTGCTTTTTTGGTAACCCTGGAGTGGGATTTCACAAACTGTATTGTCTAGGGGCCATTTGGATTTAAAGTATTCCTGGCCCTCTTTTCCCTCTTCCAATTTTTCCTGACCCTGCATTGGGGCTGGGTTTTGTTTGAAGTTTTTTTGTTTGTTTTATGGGGGTTTCCCCCCTTAGCTTTGCATTTCTTGCTGTTTTCCTTCTTCAGGAAAATGTTTTCAATGCCCAGCTCACAGCGTGTTCTACAAATAATGCTACTAGTAACAAAAAAGAAAAAAAAGTGCATAAGTGACATGTGGCAAGAAACAAGCAGAATATTCTGTTGTTTTATGAGCAAATTCAGTGGTATACTTTGGTAGATCCTTGTCACAATGTGACTTTTGGGAGGCTCTTGTGGGGTGCCCTAAGGAGTACTGGTGTTACAGGTATTCATGTAATTTGAGTTTAATGCTCCATGCACTCCCCATTTGTTCAGCATAGTGTTGTCCTGTGCATACAGTAACTCGTTATTGGTTTAGAGGGCACAGATTTGGTCCATAGTTCTGGGAATTGATTACATAAAAACATTTTTAGTTTCTGGTACAATATTCTTTGAATATTCTTTCAAGAAAGAAAGTCTTTCTCATAGAAAGACTGCTATTCATTTTGTTTTGTCCTCTCTCATGGCAGTTTCAAGCCATTCAAACTTGTGCTTTCAAATCACCAGTGTTAAGAAAAAGATAGCATAGAGATCAGCAGTAACAATGTTCCTGTTGCTTTTTTTTTCCTACTCTTGATACTTCAAAGACTTATTTCTTTAATACTTTTTGTACCCAAGAAAAAACAGTGGTACTGTAAATGAATTTGGATCCGACCTTTGCAGCTGCTTTACATCTGAGGAATAAAGGTATTTCTGTGCAGAGAAATACTCTTAGAGTAGGGTCTGGGATGTCATGCAGAGGAGCTGGGTCAGGTCAGTCTCGCTGAGGAGGAATGGAGCTCTCGAGTGCCCTTTGAATAAAGGTCCAAACTAAGCTGTTTCTATGGGTCTAGCTGAAGGAGGAGGATGAATCTCAGTGTCTCGATACGCGAAAGGACAGGTCCCGTGGTCTCTTCCTCACCAGCAGAGCAGTGAGTGTTCTGCGAGCGGAGCCGCTCCGGGCCAGGCGCGGGCAGCGGGCGGGAGCAGATGGCAGCGCCGGGATGCCACGGGAGTGCGGCTTCCCCGGGACTTGCCATTCGGGAGAGAGCAGCAACTCGGGGCGGCCGCAGGCGGGGTCGGTGATGTAACAGGAAGCTCTGATGTTGGGCTGCTGCCGCCGCCGCTCCGCGCTGCCCTCGGACACGCTCCCGCCGCTCCGCCGGCACGGACAGACACAGCCCCGCTCGGGAATACACGCACCGCTGGGTAGGGAGGCACCGGGAGAGCTTTGTCTGAGACAGCTCCGCTCACTGAGACGGCTCTGCACATTGAGACCGCTGCGCTCAGATTTATCTGAGACAGCTCTGCACACTGAGACAGCTCTGCACAGCTTTATCTGAGACAGCTCCGCACAGCTGTGTCTGGAAGCGCTCTGGCAGGAGTAGCCCGGCTGGTGAGTGCAGTTTCATTGTTTCTTCACCCTCGGTGCCGCCCGAGCGCAGCGGGAGCCACGCGTGTGTGTGTGTGTGTGTCTGTGTGCGTGTGTGTTCTGGCTTTTCAACCTCGGCGTGGGGATAAGGAATCCGCGCCGACACGGGCTGCGAGGAAAACCTTCCTTTATTTTTAGCGAGCGAGGTGTTGAGCTGATTTTATGACTGGTTTTGTTATCCTCTATGCATAGATAGATAGATAGATACATAGACAGACAGAATGCCCAAAGCAGCGCTGTAAGCATTCTGCCGAAACCTCCAGTGTTAACTAACCAAATTTCTGTCTTTGCGTCTGGAGAGAATTAGAGGCTCATTGGCTTGGAAAGGGTCCTTAAGACTCATTCAGTACAACTGCAGCTCTTTCAAAAGCAACAGCTCTTTCAATAGAGGCTGAATTAGGTGATAAAGTGGTGTAGGTTTGCTTACTGAGTATTTCTCTAAACTTACAGTACCAGAAAGAGGTCGTACTTGAGTTGTTTCATAATTAGGTTTTGTGTTGTAATTACACAACTTAAAAGATAAAGCTACTGTTGTGATTGGGCTTTCTGTTTGCTTGAGGAAAAGTTGGGCTGCTCTGAAGCCTGTACGCGTGCCGGCGTGTTGCTGTTTGAGGTTTGTAACCGCGAGCACCGAGCTGATTTATTGACAGCTGATTGCCCACTTGTCCTTTCCTCTGAAACCGCTGAACGGTGACAAGTGTGTGATTCCGTGCCTTCCAGTGCCTGCAGATGGGCAGTTTAAAGCCCTGCCGCTCCTCAGACTTTCCAAAACAGATGTGATACCTCTAGTTTTACAAACGCTGTTGCAGTGCTGGGATTGGTAATTCTAGTCATTCACTCGTGTGTGTACACAGTGGAGCCATAGAACCAGGAAAATAAATCTTGTTAGTCTATAATTCACACCTGGATTTGATCTACAATGAGTCCTTCAGGTATCCATGCAGTTTATAAGGGAAGAGAATGAAATAATTATAAAAATAACTGAGGTTTTTTTTTCTTTCTGCCTTGCTAAACTTATGCCAGGTACTTTGGGAATTGACTTTGCTGCTCTTACAACTGTGCCAATGCAGTTTGCCCAGTCTTACTGTGCCTGCTGTGGATCTTGTCTTCCCTTGCACTAATAATGCTTCTAACAGCTGAAACCTGTTCAGGGATGTGCTCTGAATCTGAGCTCCTCTGGCTGCATTGGAGGGAGGCACTCTAGATCTAGATCAATAGAAGACCACATCTGGAAACAGATGTGTTTTAAAGTACACATGCTCTGGTACTGTCTGAAATTTTTAATTAAGAATAATAATCTGTATTATCATGGTGTTTTCATCTCTAGTTTGCTTAAACTCTCTTCTATTTCACTGCATATAGGAGCAATCCCAAAGTCTTTATCCAACTTTGGAAATCAAATAAAAAGTTTTTGCAAAATGCACTTGGTGGCTCTAAGTCAATGGAGATGGCGCTTCACATAAAAGGTGCTTATGTTGTTTTAATGATCAGTGCAGTGGGATCAACTATGTTTAGGAGTACACCAGCTAAATGATTTAGATTCTTATTCGTTGTCCTTCACAAGCAGCTGGTGTAGGTTGAGGTGTGTGTGCCCACAGAGGATATGCCAGGCATGTGCGTGTTTGCAGGCTGGGTGGCAGAATCTGTTATTTGCAGGTTAAAGCAGAGACAGGCAGAGCATTGATATAAAACAGTGTGACTGAACTTTTTACTGGAAAAAACCAAGTACCTGGCTATCTAAGATAGATTGCATGTTCAAGAATTGCATTATGTGTGTCCTTTCAACTTCAAGTGTTACTGCACCCTAAATTTCTGATCAGTTGGGGTCTTTCTCTGTGTTAAGAGGTGTAGCACTTGTCCCTTTGAATAGGCTTTTCTTCCTAGAACACAACTGTTGAAATCCTGGCCCACTGAGAGCCAGTGGGAACTTTTCCACCGACTGTCAAAGGGCACGACATTCCTAAATGTGGGTATTTTTCTTTTGAAGGAATTATACATAGATGGTCATCCATCCAGGCACTCACATTCTGCTGTCTGTTGGCAGCGGGGTTTTTTTGGTACTTTGTATAATTTTTGAGTACTTCTGTTGAAAAATATGATCTGAAAAACAAATGATGCCTGTGATCAGTTGAAAACCAGATCTGCCTGTGTCTCACTGGGTGACCAATGCCTTACCTGGGTCAGTAAAGGTACTTATACAGGATTGTTCCATGGGCTATCTCAGAATTGCTGTTCAGATTATAGACCAGGATGGAATTAAGAACGAAACTGAGGGAAGAAAGCACACTAAAAAACTTCGTTTGACACCCATATAATTTCTAACTTGCTGCTCTATTCTGTGCATTTGAGGCAATCATCTTTCTCCAGTAGCATTCCTGGCTTGTGCAGGAGCTGGGTAAGATTGGACCCATAGAAGTCCATGAAGCCATGCAGTCATGAAATTAAAATGGGTTTGTGGTCATTTGGAAGAAATTATATATTTTATACTGATATGTTTTTAATAATAACATGTGTTCAGTGACATTTAAAAGAAGTGTATCTAGTCACAGCTGTAGTAAATGTTGGACATAAGCTATCTATTAAAGCCATTGAGGAAAGTCCAAGTCCACAGTTAGGAAAACAAAGCAGGATTTCTCCTTTAGAAGCTGTTCCCATCTGTTGCCAACGTGTTTACGATGTTCTTGACTTGGTACCAAAATCCCTTCAGTGCTGCTGCCAGCTGCCACCCCTGTGGCACACACACACAGCATTTACCTCACCTCGGTGCCCCTGCCACCTCTGCTCTGCAAGGCTCTGTCACTGAGTCCATGTGCAGCATTTCCTCAGCCAAGCCCATTGAAAACTTATTGAAAACAGCCTTCACTTGCTCGTGGAACTGCTCTGTCCCTGGGAAGTATTTTTAGTGTTTGGTGTAGCAAATTGTCAGAGCTCTGGAATTAACTATATCCTCGGTACTGCTGTGTGGAGGAAGGAATGAACACTGCTACCATCAAAACAGATGTGAGCTGGCTAACAAATAACTTTTAGGCAGTAAAATAAGTGTGGTTTTATATGTGTTTATGTGTATTAGGCATATAATAACATATTTGGTATATTATTTGTACATACAATGCATGCAAGTCCATTTCATGCTGACTTCTATTATTGCAATGTAGCAATTAAAGAGAGAACCTAAATTTACAAAGAAACTTTCAAAGGAAATTAACTCTAGACCTTATCCTTTGTTTGGAAAATGGGGAATCACACGTGCTAATATTCTGACTTGCATACATCTAATGTTTGAAACAAAACAGAGAAAACTTTCTGTATGTGGACACAACCTGTTATTTTTACTTTTTGTATTCACGTTGGCAGTTCTGATGTTTTCAGTGTAAAAGCCTTACACAAAGAGCAGCAGAAAACAGCCTTTTTCTTACCTGTTACCTTAATGGAGAATTCCACAGCCAGTGAGGTAAAATAGAAGATCTTATGAAATTGGGTTCCATGAGACCATTTCTCTTTAGCTACACTTTTTGTTCTATTTTAGAATCTGGGCAGAGCTGAAAGGCTAAACTTTCACATTTTTAAAGTTTTAACAGTTGTCTCTCATGCTTCAGTCTCCCAAGTTTGTTTATACTGTTTACATTTTCCCAGCAAAGTCATCCTTTTTCTGCCCTAGCTCTGTGCAAACACTTTCAATCATTTCTGCAATATATGCTGTCCTAAAGTCATCTATTTAGAGTTGCTTTTCTTTGGAAACATGCATTTGAAATGCACTTAACTCATTCTAATGCACCAAAAAAGACTTTCCAAGAGAAGCCATTTCTTCCTTCAAGAAAAGAAATCAGACTCTTGTGGTAAATTTGCATGTTTGTCTGAAGCTGTTACTATTTAGTATATCCTAAGTGTCACTGAAGCCTCTTCAGGCAGTTTTGGCCATTTTTAAGTTGCAGCTGACAATTCTGACTGGATTTTGGAAAATAAAACAATATTGCATTTTTAGTTTTATGTCTGGGACATACAGGCTACATTTGGAAAAATATCCCCCAAATATTGGTGATGAATTTGTTTACTGAAGCCCATACCAGTCTGACTTCTCCTGTAATACCATGAACAAAGAGCCAACCAAATAAATTAGTAATTTTTTTTCTTTTGATTACTATGTTCAAAGAACCTACACCTAACTCGTACACTGTTTACTGAATGTTTAGGCTGAATCTTAGGTTCCTAAAAGCTTCATCATCTCTTCCACCTATTCTTTGATATTCTCAGCTTGAAAACTGCACTGTCTTGAATGTGTGGATGGGCACAAAGCCTCACTCTTTGAATTGCCATTTAGATTTTGTCTTTTCTTTTTTCCTCCCCCATTACAGTGATAAAATCTTGCCAATCAATTTTCATGAATTTTATGTTATCCCAATATTGGCAATTCTGGTAGAGTTTTAGAGTTTCATTAAAGTAAAACAAAGGATTCATTGAGAATGTTTTTGTTATACCAGAACTAATTTGTTTTAGGATTTAAAAGTATTTTTTCCCATATCAGTATTTTCAGAAATTAATATAATTTGTCACCAAATGTTATGCCCTAGAATCCTTCCTAGATAGAAGTTTAAATACTTACTTTTCAGAAATGAGTAAGACTTTTAGACACTATACTTCCTTTTTCTGTGGTTGCATCCATGTGTTTATTTAGTACCCTAAATGGAGGGAAAATATTCTACTCCACAGCCTTTTATTACTAAAATGGCACATTTTTGCAATTATTATCCTGAGATATTCTGTATAATGGCAATATCTGCCCTTTAGTTTCAGTTAGTGAAATCCAGCAGGTGTCACTCTGGGGATTAAATAAGAAATAGTACACAAACAGAGATAATTTTTTTAAGAATTTAGAAATATTTATTCTAATATGTTTTTCCAGAACAATTTTTTAACCAGGCATGCCTCCTTAAGTGTGAAATTTGGGGGTTTTTTTGTTATATGATTTAATGTGTCTATTCATCTTTCTGTGTGTCCCCTTGAACATGAAAAAGGACAGACAGAACTTGTACCCACAGGTGACATGGCTGAAACATAGAGCTGTGACTCAATATTGCCTTGATGATATTAAAAAAATGGTTTTATCATCTTCTTTGGGGAAAAAAATTGTTCTTTGTTGGTTGTCTTGCATAAGTGATGTGTTTTCAGTTGTGATGAAGTCAAGGAGGTGCTTCTGCAAGTGACTTACGCAGTGAGAAAGTCTGCACACTGTTTGTGTTTGACTTACCTGAAATGGATGCGTGAGGTGGCTGATCATCCAAACTTGCACAGTAAAAAAGTTTGGAGAAGAGAAACTTTACCCTGTGTCACAGAGTTTCAAGTAAAAGTCAATGTTGCATTTTTTGGTGTGGGGGAAAAAAAAGTATCTGGTTTATTGCTTAGTATTTCTTTAGGGAACACTGTAGAAATGTTGTATTTTGGTGGAGCTCCATATTCTGAGTTTCATATTGTGTGGAACAGGAATGTGATCGTTAAAAATGTGTGGGTTTCTAGAGGGGATTGTTGTTTACTTCCCAGACTATTTTAATTTCACCTTAAACAGAAACAAATACCTCAGCAGGCATCTTTGGAAGGCAGTCCACAAATACAAGTCTCTTTTTAAATGGAAAGAAGCTTTTTTTATAAATACATGCATACATTAATGTGGTTTTATATATGCGTATATATTTTTACAGATATATCTTTTATATGTGTATTTTAAAAATAATCTCATTCTAGAACTTGTAACCTCAGCCTACTTTAAACAATCCAGTTTCCTTTCTCTCACTTCTTTCTCCTGTTTAAGCCCCCATCCTGTTCCGTTTTTGATTCTATTCAACTTCCTTTCCTGTGATGACTTTGAGTGAGTCACTTCGCCAGGCATTAAGAATGTGGCTTGACAGTATTTCCAACAGCTTATCCTATGCTGCCTCATGCAGATGAAATTAACCTCTGCCTTATCCTTCCTCTCAAAGAAATGTCTGTCTTCACACGTCCAGTTTCTTGGAAGGGGAAGGTGGGGGTGGGAGCCCTTTCCATAAATGACCCTGTTGAGCTTCAGAGCCATCTTCCTTGTACCGTAACATTGCCATGGGGAACCTCTTCAGCATTGATTCACTGTGTTCTGGGCAAAAAGTTAGCTCCAGCAAGCTCAGGAAAGCCAAATTAAGGCTCTTTCCTGAGCGCCATTCAAGCCCTCTCTGCGTGGCTACCGCTGCACATTCTTCATTCTTTATTAAATGTGTTGTTTATTGCATTAAAACGCACGGAGGGCCACCGGGGCTGCGCTGGGTTTGTGTGTGGCTGGCAGCAGCTGGGAAAAAAGCACATGCTAAGTAGGCACTTAAACACTGAGCTGAGCTGCTGCCTTTCTTGTGGTTATGTTCGTGCCGGCCCAGTGTGGGGCTTGCGTGGGAGGGTTTGTGTTTTGCCTTTGTTTTGGTTTGGTTTTTTGGTGGATTTTGTTTTTTTCTTTTTCCACTCCAGTTTTAGAAAAAGTGGGTAAAGAGGGATTTAAAAAAAATGGTTTTAATCTGTTAATTGTGTGTGTGTGTCAGGAAATGAAAGCCTTTCTGCTGAAAACAAATGGGAAATTATAGTCCTAGAAAAGAACTTTAGAAAGCAATATGCAAATAAGAGTAAGAATTCCCATCAAGTTAAACTCTGCTATTGTAGTCTTCTCCTTGTCCTAGAGAGCCCAAGGATGTCACCCGCCATCATTTTGCTCTAGGGAAGGTGTGAAAGATTATTTCAGGTGTAATTTTCTGTATGTTACATCCCAAATGCAGTTAACATTGCCACAGATTATACACTAATGAAAACAGATTTTTGTTTCATGTTTATTTGCTATCACAGTGTAGGTTTTATCTGAAACAGGAGTAATGGTTACAACTGGAAGCTCAAACAATTCTGTCTGGGGTACAGTCGTATTCATTTGTACTTTTAGTTTCTCATTCTGGAAATTCTTAATTTTTGACTAAAGGAGGTGATCTTGGTCCATCTTCAACTCTTTAAAGTGTCATTATTGGGTTGATTATGGAAATCACTACATGGTCCTTTCAGAGCCTTTTGTTCCCCCAACCCTGTGTGCTGGATGTGCTATGTCAGCATTAAGAGAGTACCTAGGAAAACCACTCAGATGTTTTTAACCTTTCAGCATGATCCACTGGGATTGCTGCTGGGCCTGGGTTTTCTTCTCCCTTTTCTCCCTCAGATATTTCAGGAGAGCTTGCACCAGTAGAACTCTTTCTTTACAGAAGATCCCTCTTCTGAAAACTGTGCATGCAATCCAGGGGGAGAATTCAGACAATGTAGTTTAACTGGACACTTTTTATTTAGGGCTGCAGGGATATAAAATAGTCTGCTGACATGCTAAGCTTTTCCTAGAGTCACATTGCAGACCAGTGAAGGACATGGCAGTAATTCAGGGTTTGTTGGAAGGCTGGCAGAATACTTGTGCTGTCTTTGTGGGGGCACTGGGGCACCGGAGCATGGCAGGGGCTGCTGCCACCTCCAGGGTGCACAGCACCAAAAGAGCCCTGGTCCAAAGCAGATTTTAGGGACCAAAACCCTTTCTAAGTCAGCTTAGGCAAGGGAAGAGAAGTTTTTATTGTCCAATGAAGACAAACTGGCATGACAGAGTTATGGGTGATAACTCAGCTTCCTCAGGGAATGCACGTGTGCCAAACCAGAGTGTTCAAAAATAGCTTTACACCATACAGGAATGTGGAAATTGTTAAGCCAGAGGTTTGTTTTGTTTTGTTTTATTTTTACAATTTCTTTATCCCTTGTGTTTCATAGAATTCTAAGCTTTTACATTTATAAACATTTACAGATTTTAAGCAGGACATTGTCCAACTCCTCCTTTCTTGAGTGCTAATTAACAGTAAAACAATGAAGCCTGGTAGCAAGGAAGACAACATGATGGAAGGAATAAGAAATGCACAAAGGAAAAAAAAGTCTGAACCTTAAAATGTTCCCATAGGAAAGTGAACTGAAGAAATCAGTAAATGAAATGATGTTGCCTTTAGCATGACTCTCACTGCAGAGACCAGGCTCAATCAAGTGTCCTGTGGTCGGTCAGAATTTGATAAACAGCAAGATTCCTGTAACTGGTGAGAAACCACTGCTTGTCTGTGACATGAATTCACAGAATGGTTATGAAATCAGTTGTCTATTCAGTGTTTTAATTAGACAGCAAAACCAGATGCTGGGTTTCAGTCTGGTCTAGTTAAGGTGTCAGTAACTGCAGTGCTAAGTTATCTTTCCTCACACAGAGAGCAGGTGAGATACCCAGCTGTGACACTTGGGAGATCTTTATTACCACCTTTCCTATTCATCTATGGAACAGGTGGACACCTTCTGTTTCTCCACAATGTATTCTCTAAAAGACTCCACAATCTCTCATAATTTATGATTTTTCACTATTCATTCCTGTAATTTACCCTTGACAGGTAAAAGCATTCTGCTCTCTTCTCAGTTCACAAACCACTCGGGCACTTACAGCTGAATATTTTTATTTGTCTCATTTGAGTTCTGCAGTGATGTAGGGTTGTTGTACAGATCTCCACACACAATGAGCAGCTCAGGAGTGCCAGGGCTGTCTCCTCACCTCCAGGATGGGCAGGATTGGTGCATGTGCAGTCCCACGTTGCCTTGGTTCCTGCGCTGCCACGTATCCGCTATTAAAAAATCTGCTGAATGACAGTAATAGAGAGGAACAATGGGCTATTACAGGATGTTCAGACAGGGTCATTGCAGTATATTTTCTTGTGCAATCTTGTTATGAACAAGATTCATATTTACCAGCTTGTTTTATTTGTCAGCACCCTGTTATTAATTGGTGTTGTAAGGCTATGAACTGCTCATTTTCTGGCAAAGGTCAATTTGGCGAAATGAATTTTTTTTCTAATAGCTCTGTGGAAAGCTGCTTTTCAATATTTATGATAAATGTATGGATTTTTAAAGTATGGGGTAATTATTTATCATCAATGAAAAAGTAAAGACAAAAGGAAGTTTTTCACCGTCAGACTGCAAATTAGCCTTAAGGTACTTAGCAAAATGAAATCACAGAATCTTGTGATGGGGCTGTTGTACTGGAAAACTTAGGTAGATCATTTAAAAGAAAAATATGTTGCTTTTGAATTTTGAAAAGAAAGCAGCTTATTTGCAGTGGTGCTTTTTGACATCTAGGATATTTTCCGTGGTTTGCAGTGCTTGGAATCCAAATCAGTTCGGTTTTATTTAAAAGGAAAAGACGAAAAGCAGCACCTAGTTGAAGCAACAGTTGTGGGCTGTTTCTGTGGGCAGTTGAATTAACTTTCTGCCTGAAAGACACCTGCTAATGGGCACAGTTGGAAACACTGGAGAAGATTTCCAGCTAATGTGAAATAAGGAGCTCAAGCAAGAGGGTATTCAGACAAACTTGGGAAGACATGAATTTGGCATAGAGATCCAGGAATTAGTAAAATAGACTAGAAACCAGTCCACAGGGATTTGGGATGCTGATGAAAACTGCATTTGTTTTCAGCATTGTATGAAAAGTCTCAATTTTTTATTAAGACGCGTCACTTTCTTAGCTGTGAAAACGGTTGTCTTTGTGTTCCTGGAATAAACACAGCCCAATTTGGAATCCTGGGCTATATTTGCGTAAGGGAGGCTGAGGAATGGAAAACTGAGGGTACTGCAGGTCAGGGCTGAGGTTAGCAGGGCCGAGAGGGGAAGTCTGGCAGCCGAGGATCCCTCAGCGTGGCTGTGGCTGCGCCTTTGCACGCGAGCCAGCCGCGGCAGGGACCGTCCTGCAGGGGAACAGGGGACATGTCCGCGGACACGGGGTGACAGTGGGGGACAATGGCATTAATGCTGCTCCTTGAAAGCTCTTCTAAGCTGTACAGCTTTTGTCCACTTTGACAAAGGGCTCGTTAGAGACCAATCGTTTTTCCTCAGCTCTCTGACTCCTTTTGAGTCTTCAATCCTCGAAAACCCTTCAGGTTACAAGGAGCATGCTGACAAAGTCCACATCTTAGTGAAACTGTGTGGATGATGCTCGAGCACAAAGCAAGGCCAAAGTTATTGTAAATGCAGGCAACCCCAATGGGGGAAGAGAACGATGCATCTGACTCCGTGTTCTCAGAAGGCTAATTTATTACTTTATTATACTATATGATATTAAAGTATACTATATGATATTAAAGTATACTATACTATACTATACACTATACTATACAATACTATACTATAGAATACAGAAAAGATACTTACTGAATGCTAAAAATATAATAACTGAAAACTTGTGACTCTTTCCAGAGTCCCGACACAACTTGGCCCCAATTGGCCAATGAGCCAAAACAACTCACACTAGAGTCCAATCAGGCAATCACCTTTGGGTAAACAATCTCCAAACACATTCCGCATGAGCAAAACACAGGAGAAGCAAATGAGATAAGAATTGTTTTCCTTTCTCTGTGAGGCTCTCACTGCCCTTCAGCTTCCCAGCAGAAGAAACCCTGGGTGAAGGTATCATGTTCAGAGAATGCAAATGGCACACAAAGGTCTGCAAGTCCTTTAAAAGCAGTTTAAAATGAGGGGGGAAAAAACTAGGGATGAGCAGGAAATACTGAAGACTAAGTCTATGATGCTCAAAATTTCTTGTACACTGGGTCCACAGCACTCCTACTATTGAAAGATGAGATACAGAGGATGCTCAGTAGTTATTTACTAATGTTACTTGTATCTGTTTTTAAAAAATTGATGTATCACTTGGTATAGGAAGGGCCATGTGCACTGCTTAGTGTAAAAATAAAGAAACTAAAGAAACTAATTAATGCCAATCAACAGTACTTCTGTCTCAATTAACTGCAGAACAATAGTTAAGATGTTCCTCCTAAAACACTACATGATCTTATGTGGATGAATGCAAGCAGTTTTATTGAACTTTAAAAGCTCCAAGCTCCAAATCTACAATACATGTGGATTTCCAGAATCCACTGGTAACTTTTTTAAGCAAACATTTAAACACTCAGAGCATTGAGCATGACAAAAGGATTACAAGTGATGATTTTTTACATCAGTTTTCCTAGAGAGTGACCAGTTCAAAGAGCACTAGTTTTTTTGGTAAATATCATTCCAGTAAGGTAACCACAAAGCAGGTTAAAACCAATTTCTTTTGGGTTTCCAGGCAGAAAACCTGCAAGTGACTGCTGAAAATGCTTCTTTTGATGAGAGAAGATAGAGAAAGGCTGTAAGCAAACTTTGATAGAAAATAAATTAGTTCCAGTCCCAGAGAGAGGGAAGACCTCAGTTTGTCACAGACAGATGGTTGTTTCCTGACACTGGGCATTTGGTTAACAGCTTCCAGTGTTTGATGATGTCATGGGTCATATAGATTCTGTGTGTTTGGGGCCCTTTTGGCTTAACAGGAAGGGCACCAATTTATCTAGCAACTTCTCTGTTTGAAGAGATTCAACTGCCCTTCCTGCCCCACTTTGCAGAACCTGAGCTTTCAAAGACAAACCAGTGCTGCTCCTGGGAATTTAGATTATCTAGACCTTTATTCCCAGCTGAAAAGGTAAATGCCCCAAGAGATGGAAGTAATTCTTTTAATTCTGCTTTGTGTTCTCAGATCCTATGGACTCTTCATCTGCCAGAATCTCTTGTGTAATAACCAAATGTGTCTTCATTCCTTTCCCTGTGCTCCAAGAGTCTTGGGCTTTCCAAAGCTGCATTTCCACAGCTGTCTGTATCCACAAATGTCTAGATAAAGGATTTCCACTTTTCTGCAACCCTCTGGAGGAACTTACTGTTCTCTCCCCATAAAACCAGAGAGTATATGTTGTAATAAAACAAAGCATAAAGGCAAACCTATGTCAATAACACAGAAGGTGTTTGAGCTAGGAATCTCCTCTCCCAAAAGACTTTTTACCTTATTTTTTCTTGACTGCATGAAAGCATGGTTTTCACAACACCTCTTTCTAAGCTGTATCTCTTGCAAAGAAGTGCAAGATACATGTGTGGAAGTTGTGGTTATATTATTGTTTTCAGGAATGAAGCTGCCTCTAGTTTTGTTGCCACCATTGAGGAGTAACAAAAAATCAATCAGTTGTTACATTGCTTTTTCCCCCCTCCAAAATGTAGTGAGCATGTTATTGTTGTTGCTGATGGAAGATCCCTTTTCTCAGTCTTCCAACTGCTTCAATATTTTCCTTGTTTTGTGTGAGGAAGGTAACCTTTGCAGCATCCTGTTTTATTTACCAGCCATATCTGTAAGCTGCAGGAATCCTTCCTGTTCAGCTCACAGCACAGTGCTCAGCACAGGAATCCTTGGTGTTCATTAGAAAACCATTTGGTAACAAACTGAATAGTGCTGTGACTCCTGTCAGGTATTTGTTTTAAATGTTTTAACCAATTAAAGCTTTTCTCCAAAACTGGAAATGGCTGAAGTGAGTTGAATTAAATCAGACTTCTTTTGCATCTTCCCTAAAATCCAGGCTGTACCATATTGTGCACTGGTCAGGAAAATGGAAAGTTTTGTGACTGATCCCTCTCTAAGTTTACACATCTCTGCAGTTCCTCCTCTTTTGCCGCAGTTGGAATCCAAGTACAAAACTGCAATGGAAAAAGGCTGCTCTTGAGTTTCTTCTGGCAGGCTCATAACCTGGGAGTATCTAAAATATCATCAGAAAGCCTGTTCTCATGAGAGTCCTGTCCAGATTTCCAACAAATCTGGAACATTATCCAAGGAAGTGTAGAAATCTACACAATCACACAGTTACAGCGGAGCTTGTGGTTGAGTTTCTTTGATGTGGTGTGGCTTTGTTGGGTGTGTGGTTTTGTTGGTTTTCTTTTTTGGCTTTTGGGTTGAACTTTTTTTTTTTTTGGTTGCTATTCTTCCTTTGTCACTTTGTCTAAAAGGACTTTTGTGTAATTTTAGCTTGTTTCTTTGTCCTCTTCCCTTGTTAACGTTTTTGTTGGGTTTTTTTAAAATTCAGATTTATCATTTTCCATTCTCTTATAAACAAGTGTAATCTTATGAATAAGAGTCTGTTAAATTGGAGGGTGATGAAAGTTTTGCAGAATGAACTATAGAATGGTTCATACTAATTTTCTAAACAGAACTGGATCACTAATGAAGATTCATTCGAATTAATGGGTGGATATTATTAGATAAAATTGGGTTTATTGCTTAGTTTCAGGTAGATATAGTACAAAGTTTTATGCTAGTGGTATATCAAATTTTCCTTGTCCAGAAATCCTTTCTAGATGGACATATTTCATAGTTTGGCAGGGTCCCCTCCTCAGTTCTAATACTGCTTGAGATGTGCAGTGCATGCAGAGCTAATTCTGGGATGCCCTGCGTGGAGGCAGTGAGCACCACGAGCAAAGCAGGCTGTTTGCTGGGCAAGGTGAAGCAACTGTCAGTGCTGTGGCTGAGTTAATTACTCACCAGTAATTAATTAATTCCACGGCCTGAGCAAGAGCGCCCTGAGACCATGTTATCATTCCAGCACAGCCCTGCCAAGCAGCTGCTGCTGCTCCTTGTTTTTGTTTTCTTCTCAGGGAAGTGGGATTGAGCTCACTGGAAATGTTTGTCATCTTTCACTGATATAAATCAGTAAACATAATCAGTCAAAGAAAAACACATTTGCCACACATTACCTGTGTGGACAAATAGATGTTTTTCAGTGCTGACTCCTATTTATGGTTCTTGTGTTCTGTAATAGGTAAACTAATAAGATATGTGTGGTTTAAATTGTATTTATTTATTAGCATCCATATTACCCTTAAATAAAGTTTGATAATCTGATAAGTTTAAATTAATTAGCCTTTGAGCAGGAAACCTTTATCTATGTGATGAATGTGAGGGGGGAAAGCATTGGTCAGCATAACTTGTGGCTGCAGAATGGTTTAGAGTGCTCTTTTAGAATTCATCATTATTTACTTAGAGGTGTTTTTCTGGGGAAAAATGTATTTTTCTAGCTCCTACATGCTGTTGCATGAAGAGATGTTAACAATATAATATATTCATATATTCACTTCTGAGGGAGAAAATCCAGCTCTTGGTAAACTGATAAATGTTTTTGCACTGAGACCTATACTAGCACCTTCTTATCAGCCTTAATTCAGC
This sequence comes from Ammodramus savannarum pratensis, assembly GCA_020466415.1. Lineage (NCBI taxonomy): Eukaryota > Metazoa > Chordata > Aves > Passeriformes > Passerellidae > Ammodramus > Ammodramus savannarum. The sequence continues at coordinate 6,304,844 of JAHXMQ010012342.1, read as the reverse complement.
AAACCTTCATAAGCTTAGTTTCAAATTGCTCTTATTAAATAAATTATTGTGCTTCTGTGCACTCTGTTCATAATATGATGGGGCTTTTAAATACACAAAAGGCTACTTGGTTTATCCAGATATTTATTTGATAGCAGCTTCATGTTTGAGGAGGTGAATTTGTTCATCCATTCCCAGTCTTTCGGCACCAGCCTCAGCACCATCTCACCCCACCTACTATAAATTTGTACAGAATTTTTATGTCCCAATCTGCAGATCTGCAACAGTAGAAACAACACATGGAAACCACATGTCTCCAAAATAAGTCAGGTCAGAGAGGACTTGCTACTAATAATCTGGTCTCAAGTCAAAGGTGGTTGTATTTGCTGATAAACTTGAATTTGTTTTCCTTTGCTCCTAATCTGTGAGTTGGCTCTTGGCTATTGCAACTGAGTAAGTAGTTTAGCTTTTACAAATTTTAAGTGATTATTAGGTAACTTTCATAACATAAGGGCCAGAAATTTTCAGGCTTGAGTGGTTCCAAGGGGTCTGTACATGATCATACTCTACATTCATACCATGTCCTGTGCATATTTGTACCTTGCAGCTGGAGAATGTTGTAAAACTGACAAATGTGACAGGTTTCCAGTGAGCAGCAGAAAATGTGCCAGTTTGTTTCCAGATACTGGGACTGAAATCTTTTCTCCACTGTTACCTTCTGTCCCATCCTGATGATTTCTTTTATTCTTAAGTTTTTCAGAATTTGTCTCCACAACAAATTGCTCTTAAGACCAATTAATGTTGTGGAAACAGATGTTTTTGATTTGTTAGCAGTGACATGTTGTTTTCAGGGATCAGAATATTTCAGGGGTCAGGATATTATATTTTTGTAATGCAATTCATGCTTTTCATTAATTTTAGAATAGTTAGTGTTGTTTCACAGATGTAATTGAATTGAAACTTTAATGCTCAGGACATAGGATTTCCCATCTTGAATCAGATATAAGCCAGTGAGCTTTAGTATCCTCCTTTTGATTTCTGTGTATACCCTGTGCATGGTGCTTCCTGAAATGGAAAAAAAATGTATATGGCACCTTAAGAAACTGAATTTATTTTTTCAATGACTTGTTAACAGAAAAAATAATTTCTCCTTAACAGTTTTGGGAATGACTTAGTACTCTGAGACTCACATACCTTAAATCTAAGTACACATTTAGCTAACAAAGATAGTATATAACATTATCCAGGCTTGACTGAAAGGAGTTGAATGTAACATCTTCAGTGTTTATGAAAGCTATATGCTGCACTATATAAAGTAACACAGTATTTTTATAATTATCAAGCATTAATTGTGTTGACTTCCTTCTCCTCCTAGAATTAGCACAGAAAGGAAGGCATGCTTGTGTTTTGTTTGGAGCTTTGATCAACAACAACTCCCTAACTTTCTTTTTTGCTTTACAAAACTTGTAGCTCAAACAGAGCCAGATTTTGTCCAAGTAACAAAATTTTGTCAGAGTGACAAAACTCTTATTTGCCCCCTAAGCATTTGCTAAGAGTACAACTTCACTTCTCCAGGAATGGTGAGGAACTGTGCACAAAGACACTTTGAACATCTGCGTTATTGAGGGCAGGATCAATACTCTCCACCTACTCGAATTTTGCTTCTTCCTTCATCCACAAGAAATTGGATTAATAATGTCAGCATCAAGCATTGTGCATTTTAATGATTTTTGATGCCCTCAATAAGTTAGTTACAATTCAATGGCTGTGTTTTGCCTCATGATAGTGCAAAGGCCAATGAAGTATGGAAAGAATAAATTAAATAAAATCACAGTTTCTACAATGAAGAAGGTTATCAGGGAAGAGCCAGGATCACACCCAGGTTTCTTTTGGGCAGGGAGGGCTGACAAGCCAGGAGGCACTTCAGGGGAGAAACCCTGCAGAAATGGCATGGAGCAATCAGTTCCCAATGTGCCCTCAAGCTGGGAGAATAGCCCAGGGAGAATGATAAATGTCTGAAGACTCAGATTTGTAGTTGTCTCAACAAGTCTGTCTCTGCAGCTAAATTAAAAGAACTTTATTCAAATTAACTGACAGGTGTACCAAAAAGGAGAGAACTTAGAGAATTTCACAGCTTGAAACAGTTAGTAGCTCTTTAACTGTTGTGTGGGACGTAAATGTCTTCCACACGTGTCTTTATCTTAAGAGTGTAAAGATTTGCCTTCATAAATTTTAGAGTTTTATAATTTAGGCAGTTCTGCTTTCTTACTTTTATGAGCTTCCGTACAAATAGGAAGCAACGCACAATAATGCAGAAGTTACTGAAGCATTTCATCCCTTGGACATAAATGCAGCTAATTCTGAAACCCACAGCTCAGACACTGCAATAATTCCTCAGTTGTCCCTCTGGGGTGCAGATCCAGCTGGGACAAGGAATACTGACAAACCTTAGGATGGAGCAGCAAGTATGTCATGACCACTTCTGCCAGGAAACCAGTGCAGTCCCACGGTGATCATCTCCACTCTGTCACAGTCCTGCAGGACAGGGATGTTGCTGAGAGAAATGCATTCCAGCTATTTCATGGTAGAAAACAGCAGGACATGCATAGGTCTGAGTTTAATACAAATTGGGTGGTGTTTTGTTTTGGGTTTGGATTTTTTTTTTGCCTCGAAGCCTAGAACAGATTGTCATAAATAAAATTTCAAGTTACACTAGTCAGAGGTCAAATACAAATGAAAGTGAAGTTAGAAGTAGAGTTTCCACACCTTAAATTGTGAAAATTGTTTTCCCCACTAAATATATTAGAATTACACAGTGTACCTTTCAAAGCTCACTACCTGAGTGTATTGAGAAATAAGAAGTAATTAAAAGTCATTGTTGGATTTTTATAGAGTAGGAACATATTACTTAAAGTGTAGTAATCTTCCATAAATAGAACAGTTTTGATAGCAAAAGTGGAATTATAAGAAGACTCCATGGGCACATAGGGCAGTAATGAGGGAAGCTCCTGACACAATCCACACAGTCCTGGCTGTTGGAAGCTGCATTGCTAGGCTGGTGCCTGTGACTCAGGATATCCTTTTCTGCTTTCACAAAAATCTCTTGGGCCCTTAACTTCCAGCTGAACACTCACCATGGAAGAGACCTTGAGCAAAACTTAGACCTCACAGAGCAATGTGGATCCACTTTATTTATTTATCTATTTATTTATTTTTAGTGCATGTTCTGTTTGAGGTTTTCAGTTCTTCCAGATGTGGTGAAACACTTGAGAGCACTTACTAATTTTTCAAGGGACTATTTGGATTTACAGCTTGGTCTTATTTCAGTGCAGAATAGCATTTCCCCTTGAGTATATCAATCTCTTTGCCAAATATTGTCTCTACAAAGATACATTTCTTTGAGCTCCCTTGGGAAGCAGGGAAAGGGCTCCTGTACTGCTTTTGTAAGGTTATACCTTCAGAGTTGCTGTTTTTAGGGCTGCTTGGCAAAGCCCATCAGTGTCAATTACAGCCTCAGAAACAAGAGTCTAAGCTCAACAGGGAATGATATTTAAGTAAAAAATGATCTTTGATGGGAAGGAATACCACCCTTTCCTCCACCTCCTCTCAAGATCACTTGACTCTTTGGTCCCTCCAACCTGGGAGGAGCAATTTCCTGCAGAAAGGGGCTGTGTAAACAGGACAGAGCAAGGGCAGGCCTAGTGCTCATCTGTCCTGGGGCTCAGACTCTGCAGTCACTGCAGAACTGCTCCAGTTGTGTTCCAGATCCTTACAGCCCTGCTGAGGTGAGCTGCCAGCTCTGTGATGGGAGCTCACCAAAAATTTTCATCCTGTTTTCCTGGGTTTCTCTAAGGGTTGTGCTCAGCAAGGTGCCCTTTATTTGCAGCCCTTGGAGAGGGCCCAGTGTGTGTGACCCCCTTTCATCAGGATCTTTGGTTCTGACTTGTTTGGTTCTGCTCTGGGCATGGAAAGACTCAGTGACTTCAGTGAAACTGAACAGAATGCAAACATGCAGTGTGGTTTTTTTAAAATTTTTTATCAAATTTTATTTTTTATTTTTTTCCTTTTTTTAAAAAAAAATTATTATTATTCCTGTTCCTTCAGCTCAGCTGTTTGTAGGGGAAGGGTTTGTAGTGTTGCATGTTTGGGTGGGATGGGATGATCCCGCACTCAGGCACCTGCTGCTTCCTGGGAAACCCACTAGGCCTGGCTCAGTCCATCAGGATGCAGCAGATCCATCAGAGCCAGGTTTGGCAAGTGTCTCTGACACCCTCAGGGCATCTCAGAGGGCACAGGGAACTCTGTGACAGGCAGGGAATTTAACCTTTGGTCTTCATCTATCTCCTGACCCACACTGGGGAGGAGCAGCACTGGCAAATGTGTGCAGCCACAGCTGAGTGCAACCATGGTGTAAATGGAGGCTGTATTAGAGAATCTTTTGGTCTCAAACACCCCATCTGCAGATTTGAGCAAGAAAAATGAGAGACAGAGATTTATTTCTAATGGTTTTGTGCTCTCTGCAATATTTGCATGTGTTGATCACCTTTTGCTATTGTAAAAGGTCAGTTAAAAATAAAAAGAGTGATCCTGATTAGCTGGGCAGGTCCATTTCCACTGCAGCAGCATGTGTTGTGGGTGTCTCTGGGGTATTTTCTGGAGAGCAAAATAGTTGATGGTGCTAGGACTTAAAAAGCTCAAGTTAACTTCTGAAGTTAACACCCATTCAGTCCCTTTGTTTTGTTTGGAGTGCAGGGATTTGAGAATTCCTTGGTGTACTTTGAACCCTGTGTATAAATTTCCCCAACTAAAAGGATGTGGAACTGTTCAAAATCACTTTTAGTCTGAGTGTTTTGAAATCTAAGTGAAGGCTTGACTCTGATGTCTGCAGATTTTTAAATAGATTCTCAGTAATGGTAATTATCAGGTGCTGGATTTTGAATGTGCTGTGGTGTTAAATGGATAAATAGCACTAACATTACACACGCTATTTTACATTGTAGTGTTTTACACAGTTTTGTCTAGGAATACATTCTATGAAAAGCAATTTTCTCATGGTTCCTGTCCTTCCTTAACATTCTTGTCCCCTGTCAGGATGGCCTGCTTCAGAGCTGTGATTGCTTTGTGGTTATGTGTAAAGAGATTTCCAATTCCTCTTAGGTTTTATGGGAGTAATGAAGGAATCAGGACAATCAGATGTGGCTGATTAGCAGATGACCAGAATCAGACATTCCAGCCACCTTTATCAAATCCTGTCTATTGCAGGGGACTGTTACTCAGTGGGAGGTGACACTGGAATTTCATTACGCCAAGTGGACAATCTCCACCTTCCATCTGGGAGTTGGAATTGCAGGTGGAACAGGATGGGGAGCTGTATCAGTTTGGTTCTCAGAGTGAAAATGAAAACTCTTCATAGCTCCAGGTGAAAAACTGGTGTATATGATAAATAACTGGTAATTTACTAGCAGAAATATTGGTTTATATTTTCCTGACTTTACATTTCTCTGGGTTTTTCTCTTAACCCAAGGAATTTACTCTATATTTGCAGTCCTTCTGATGACTATCCCAACAGAAATGAATGATAAATCCATTGCTAATTGCTGAATGGATATTTAAAATTCAGCTGTGGCACAATGTGCAAAGTGGTGGTGGGCAAATCGCTTAAATTCCTCTCTTTTCTTTTTTTCCTCCAGCACATTAAAAGTTTTACTACTTATGGCCTTCAAAACTGTCAGTTCTTATCAAAAACTGTAAATCCAAGTGGACTGATCCCAAACACACTGTACTTCACACTGGTATTCACTCCTACAGAGAATGAAAATTATATCTCTATTAGAAGCTGAAATTTATTTATATTCCACAGACTGTCTGTCAGACATGAAGCTGGTTAAAATGCCACCCACAACAGATATGTCTGTAAGTGCCACACATGCCTTGAGAATTCTTTCACAGAGCCCTTACTGAATATATCAACTGACTCTCAGGTCTTTGATTTAGGATCAGTTTTTTTTAATTCTCTTGCTCTTGTCTTCCCTTTCTATTCTTTTCTGGTGCTTCTCTTTGACCTTACAGGAAAAACATCATCAAAGGGCTATTTTTTATTATTTTCTTGCTAGAACTGATACCATCTTCACAGGATAATGATTTTACATTGATTGCATTATGTATTTTCAGTAGCTGACTTGGCTGCCACATTTGGATTAGCCTGAACTTCCATCAGTTTGGTAGTCTGATTCCCAACAGATCTCATGTTTCATGTAATGTCTGACCCTCAGAGATCACCAGCCAAGTGGGGTTCAGAGTTCAGATCTCTGGGTGATGGCCACTCCAGATTTAAATTTTTCTGTTCCTTAAAAACACTCATCAGAAATCTCCTTCTGCTCTCCAAAGCTTTGTGAAGTGATGTAATGAAGCAGCCTGAGGATCAGCAATGATTACAAAGATAGAAGTTGTCTGGTGGCCATGAGTATGGATTTACTTATTCTGGTGGTTGCAAATGCTGCTTTCTGATTTCTCAGCATCTTACTGAATTAATATTTGGCAAATTATGTCTTTTAGAACAGAAAACCCAAATACACATAAAGTTTTCAGGGTTTTTATCTAATCCATTCTTGGCTTAGAGCTAAAGGTACTTTTCTTCCTGCTCTATAAAACACTTTTATGATATCTGGAATAACTAATGCCATCAGTAAAATGCCACCAGTTTTGGAGTGTTGTTCAGGGAGTGTTTGGCACTGCAGAGTCAGTAAAGGCTTGGGATATCACAAGGGAATAGCAAGAGTAAAAATGATTTTGTGATTTCTGTACCCTACACTCATCACTGACTGTTAATCAAATAGACTTGTGCAGTACTTGATTTCTAATGCTCTCTTGAGAAAGGGAAATATATTTACTGGTTGGGGGGGAAACCAACCAGGCTTTATTCCTGCAAATTTCTATTTCTTTTGGAATCCTGGAGGAATTATGGCAATGAGAAGTTACCTCATGAAATGTTAACCTTGTTAACATTAATATGAAATGTTCTTCTTGTGGTGTAGCCCTGTATCAATTGTCAGGCATTTTTGCTTCCATGAAATCACTGACAGGGTCAGTAAGAGGTGTACCTGTTATGGAATTCACCTGCCAGCAAGACTTCCATACACTTAGAATTCAGTACAGAAATCCTGTGTCTGCAATCTCCTTTGGAAAAACACAGCCAGTTGTTCTTAGAGCTTCAGAAGAGAACACCATTCTCTCTCCAGCATAAATGCTGATTAATTCAGAATATCTCATTCATCACCTGCCTGTTTCAGCAAATATCCTGCTCTATCAACAGCAGGAGGAAGCCAATGCAGGAGAAATCTGGATTTCACCAAAGGAAGCTTGGCATAAGCTGCCATGATAGAAATAAATGCAGGAGATGTTTTATTTGTGAATGGTTCCCTCGCTCGGGCGATGCTGTTTCCGTTGGCTCCAGCAGTGTCAAGGCCATTGATGATGAAAGCTCTGAACTGTTTTTCCCCATTGCTTGGAAAATTGTCTCTGCCTCCTCCCTCCCTCTGTCCCCTCTCTCCCCAGTCAGATCTCTGCCAAGCAAGCAGCTGTGAGCATTTCTCAGCAAGATGAATTTGAATTTTCACATGCTCTGTGGGACAGGATGCACAAATGCAGCTTTGAGAGGGTCGCACTTGAGGGGTGCAAGTCCAGAGTTTCTGCAGGTGCATTAAATGGATGAGCCTTTGAGGTGTCTTATTATGTTAAAGAATACAGGAAAAAAATTAAAAATGTATGCCAAATGTATTTCTCAGTGATTTTGGTACCTCAGTCTGAGGGAAGTAACGCCTGCAAGTTTGATGTCCCAGCTGTACATCAAAGCCAAATTAATGCCTGAGAGTTCTGCACTGGTATCTGAGACACTGACTTAAGAATGGCAGGATCTGCTCTGTACAAGTACAAACTCAAGTGATTCTTTTCTAACTTAATTTGGGCAGACATCCTTATAAAAGCTTCCCATCAAATTCCATGCATTTGGTTTTTGCCAAGGATTTTTTTTCTGGAGTGTGAAATCGGTCTGAGACTTCTGTGAGGTTTATTTTTCTCAAGGAAAATAAATGCAGGATGTGATTATGCAGAAAATATGGGCACCTATTAAAAGCCATATAATATTTTCCATGCTTGCAGGGAAAATTTTCATTTGCTTGCAATTTTGACAAGCTCAAAACCGAGATTTTCCCATACATTTCCTGCCTTTTATATTATTGTTAATATTACATCTGGAGGGGAGAAAATGCACTTAAATGTAAACATTTATGTGCAAATAAAATTTGTATGCAATTCATGACCAGAATAGCTATGCTTGATGCACATTCCTCTGCTGTAGCTATAGTGCCTGTAATAGTAATGTTTTATTACAAACTATTATAAACTTGTAATGTTTTATTACATTTGATATTCTTGTCCAAGTGAGACTCCAGTTTACCAAGGCAGAGATTTTTGTGTCTGATTTATGTACCATTTTTAACATCCACAGCATTTTATTTTGGTTTTCATTCAGGTGAGAGAGGGCGGAATGCTGCAAAAGGATATGGAAAAGTCTGTTTGCAATTAAAGGAACACTAATTGCACTCCAGGGAGCGTGTGTAAGATACACTGGTCTTTCCCACGGCCACACCCTGAGCATATGATCTTCAACTGAATTCATGGAAACATTCACACTGCTTCCTACAGATTGCAGCTGGCACTGTCTGTGGAGCTCTGCCTGGCAGGGAGCACAGGGATTTCTGTGATAGTGTGGGATGCAGACGGGATGTGCCTGAGGAGAGCCAGGCACACAGAGCCAGCTCAAGTGAGGGATGTGGCACTGCCCTGGCTCCAGGCATGGCAGGGAGGGCCCTGCTGACCCCCAGATGTGTTTATTTGGCTGTCAGGCTGTGCCAGACAAATTTTCAGCTCCCCCAGCCACTGCTAGTTCAAACTTTTCACTGCAGCAGGAGCTTTGCAAGCAGGATGGTTTCAGTGGCACAGAATCACTTCTCTGCTCACAGCATGGAAATGGAACAGGGTGTCAGCAGAAGTATATAGACTTGTTTCTGCATGGTTGCTCTCTGGTATTTCAAAATGTGAATTAAGGCTTCAAGATGCAATTGCTGGAAAAATTTGAAAATTAGAAAAGGCTTAGCTTCCTATTTTCGGGTAAGGATTATACACAATTTCATGTGGAAGAAATTTTGCCTAAGTGGTATTTCAGAAAAGATATAGAAATGTATTATTTCAGTTAGTGCTAAAGATTTCTACTCAGTGCTAAAGATTTCTGCTTAGACTAAAAGACTAAGCTCAGGCAAAAAAGAAATTACTCTTTTAAAAGTAAGTGCACATTGACAATGATAGTTCATAAAGATCAACACTCAGATATGTTCTAGGTGGCTGAAAATGGCATTGCCTGTCCAGTCATAAGTGCCCTTTGGGGGATTGTATGAAGCAAAACAAGCTGAGACTCTCAAGTTTATTTATACTGGTGCCAGTTATTTTTTGCCCTCTGTGTCCAGATCAGAATGAGGAATGCATTGGGCAAATACTGAGAGGGATTACTGCAGCCACAGGGTAGCAGTTTGCATCTGTTTTATGGATCTAATTTTGTTAAGCTGGTTAGTTAATTGCCCTAATCCTGTAATTGACTTTTAAACTGACAACATCTCTAGCAAAGTGTTTCTTTCTCCCCGATGCTTTGCCCGTGTCAGAGTTTTGCTTATGTTGATATTCCTGTGGGTGTGGATGGAGCTGAAGGTAATTCCCATTTAGAAGACTTAGAAGCAACCATGGGCAATACTTTCCTCAGTTTGGCAAAGCTAATGTTAACCTAGATTGACAGAAAATAATGTTAATGCAAAATATCATTTGCTTTAGCAATATCTCAGAAGGAAATGTGGGCAGAGGATGGGAAAACCTTCTATCACTGCCTACTTCATGGCTGCCTTAGCATGATTTTCTGCAGTTAGTCTGTGAGGAGAAAGAGCAATATCTCCCTGTGTATATGATTAAAAAAGAAGGCTCTGGTTCTAAATGTAAAGAGAAAAGCTTTGTTATTGTTGTTGTGTTCTTAGTCTGCCCTTTGGGGATGTGCATCCATCATTTCTGCCCTTAGGGGTAATTTCCAAGCCTTTGCCCTCCTCTCTGTGGACTTCAGCAGGTGCATATACCAATATGCAGGCATAGAAAAGGATACAGAAGGCAATTTCCTTCCGAACTGTTGAGATTTACTACCTCTGGTTTAACTTTCTTGAGTCTCACAGCCTCCTTTACAGCCTGTGTGAGCCCAGCTTAAACCATTTGCTGTTAAATTGCCATTTTAGTGATGCAAAGACATAGGAAAGATGGGAAATATCTGTATCTAATTAAAGCAAAGGAGGCAAGCTGCACACCACTAGAACTCAAAAGTTTGTTTTTGGCTGCTGCTTGTTCTTGGCTTTTCTACAGGGTGGATTAGAAGTTTTGATAATTTAGCACAGTATAACATTTATTGTCTAATATTCAAAGGGTGAAATATTCCAGAGCTTGCACTTTTGACTTCTGGCATGTGAAATTTTAAATTTAAGAGGAAATGTTCTGAACTGTGGTGACTTAGCTTGACCTGGTAAAGGCTTTGAAGTAACTGGTGGTTTATATTGTTTTAAATAAGTACACCAAACTGAATTTTTCTAAAGTTGCCTTAAATTTACCTGAAGTTTTTTGGACTAGTAAATGCATCAGAAATATCTAATAAGAGAAAATTTAAATATTTGGCATGAACTTTCCATCTGAAATTTCATCCTTAGCCAGACTAAAATTATTGCCAGTGAAAGCTGCCTTGGGGATATTTTAGTTCTCTGTCCTGCGTTTTGGAGTTTCGTTTGGTTGTTGTTGTTTGGGATTTTTAAGTAAAAGAAAGAAGTGCAAGACAAAATTAGAATACTATAGTGCTTCTGACATTTCCATGAAGAGTTTATTGCTGTATTTTGTCCCTCAGTTCTGGTCAAGTCATTGACCAAAGGTGAACCCAAAGCTGGACACCGGTTCTGATGCATTGGCTGCACCAACTTTTTGTTTATCTTGGCAAAAGCAGTTCCCTTTCCTGGCCACCTGTTCCCTCCCCATCCTGCTCTGAGCTGCTGCTGTGCCACAGTCCACCTGAAAATTAAATATTTAATTTAAAAATTGTATTTTGAAACTTTATCGCTTTACTTAGAACTGAGCGATTATATATTTGTGCATAAATATTCACACTTCTAAATTCTAAACTTACTGAATTCACATATAGATTCTAAATGTGCATCCAAAGGAAACTGGTGTAAAACCTGTGAGTTTCATAGGATGTGCTCAGCTGCCAAACTGGGCTGGGGCCAATGAGAAAAAGCCTGAGTGGCAAACAGAAAAAAACAAAAGTCCTGGTACATTTTGCTTAGCCCATTTTCCCATTGCCTTGTTCTGACCTTGAGAAAAGTCTTTGAACTGTGGCAATACTGTTCTTGTAAAATTAGCGTGTGTCAATGAAGAAATAACAAAAAAACTTTTAGAACTCAGCCAGTTGAGAAAATTCCTTAATGTCGTAAACATTTTCACAAAGGAACCTTTGGATCTCTTTTGGGTCATTACTTGGTAAACAGCATCAAGCAGAGTCATTCAGATAAAAAAGGCACTGCCTGAAAGGGGCACACAGAGCAGCAGCAGGCTCTGCAGCTCTTCAACAGCAGTGGCTGGGAAAAACCCACTGCAGCATCTCAACCAGGGCTAAGGTCTGTCTGATGAATTCATAAATTCATACTGCCTTTGCTTTAATTCAAAACAGAAGTAATTTTGCTTGAAGGGGGAGAAATTTTCCTTGGAGGGCTATACTGTGTTTTTCAAATATATTGTAGGATTTCTGAAGTTGAAACGGACCGTGAGGTTCATTAAATGAATCCCTCTGCTCCTGCCAGGACTACCTAAAATTAAATCCTATGTCTAAGAGTACCATACATATAAATGTATCTAGATAACTACACTTACATACTTAGTAACAAGGTGGGAGCTCTCCAGCTTGTTAATAGCATGAAATCCATGGAAAAGAACTAATGAGCTATTCCCTTTTGTTTAAAATAGCATGTCAATTGGAACATCCATGCCACATCACAGCAGTTGTTTTGGAAGAAGTAAAATTTCAGGGAAGTTTACTTTGATATATTTCAAACCCATTTTTAAAATTACTATAACAGGAATATAATACAGTTTTAAACAGTTTTAAAAGGGAAGTGCCAAAACTAAATCACCTTGATCCATCAGCTATTATAATTTGATCATTCACTATTCTGCCAGCACCTTCCTTTCTGTTAATAGCTGTTTCTGGGATGTTTGGTAGTGGATCTTTACAGATAACTTCATTCAGGAGAGCAGCCTCCCTTTAAAGTTGCTTTGTGTTTGAGTGATTGCTCTGGAATTTCAGTGCTGTGGCTCCCAGAACTCTGAAGTGAACATGGTGAGTTCTGCCTTGCAGCACATGTGTGTGGCTATGCTGATGGATTTTAGGCATCAATATACAGCTGGGATTTTAGGTACAAGATACAGCTGGCTATGGGCTGGAAAGGGTTAAGCTTGTAAAATAAGGATAACAGTGTGCTTACACAATAGTAGTCAAATAGCACTGGAAACTGGAGGCATTAGGAGCTATAAACTGCTGGAAATCACAGTTGCATTTCTTGACAGCAAAGCCCCAGCAGCCTCTTGGTAAAGATTTCACTTTGCCAGAATCTCTCCTGCCTTCCTTTAACAACTAGTTCCTCAGGAGAGACAAATAATTCTACTTTGCATCAATATTTTTAAAATTCCTGTGCTGCATCTCTTTGGCAGGGTTAGATACCCTGCTGACTTGTAACTGTGACCCTCAGTGAGTCCTGGCCATTCTTCCACATGGCAGTGCACCATCTCTGCTCCTGGATTCATGTGTCCTAAAGTCAGTAGGAAGTTCATAACTTTGGACAAGGAGAGACAGAGCCTTCATAATTTATAGGGGTGGAATGGAAAGCACAAGGGCCAAGAGAAGACTTTTCAGTGTAAAATCAAGAAGGAAATACTCTTACTGTTTTTATCAGTGGAAATCCTGTTTTAAAGAGCCAAAATTGGTGTGATGGATAAAACCACAAAAAATCTGCTCTGCAGTCTGCTGTGTGGAGAGGAGAAATGTTGACCAAAGGCAGGGGTTGCAGAATATGCCAGGAGAAGAACTTTGTAGGCATTCCCCCCTTCAAAATCTTATTTGGGGAGCTTTGTGGTGGTGGCACTTTTTGCTCAGGTTTTTTGGGGTTTTTTGGTTGGTTTGGATTTTAACTGGACCTCCTCAGAATAACTTGCAATGTCATCCTCACCTATGAACTGCTCAAAAGAAGTGTTAGAAAATAGAGGAAAACTGGCACCACTATCACTCAGTCATAGGTTCTTGCAACTTTAGGTGTTATTGGAACTGGCACAAGTGTTGCCAATTACTGCTAGTAATTTCTGTTGGGTGCAGGTGACAAAACTTATCTGAATGGTTGCCAAAAGCTATTCATGGGAAGAAGCACCCAGGAGTAATTTAATCTGTGTAATCTCATATGCAGATGGTTCTGCAATCTCCGTGAGGCCTCTGACATGCAGCCAGAGTGATGCAAAAACACAGCAAAAAGTGTGCTAATAAAGAGAATGCAAGATGTGAGACATCTCAGTGAGCCAGTCCAAATTTCCTTCTTGCACAGATGTGCACCATGAGCCCAGCACATGGCCCAGGAGTTAAACAGTGAGGACTTTCTCCTGCTGAGCTGAACTGCCACCTGCACAGGGAAGGTGCTGCAGAATAACTTGGGGATAAATTGGGATATGCCTCTGCATCTCTTTATTTCTTTTAATCCCCAAGAAGACAGTAAATGCCATTGTGCCACAACTTCTTCCTAGGAGAAACTCCAGGAAAGAAAGGTAGAGAGAGAATGTTTGTGTTTTATGAGGGACAATGTTGTATTTTATTTACTTTAAAGCTCCATAATTATCAGGAGAATGAAGTATTTCCCACACATACAGCTGTGAACAATTATGGGATACCATTCAGCAGTTTGTTCAAATACTGGCAGAAGTGATTCCCTCAGAAAAAAGGCAGATTACCCAAATAGGAAGATTTCCAAACTGCCTTGCATTGTTCTATAATGTAAGTGTGGAGTTTTGCAGTCCAGGACTCAGTGGAACTGGTGTGTGTTACTGCTTGGCTGGTGCTGCCCACTTGTGAAGCCCTTTTAGTCAGAGAAGTATTTCCCAGAAAGTTTGTGTGAGTGAATATGTGGAGGCTCTATCTGGAATTCCATTTGAGGGTTGGTTTGGGGGAATTTTTTATTGCCAGTGCAGTTTGAACAGAAATTCAAATTAGGGACACTTTGAAAAGTGTTTTCCAACTTGTTTTTGCCTTTATGTTGGGCTGAAACAGCCAAACACTGCCTGAGGTTTTAAATACTTCAAGTTGTATGCCTCCCTCCAAAAAGAACCAGAAGTAGCAAAGTGCCAAGAAAATACCCATCCTGACCCCATTTTCAGATGAAGGTTGTATATCTGTATGCAAACGTGTTCAAGTTCAGTGTTACAGGGTTACAGCACACTGCATGGTAAATAATTTACACTGCACAAGTTTTGTGGTTTTCTCTGTGTTGTCTTTGGGAATGGTTGTGTTCTTGGCTTCTGGGCAAATTAAAGATTACCAATTAGTGAAAAATGTTTGGGCATTTTTGGATGGGCCTGCAGTGCCATAAGTAGGCTCTCCCTCCTGTCACACTCCCACTGAGTTTCATTCTCACTTGAAGTCAGATTTGAGAACTGCTTGGAGTGGAAGCTGCCTGTGTTTTTTGTTTTTTACAAATGTGGTTTTCAAGTTCAAAAAAATGATTTTATTTTCTTTTTAATGACTGCTTTTTTTAACCCTTTTACTGTATGGTTGAAAGGGGAAATGTCTGGAGCTCAGCAAGGGTGCCACTTATTCCTGGGAGGATGGGGAAAAGTTAAAAGTAGAAACAGCTGATGAGGCAGGATGGCTCTGTAGAGAAAGCAGGAGGAAGAGAAATGGGAACATCTGTTAAAGCTATACCAGTGACTATTTTGGCTAAGTCCAGCTTGCAGTTCCTTTTTAATTCCTCATTCTGCAGTAGGTGTCACTGCTATCAGTGACAAACACAACCTAGGCCTTGGCAGTATCATTACTGGCAGCTCCTTTTCTGTTGTTTTGCTTTAATTTATCCCAGTCTTCACTAAATGCACGAACATGCACCAGAAATAAAAATGATATTTCAAAGATCTGGAAGATCTGATTTACCATTACAATTCCCCATTCTTTTCTCTCTGATGTTGCCTTTTAGTGGGAAAATACTTCAGCCAGGGGACTGCCAGACTCAGTTTCAGTCAATGCCTGCCTTGTAAATCCCAGCCCTACTGGCTTTTGTGCAGATTCCCAGTCACTGAGTGGAGTCAAGGGATTCATTCAAGACACTCAGGTTAATCTCAATCCAATACAGTTTTTTTCTCTGCCCCATGATGGATTTGTCAGATTTACAACAGCAGAACAACTTGGGAAGCATCATTATGTGAGGAAAGCTAAGAATGGTCTCTTTTCACTATTAATTTCTTGTGTGTCTAATACCTCCCAGCTCTGAGAGGGAAAGAACTTCCAGAGAATTAGTTTTGGTTTGTGTCTCATCAGAGCAGATGATTAATAAAAGCAGCCCGACTTTCTTAGCAGCACTGGCTTGCTGCCTCAGTCAATGGAATATATTGCTGTCCATCCCTAAGAAAGTTCTTCATTTTCCTTGGAAAGGTCTTGTTCAGATTAACTGGAATGAATGTTGAGTGAATAAATTCATGTAGTGATGCAAGAAATGCTTTCCTGCAGTTCAAACAGGCATCTGAATGACCTTCATCCTGCATTCTGTAATTAAGTCCATAAGTAGTGATGTCTAGAACAGGGCAGTGGTTGGGGATTTTTTCTCTCTATATGTTAGCAACTGAGAGAAATGAGTGGAAAGCACAGAGTGCATTATAGGCTTGACTTGACATCTTATCTCCTGGGAAGAGTTAATAATTTAGCAGCAGATACTGGAGCAGTTGATGGGAAATGTCTACAGAACTACTAGGTATGGAAAGACTTGGACCATTAAAGGAACTGAGCTAAGAGATGACTTTTGATATTGTGAAACAGAAATAAACTTGGACTCTGAATCAAAGCAGATTATTTCATCCTTTGTTTACATGATGTTGTATCTTCTAGATAAATTAAAATAAGCAAGGCTAAGTGAGAGCAATATAAAAACATGCATCTTAAATTTTTCATCCAACATTTGTTTTAGCATAGAGATTTTTGGAACTATTGTGGAGAAAATTATTTTGAACTCTTGTTTTTCTATACATGTATAGAAAAACATACACTAAATTATTGTTGCTATTTTCTACTTGTGGTTCATCTCTTGGCTTGTCCTGTGTGCATAATTTTGTGGGTTAACCCTGCACCGATGTGCTTTGTCATACTTGGGAGAGAAAATATTGGTGAATTACTTTACAGTAAGTTATTAATTCCAATTTCCTTAGAAGATCAGGGTTTTTTCCCCTAAGAAAACAGACACAGCTATAAATGAATAAAACATGTGATAAGTTTGAATTAATCACACTTGCCCCCAGTTTTCATGCAGAATTGAGCTCATATTGCCCTTCTGTTAATTTAGATATATTTTAGATATCTGGTTTTAGTCAAGCCTTAGTCACTGCTCAAAGATACTTTAATTTTTCTTTAGCTAGCAGATCAAGGTCTTTAAAGTTATCTATTCACTTTAGTTCTTGTCATGTGGATTTTGCAGGCAATTAGTAGCTCAAACCAAGGATATATTTCATATATGCTAATTGGTCTTCCCCTAGATTTGAATTTCAGAGCCTTCAGATTTGAATTTCAGAGTCTCACCTGTGCAATTTGCAGCAGTGTGCCCGGATTGCATGCCACTGGTAAAAACAGAAAGAAGATTATGGATACAACTTCAGTCTGGGTTAAACAGGCATAGCTGATTTTACAGCACATTTCTTGTCTTTGCAGCAGGCTGTGCAATAAACAGCAGTGGTTTCATATTTAGCAGTTTGTATGTCCTGCAAGAAGCTGTTTATTGTACTCTGGTTGTATCAGGAGGACCCAGTCCCAACATAAAAGCAGAAAAGTTTGATATTGAATGTTTTCTTTTTGTGACTGGGACAGGGGTGAAATGAGCTTTTTGTACCATAATCTCTGCCTGCCAGTGTACAGCCAATTGTTTGTCCTCCCCCATTCTCTCACAGCACATCACTGCTGGAAGGGAAAACTTGCAGAGCCAGAGCAGGTTGTGCTGTGAGGGGGATGTGGCTTGGCCAGGGTGCAGGTTTGTGTGTGGCACAGCTGTGTGTGCAGGTTTGTGTGTGGCACAGCACCCACTGCCCTCTGGATGCTCTGGCACTGGGCTCTCTGGGCTGGGTCAGGATTTTGGGTGTGCAAAGATTGGGTCTTAAATCACATTCTGAGAGTTCACATCTGTACCAGGGAGCTAAGCTCATGCACATGCTATTGCTTTTATTTTAGCTGAGAGTAGCTTCATTAATGCTGCTGCAGTGAGATACTTGGATTTTGGAATTGTGGTGTAGTTGTAATAACTAAACTGGATGTGCAGAGGTCTTTTACCACAATGCAATCAGAAGAAAAGGTCTTATCTCAGTACCAGGCTCAGCTTTGTGATCCTCTCAGGATACTTCAAGACACTGAAATGTTAAAAGACAAGGACACTGAAATAGTAAAAGACAAAACTCTTTGACATTTCCCTTCCTTTTGAGGCAATTGTTATGGCAGGGTTACACTGAATAGATGTTCTACGTGCTTCATAAATAATTGTGTATATTCTATGCTTTGGGTGAAATTTTCACTTCAAGAATCAATTCCAAGAAGAGTCTGCAGTGTAGGGTGGTCATAGCTGGCTTGGGTATTTGTGTTTTCTTCCAATTATAGATAAAGAAACTGCAAGTTCTGCAGATACAAAAACTATTTTACAGTTCACAATGAATTCTTGCATTGCTGCTATCGTCCTTGTAATGCTGGAAGTTCAGGATGAAGTGGCTTCTCACTGGATCAGTTATTCCAGAAATGGCAAAATTGAATATCAGGAGCTCTGAAGAAAATGGGAAACAAATGTGTGTGTTTGAAAGTCTGAGTGCGTTTGAGCGAACTGACCTGCAGTTTGCTGTGCGCTCCCAAAGGCAGAGATGGCCAGAGTGCACTTTGTGTCTGGGGCTGTTTGCTCTGGGGTTGGCACAAACCCTCTGAAGGTGTGGATGAGGCACTGGAGGCAGCAGAACAGGAAAACCCTGCTGCTGGAGCTCAGTGCTGGGAAACTGAGTGCCTTGTTTTGGTGCATCCCTGTGTATTTCACATAGCATCACTGTGTGTAAACAGAAACAGAAAGGACCTCCATCAATTTGTTTTAGTTCAAAAATAAAATATGAAACTCTTTTATCAGTGTTGGCTTTTATTAATTCCTAAATTTCTTTCCTTTTTTTTTTTTGCTATTGCAGTTTGAGTTCATTCAGCTACAACATAAGATTGACTGCACCAGATCTGAAAATGACAAAAATCTGGATCACATTTTTGCTGCTCTTCTCATTGGTTACTATGGTAAGTCTTATGAATTTTTAAAATCACTTCCAGCTTTAACAACCCTGTAGAGGGTACCATAGAAATTATTAATATGGAAGCACAGAAAGAGCTAATCTTGTGTTCAGATGTAGCTCCTGCACAACAGGGTCTTTATCTATCTTCTGTTATCTGTTAAATTCCTTTGGCAAAGGAACAGATGTAGTTTTTACCTGTGCTGAATCCAGCATATTCTCTGCTGGCTCAGAACAGTAGCAGTGGACAACTTACACAGGGGCAGTACCCTGCAGACCCCAAGAAGAGCAGGAGGAGAAAACTAACTGAGATTCAGAGACATCCTCAGAAATTGTAATTTCATCCCTTGTACAACAGTGGTACTGTATTTCAGTCTGCAGCTTTGTTTTTCTGTGAGGCTTAGTAACTTCCCATAAAATATTTAATTACTATTAAAAGTGCACTTAAAAAGTTCAAGTTATGGTCAAGATCAATTTTTTAAAGATTTTTTTTTTAATTTTAATAACTGTCAAAGTGGATGTCTTGTCTTTTGAATAACATTCTCTTTTCTGAGAGTTGACTTTATGGTTCACCTGACTACAGAGAAACCAAATAGCCTGAACAAGCTAAATGATTCAGTGCGAAAAGTATATGGAAGATCATTTTTTGTAAAGGATCATTTTGGGCCTGACTGAAATGTCTTTTAGATTAAATTTAGATATATTTCATTGGGTTTTTCATATGCTTCTGACTGTCTCAGTGCTTTCTATGCACATTGCCATTCCTATTCACAAATCTTGCCAATTGTTCCTACCCTACGCTCATTCAGGAGATGTTTATCAAGATTCAGTAGTAAGAATTACCAGAAAAAGATAAAATCATATTGTCAGTAATAAGATTGAAAGATGACTCTCTTTCAGTAAAATAATATTTAATGTACAATATTTGAAAAGATAGATGTTGAAAAAGTGTATGTTGGAGCTTGTACTTGTGGTTTGCTAAAAGAAGTATTTTTCCTCTTAGTTCTTTGCCACTGCTTCTCCAGCTGAAGGACAGCAGAACTCCTCAATGGACTTTGCCCAGCTGAGTGTTACAAGGAATAAAATCATGACAGCACAGTATGAATGCTACCAGAAGATCATGCAAGACCCTATTCACAAGAAAGAAGGTAGAGATTGCTTTCTCATGAGGTTTTACTAATAAGTTGTCAACAGATATTATTACAGTAATTCAGGATCCTGTAGTTATATTAATTTCTTGTCTTGTTAGCAATTCTTTTTTTTTAGGTTGTAACATTATTTTCCCAATTTTTTTATAAACATCACTTTGGGATGCATGAAGTAATATGTTATGCTGTCTACCCATAGCACCACTTCAGATACAACACAAAGCTTTTCTTTCTGATGAAATAAGAAAATGTTAATTTAAGTAGATATCTACATTAAAAAATCATGACTAATTAATCTTACCACCTTATTTCATTTCATTTCATGCTCTTTTTATATCTCTGTCTGCCTGGTCACATCTGCCTTTAAAAATTGTAAGTATCTTACTCCACACAGTTTCCCTGCTCTGAGGGTTGTGCTGGTGTCATTACTGATTTTCCTGATAGGTCACTCAGAGCTGACCTCACCCACCCCACCTGTTGCTGCATTCATTTGGAAGCTTCTGGAAGTGCTGAGTGGCTTTTGAGGCAAGGACAGGTGAAATTGTGTTCTTCTAAAAATAGATTTTTTCCTCTGAAATGATTCTTTGGAGGAGCTGCGTGCCTGGAGATCAGGACTGGATACAGACATGGCAGTGTAAGCTCATGCCCACGGCATAAGGGGACTCAGCTTCAGAAGGATCTGCACAAATTGGAAAATCTTCAGATGAGGAGGAATTACAGGACATTTGAGAGCTGCAGCCTTTGAGATGGGGACGTTAATCAGCCTTTAAAAGAAAACTGAAGCTCTTCATAAATAATAAAAACATCTTGAAATTTGTAGGGAGGCACACAGAATGACTGTGTCATTGACTTTTGGGAAGGAAGCTGTTTGTAAAATGCCAGCTCATTCTCAAGGAGGTTTATTCACATGTTGAAATGTGTGTGAGCAATGAGGCATTGGAACAGGCTCTTGAGGGACACTGGATTCCCTGCTCCTGGGGCACTTAGGGAAGTGTTTGTCCACAGTGGCTGCTGCAGGCTCAGCCCAGCCTGAGGCAGAGCAGCTGGGGCTGCCTCCCAGCCAGCCTTTCTCCTGGCTTCTGTATTTTCTATGAACAAGCAAACATATGTACAGGCTTGGTGTACATCCAAAATAGAAATAAATTCAGTAAAGCTGTCTTTAAAAGAGTGAGGTTCTTGGCTAAGGTACATTATTGACTATGAATCGATTTTGTGGGTTTTGCCCACCATGTTCTAAATCTGAGGTTTGCCAGTTGTAGATGTAAGCCATTTCAAGGTGAGGGAGAAAAGGTTTTAAAATGTGCTCAAATAAATGTATGTATAAAGAACTACTATCTCTGTTAAATGAAGTTTTAATCAACCACTGCCAAATCTTTTCTTTTTTTTTCCCCATTGCTGCAAACCCACTTTACCTAGTCCTACACCTTACCTTTGAAAGACCATTCTGAAGCAAGGGTTATTTGATTCCCAGGTCTCTCTCTGTTTGCAGGTCCTTACTGCAACAGGACCTGGGATGGCTGGTTGTGCTGGAGTGACGTTGCTGCCGGAACCGTGTCGGTGCAGCGCTGTCCTGACTACTTTCAGGATTTCAACCCATCAGGTATGACTGCATGGGCTTCTACATCAATGTATTTCTCACTGAAATGAGAGTCTGGGGGCTTGCTGTCTCTTGTTTGTCTCACTCAAGCCATTAGTGCTCCAGGATTTCAGAAACTCAAGATTCGTTATTTGCATTTTCCTTTTATCTCATAGAAAACTGACAGGTTACTTATTTTCTTTTCTGAGCTGTGTCCCTGAGGGACTCTGTAGATTAGCAGTAGGAATTGAAGTTAGATCACACTTTTTTCTTCTTAGAGATGAGCATTTCTGACAGACAAGAAGAATGACCTACTGCTTTACCTCAATTTAACAGTTAAAGTTAACAAAGAGGTTCTCCCCCTTTGAATCATTTCCTGCTTCTAAGCTTTGTGAGCATGTGGAAAATGTCATGGATTTCTTTGTATTTCCCAGGGTCTTTTCATGCCTATTTGATGATAGAAATCACTGTGTTTCCAGCAATTTTCCAGTTTGGTTCTTTGAGCAGTTTTGCTATTTATGTTTTCCTGCCTGTCCAACACTAATTAAACTTCAGTTTCCATCTTAGATGTTAAGCAAGCCATTTAAATATTCTTGTCACTTCATCTGGTAGTTCTCTAACAGTTAGTTCAATGTATTTTGATACTTAATGGATTGGAGAGGGAAAATCTATTTGTTTTCTTAAGGAGAATCACATCATCGGTCACCCTTGCCAAGGAAAAGCAACGGCCTCAAGTTTCTCAGAATTCATAGTAACAAGCAAAGTCTCTCTAGTCATATTAATAAAGCTGTCATGTGTTTGCCAATCTTTATTAAATGTTTGGCATCAGGAAAGAGAATTTCAGTGCTGACTGTTGTGTTTTTCTTTCACTTTTCTTCTTTTGTTTTTCGTTCCGTCAACTTTGATTGCAGAAAAAGTTACGAAGATCTGTGATCCAAATGGGAATTGGTTCAGACACCCAGAAAGCAACAGGACCTGGACAAACTACACCCAGTGCAATAGCTATACTCATGAAAAAGTGAAGGTAGGACAGGAATGAGTGCGTGGTACCCATGCCAAGAAACTGACCTGAGAATCTTTACAAGTTTCTATATATCAAAAGTGGGCTCTGTACTTGTGTGGGTCTGTGTATGGATGCTATTTCTATAGACTTTAGTTTATCTTGAACATGCCCATCCATTCAAGGATTTAGAAAAAGAAAAACTAAATCTCTAAATGACCTCTTAGAATTACTTTGTGATATGTGAGAAAACAATGGGCAAAACTTCGTATTTTGCCCTGCTCCCCAACTCTATGTCCACTAATATTCCTTATGTTTATAAAACATTCTGTCATGGGAACAAGCAGTAAATTGAAACTGTAAATTCCCAAGAACCAGGAATACAAACCAATGACCAGGACAGGCTGTAAATTAATTTGGACCTCATGTTAAAGGGCTCAGTAGTAGCAGACTGTGTCAAAAAATCTGTCCTGTAATAGTTTTTAACTGCCTGGACCATTGCTCTTGAATGCCTTAGGGTACTTCCCTAAAAACCATATTGGGCAAAAGATGGTTACAGAGGATAAGGCACTTTATTATTGCTTTTTCTCAAATCATGAGACTTTGATTTTGGTAATGGCAGTTGAATTCTATTAGCAGAATTGCCGTAATTCATTGATTCTTGCTGATGTTGTGCTGGGAATGGAGGATATTATTCAGAAAGGAGCTGATCTATGACAATCCCTCTTTATGAATAGTGAGGTGGTTCCCCTCAGGCTGTTTTGCTATTTCAACTGTGTCACAAATCTGAATATTCCACTGTATGGAATAAGAGCTCCAAGGACAGCCTTGCTGCAGTTGTGTGTTGTTTTGTTCAGCAGCAGCATTATCTCCTCATGGTGCCTGGAAGGTGGGTGGGACACTGCACAGTAACTGGGGCTGCTGTGCTTTGTTAATTCTCATTTTTACTGCCCTCAGCAGTGCTCCCTGTTGTACCACACTCTTGTGCCTGTTCTAAAGTGTGGGGCAATCTCTAAATCCTTAAAATGCCCCTCTGCCTGGGTTGGCCACTGAGTGAGGGGGTGGTACAGGATATGGACGTGTCCCAGAACAGCTATTGTCATTTATACATCTCAAATTTTAGCATTTTGGAGTAATGCTCGATTTTAATCACTCACAAATTGCTCACTTTCTGAATTTCACAATAAATTCCATTTATACCTATTGTATTGATGTTTGGTTTATTTTTTAAAGGAAGATATCTCATTTAAAAAATAATTGTAATTATAAAATTTCTAGTGCACATCAAGAGTTACCCTTGTGTCATCTTACAACCTACTTAAAGCTTTACCTGTAATTGTTTTATCATTTTAGCATTTTTTTTAAATCTCAAAAGTCAGTATATGTAGCAAGCTGCAATTACTCTGTCCTAACTTGGATTGATAAGTTCAAGGGATACACAGAGTTTGCAGTATGTGAGCATTTGTATGTGTGCTCTAACTCTCCTTATGGAACCCAAATAGTTGTGCTTTATTGTGTGAGTATAAAGTTCAACCTGAAAATCTTCATTTCCTCATGTGTCAAATGATACCCTTACATTTAGTGCAGGAAGGGCTTTTTGAAAGACAGATTCCATGACTAAAAGCAAGGGTTTGCTACTTTCTGAGAAATCTTATTAGTAAATTAATGTATTAGTGACAAGAATGAATGATAACATGAACATATTCCAAATATTAAATCACCGGTTCCTTTTTTTGTGACCTTTTTTACCTACCCAGAGTTTCATAATTCCATAATTGGTAGCAGGCTTATTTAACATAACATAATATTGAAACATAATTATGACTATTTAACATAATAGTCTTCACTGTTTTTGAGTTGTTGTCAATTTTTTTCATGCCTTCCTGAAATGCTCAATAACAACTGAATTTCCAGTACCATAATCATAGCTCACTTTGAAGATGCTGAGAAAAGACTTGTTCCATCATTACCTGAAATGGTTTTGAGGTTTTTTTTTCCTTTATTAGTACTATAGTCACTTTAACTGTAAGAAGAGATGTATAAATATGTGCTTTATCAGCAGTAGCTCTGTCTGAATCACTTGGCTTTGTTTTTGTCTTGCAGACTGCTCTGAACTTGTATTATTTGGCCATCATCGGACATGGACTTTCAATTGCATCACTTCTAATTTCTCTTGGCATATTCTTTTATTTTAAGTAAGTACATTTAAAATCCTTCATCAAATCCCAGTGGTTGCCACAATCCTGGTTTCAGTGCTTTGGAACACCAGACATCCAAATAAAATTAGATGGAGCAGGACGGTGAAGAAAGCCACTATGTAGGTTTGCCATTGGACCTCATATTGTCGCAAAAATGCAGGTTGCTTTTCTCAGAAATCTAAAATCAAAAAGCTGTAGAATATATTGAAAATAGGAAATGGGAAAAGGTTTGTTCATTTTGGGTTTGTGATGACTGGATTTTTTAGTGATAAATGACAGTATGATACTGGGAATTGGACACAGTGATCCTTGTGGGTCTCTTCCAAGTCCGGATGTTCTATGATTCTGTGTTATGCCAAGCATCAACTGGACTAAAGAGCAAGTGGAAACCAAAATAGTGATGACATTTGATAGGTACAGTAACATTTCAAAGTGGTACTCACAAAATATGGCAACTGTAAGGGAAGTAAGGCTAAGAGCTACAGCAGAAATGGAAATAGTAAGAATAATCCCATTTTTTGATTCACAGTATTGTGTATGACAGGCTTGTTATCTGCTGACTAACAATTATGTCACCTTCTTGAAAGGAAGTTTGAGTAGTGTCATCATTGTCCCAACAGCTCACAATACAATACACAGGCCTTTTAAAATTAGTCTTATTACTTCATATTTGGTGGACTTTCATTTCTTCCCTATGAAAGACGCCTTTTCTTTTCTTCTTCCTTTAAGAAGCTGCTGAGGCCTGGTGGAAAGGTGAACCCAGGAGTGTTGCCACATGGGCAGAGCTGAGAAAGACGAGTTGTTCCCTGTGCCAGCTGCTGCTGTGGCCAGAGCAGGCTGCCCTTGGCAGCCCTCTGTAATCATTTCATAAACACCTTCTCCTTGGCACTGCACATCTGCTCCTCACACTCCCCTGCTCCTGTCCCTGCTGCCTCCCTCCATTTCCTCCTGACATTTAAATAGCAATAGCAGGTACTGCCAGTGCCCGTGGATGCTGCTCTTCTCATGCTGTGGGCTTTGATGAGGTGGAGGCAGCTGATAGCTGATTAAAAAGAAAAAAAGTTCTTTTTAGTCTGTCTGAAAGCAGCACTCCCACTTTAGCTGTGCATTATTTCCCCAGGCTTCCACAGCATTCCTGCAAATCCCCCACAAACAGAAGGGTTTCAACTTTGTAGCCTTTCCTTTGAAAATCTAGTATTCAAGATGGCATTTCAGTTTTTTCTGATCTTGTTTCATGAGGAAGACACATATAATTGGTTTTCAATCAATTTCTTTTGTATGATTTATAAAAACAACACTTCTTTCCAAATTCACTTTCCTTCCACAAACTCAATGTGTGAAATGGCTGTGAGTCATCATAAGAACTTTGATTTTGCATAAAAATGGACAGTACTGTTGCAATAAATGTCACAAAGTTTAGCAGACTAAATCTCTAACGTGACAAGAAAAAGGCTTTAACACATGGGAAAAGAAAAAGATTTGGAGTAGGAGATGATTTTATAAGTTCACAGAGAGTCAAGCATGATTTTTCTATACCATAATATGAAAACCAAAGTAATTTCATCTTTGCTTGTGGCACTTACTGCTAAAGCAGGTGATCTGCTGTGCTGCCATCCTGTGTCATGTTTGTCTCACCATGCAGGGATTTTCTTCTCTGGGAGCAGGGTCATCCTTCCTCAGAGAACCACAGGGAATGAATCCAGACCCACAAACCACATTTTCTAGACTGTGGTTATGTTGGGATATAAAAGGAAATTACAAAATTCAAAGGAAGCTAAAGAAAGTCCTCTGCAAGCTGTACTCTTGGGATGTACAGCTCCTCTAAAGTATTTTTAGTAGCAGAAGGGTATTTAAGGACCTAGATTAATACCAGGATGTATTATGTATCAGCTAAGGCTTGGATAATTATTCATAGCTTTAACAGGTGGACTGTTTTTTTTTCCCTATTGTGGGGGGTGTCTTTGAATTTGTCATTTCCAAAACATTGAATCTGTAAGTCAACTGACAGTTTCCAGACAACACTTTCTGGATTTCTGATCATTAGGATATCTTTAGATCTGACTAGGAATTTGGAACTTTACCTCAAAGGAAATATCAACTGTTTGGGATTTGAATTATTTTTTAGGACTAAAATTTTTCTGCATTTTAAGTTTTATTTTTTCTTCACAAAATTTTCTCCTTGGAAATACTTGTCCAGCTTGTGACTTTTGTTCCTCAAGTGCATTGGAGTTCTTGGTTTAACAGAATGAGATGGGTCATAGCTTGGAACTCTGAACATCTCTGAAAACTCATCTATGAGACATAAAAGACATAAAAGTAACTCCTTGCAGTGTCTCTGCTTTGTCATTCTGTAACATACTCGAGATCATGCACGTGATGCAAATGTTAAAATAATTGCATGGTTGCCGTAAAGAATGAAAAATGAGGCAAGAGAATACTTTAAAAAGCAGTGATTTAGGATAAAGGGGAGCTGCAGTTTCAAAGGTGCCCCCACCTAATAATCAAAGCAGAAAAAAAAAAACCCAAAACCAACAAACAAACCCATCTGAAACAATGGAGTTTTTGATCAAGTGTCATATCAAATCCCATGACAGCATTCACACAGGGGAGCAGCAGTGTGTTAAAGAAAGAGAGAGTGGGCAAAGCACTGATTATTGGATTGTTATGGAGACAGAGCTCCCTAAATCACTCAGTTAATGTCATCTGAACAGATCATTCCCCTAGGTGCTTATGTGGATTCACTGGTTGAGTTTTGCAGTATTGAAATACCATGAAAACTTAGATCTCAAACCCACTTTGGGGCTTTTGAAAATGTCACCCTTTTTCCTTTCGGAGAAATTAATTGTTCCCTGATTCCCAAGATATACAGGAGTCAAAAAAAAAAAAAAAAAAAAAAAAAAAAAAA
>JAHXMQ010012342.1:6267366-6277371 GCA_020466415.1 Ammodramus savannarum pratensis | reverse complement strand
AAATAATATAGTAGGAAGTCTCTTTTTATTTGAGGTTTAATTGAGGGGTTGGTCACTCAAATGTACTTAGATCATAAACATGAGAATTAAGTGATTAAAGGATATTATGTCATTAAGATAAACAGTGAAAATAAAGGACTATAGGAAGGATAACAGAAGAGAGAGGGTGGGGAAGCTTAGGAAAAATCTTTTTACTACCAAAAACAGTCTTAGTTTTTAAATGTCATCAGTCTTGCTTTCTGTTTCTTGTCCGGTGATCCTCTCAGTCCTTTCATGCATGGGTGGAGGTGGGTGTGGATGGGTGTGTTTGAATATTCAACAGGAACAGCTGCGGGATGACCCGGAGCGATGGCCCCATTAGCTGTACGTGCTCTTCCTCGCCTGAGCCCTGAGTCTTAACAATAAGCAGACAGAATTCCAGAGCTGTTCAGGACTTGTTTACACAAAGCCCTTCGCTGCAGTCTAGGATTGTCTCTCTTTTCATATATAAAACGTACAGGGCAAAAAAACCATAGAAAAATACATTTGCAAC
This sequence comes from Ammodramus savannarum pratensis, assembly GCA_020466415.1. Lineage (NCBI taxonomy): Eukaryota > Metazoa > Chordata > Aves > Passeriformes > Passerellidae > Ammodramus > Ammodramus savannarum. Next base: position 6,276,839 of record JAHXMQ010012342.1, on the reverse strand, counting down.
GAATGTAAGACCCTGCATGTAATAATAATTAAATTTTATCCTTTTGGGGCATTAAAACAAGACTTAAATAAAATCTTAAAGAGCCTAATGGATTATATTTTTTCCTCAAATTCACATGCAACCCTGGTTTCCATATTTTGGAAACTTTTGTGTTTTCTTCAGCCAAATGGCATGTGGCAACCAAAGTTTCCTGTAGGTCCCTGTCAAAGGGCAGCACTGGTTTCTAGAGGGGTTTCCTTTTCCTTGCCCTGTTTTTAGTGCCATGGGCTCGGAGTGTCTGTCTCAGGGCAGTGAGAAGTGTGAGCTCAGTGCAGGCATCTCTGGGTGCTTTGTACCCTGCCCTTGTGAGAGCTGCCAGGATGCAGCCAAGGCTGCCCTATGGCCAGGCTTATGGGGCTGTCCTTTTTTTCTTTGGTCACCTTGGTTGTTGTTTCATCTGTCAGCAGTTTTCAATATACTCCTTCAGCCTTTGTGAAGATTCCATATCTGCATTTCTCTGAAAAAATATAAAGGTGTCCCTTCTATTCTCTCAAATTAAAACAAATCACCCATGTCCCTCCTTTATCTTTTCTTCCAGGCATGCTATTTGAAGAGGCCAGAAAACTTGATTTAGTTTTTTTTCCCTTGGGTGACAGCTTAGACATGTCCCCTGCTGCCCTTTTGAATGTGTTTCTGATTTCTCTCAGTGGCATGTGTCTAAGTGGTAGATTTTCTTCCCCAGTTGGTCATTCCCGAGGGTCAATCAGCTGCACTCCATCTCTCTGGCCATTAACTGGGGACAGGCAGGTGTGGGGACTCTGCAGCAACTTGATTCTGTCTCTGAAGCAACCCAGGAGTTTACTGAAAAACTTGAATGAGAAGCAGTCCCTCCTCCTTGATTACACTAAGTTATTCCTGCTTCCTCTAGAATGGCAGAAAACCAGAAAGTTCCTGCATCTAAGTTCAACATTCTTTGATATAGTTGAATTTCTGTTTGGTTTTTTGTTTTTTTTTTTGTTTGTTTTATCTTCCAAAGATATTCTCTCTTTAATGTTATTGCAAGATTAAAAGCAAATTTTAGAAATTAACACAATTAAATGCAATTCTCTAGGGATTTTATAATTATGTCCTATAAATTGTTTATAACTTAGTTATACATAAAAGTCAGGGGGAGATTTGCATTACTTTGCTTATTTAGATAATTCTTTAGCTTTGGGCTGAAGAAAAGGATATGAAAAGCCTGATTTGGATAAATGGAAACAGGGTAAGACAGCTTCATCAAACACAGGTGTGATAGGTAATTGGGAAATTCTTCAGGTACTAACCAAAAGAAAAGTACAGCTTCTGAAAATTATTATCAACACTTAAATAATTTTCAGCTGGACACTATAAGCATATTGGATCTAAATGTACTTTCTCTCTTCCCTTTGCTGTGTTAAATTTGCTCTGGACATGAAGAAAGTGTTGGTGTAGGACTTGTTAGTAAGATCAAGAGCTCTAACATTTACAAATGTCAGAGTTGTCCCCAAGTACACATAACTGTCCTCCCATGTACTCATTTGTTCTTGTTTCTCTCTTCCAGGAGCTTGAGCTGCCAAAGGATTACCCTGCATAAAAATCTGTTTTTCTCTTTTGTTTGCAACTCTGTTGTAACAATAATTTCACTGACGGCCGTTGCCAACAACCAGGAATTAGTTGCAACCAACCCAGTAAGTGAAAGTGTGTTTGGCAGAGTGTGTTTGTCTGTAGGTGAGTGGCTCAGAGAGTGCTGCAGCAGAGGTGGGAGTGCACAGCTGATGGAATGCTCTGTGCAGATGTCTCACAGTGCCTGGCACGCTGCACTCTCCAGGCTGTGAAATAGGAAAACTGGGGCTGAGCTCACTGGATGCCTCTTCCCAGCTCCACAGAGTGGTTTTTGCCCTGAAACAGCTGCATCTATTCTAGATGGCTGTGCTTTATTGTGAGAGTGTAAGGTTCAGGGAGGCTGACAGCTGAATTCACCAAGGAAGGGCAGGATAAAAGGTTTTGCAAGACATTTTGGATCTGTCTTCTAATTTCTTATGGCTTTAGCATGGCCATCTTCAGTTAAACTAAGAAAAATTTATATTTTTGCAACACAATATTCTAAAGATGAAGTACATAAACAAACAAATCCCTAGCTCTGGCTTTATTGTTTTTTAGACATGGAAGATAAATCTTAATTCTGAAGTTAGGTTAAACACTGCAGAAGTTGAATTGAGTAAAAAGATGATTTCCTTTTCTCCTGTAGAAGCAGTCATCAGTGTGCTGGAAAACATACCTGAGATAGCTGCTAATAATCATCATCAAGTGAGTTAGGTAGCAGAAAATGGTAAAATAATATTGGGTTTTGGTTCATTTTAAGCCAAGTGGCAGAAATAGAACAATCAAACAGGCAGCAATATTGGAAGGAGGGGAAAAAAGGATTAAATGTGACCAAATCTGCAAGTTAGCTGTTGCTCCTTGTTCACAACCTCACATACTTCCAAATAAATTATATTTATAGCATTTGAACTGTAGAATATATTTTGAATGAAGCTAAATACAAATAATAAATGCCAGGCTTCTCCCAAACCTGCTGTGAGCTCTCAGTCCCTAGGTGCAGTTATGAGTAGGTTAAAACTGGAAGTATTGTAAGCATTTTAAAAACATGAATTGTTCTCTGAGGTAGTTATATGTTGTGATGGGTAAAACTGAGAGGGGATTACCCACATCAAAGTACATTTCTTGTGGGGTTATTATCAGATAATTTAAAGATTTGGAATGGTTAAGTGTGGTAAGGTTTGCAATAAGGCAAAATATCATAACTGCATTCTGTCACGCTGGAGGATCTCAGGGTCCTTGTGTTTGAATAATCAAAATCCAGACTCAGTTGTTAGTTTTATGTCACCACAAAGTAGGGGATTGTAACGTGAAGAAAATTCTATTTTAAAAAGTAAATAAATATGTAATTGTATTGAAAAGCAGAATAAACATTATTTCCAGTGATTTTTTTTCCACTTTGCAAATAAAACTCTGAGATTTCTGCAAATTATAAATTTATGTTATACCCTGTTTCTTTTTCCCTGCAGGTTAGTTGCAAAGTGTCACAGTTCATCTACCTGTACCTGATGGGTTGCAACTACTTTTGGATGCTGTGTGAGGGCATTTACCTGCACACACTGATTGTGGTGGCTGTTTTTGCTGAGAAGCAGCACTTGATGTGGTATTACCTTCTTGGCTGGGGTATGTGCTTTCACCTTGTGCATTTTCAGGTCAATGCAGCCCCTTCCTCCCTCAAACACCCCTACCTTTGCCTCTCTGAACTGTAACTTTGAGTGACCATAGCACACCCCAATTCTTTGTCTGGAGTGTTTTAACAAGCTTAGAAATATTAATGTAGGAAGTTGTGTGTACCTCTGCTGAGAGAGAGATTATGCATTTCTGGAGTCAGGAAGTGACTCCTCCTTTGTATAGAGAAAATAGTCTCCTATTATAAAAAAGACATCAAGAAGTAATTATTCATTGTTCCTCACCTCAAAGATGTTTATTCAGGAGGGAATGTTTGTTTTCAGAGAAGTCTCGCCGTGCCGAGGGTGGAGGGTCAGGACTGAGTTGGAGATGGCTGAGGATTTATTTTTCCAGCACTTCCATTTGACCTGTATTGTTCACTAAGCAAACACAGAATAGCTGTAACTGAACATCTCGAGTAGTATCAGTATCAAAACCAACAAGCCAAGCCCACTCACCTCAGATAATGCACAAGGGCTTGTTCACAAAGTGAAAGTGAAGGCTCTGGCAGCCTCCCTGCCCTGGCACACCCAGCTCCAGTGTGGTGGGTCACTGCCCCACTGCAGGCACAGCTGGGAGCTCACAGGTGCTCAGCAGCTCCTGAAGATCAGGCAGCACCAGAGGGTCAAGGGCCCCAGATGACTAATTTGCTTATTCTTTTCAATTTTTTTTTTCATTTGGCTTAATTTTCTGAGTCTAATTTCAAAGTTTTTGTTTTTTTTTTAAATACAGCAAGGTGTTGATACTTTGTCCTCATACCAGTGAGAACATGCTCTCCACTGGCCACACTGTTAAAGCCATGCTCATGCATGCAACCACCATTTTAATATTACCTTCCTATTTGGTGTAACTGCAGATTGCAGCCTGAAGAGCATCTGCTAATGAAGATCACTTGTTGTATTCTAAAAAGTTGATTTGCCTTTCCTGCTTGTTGCTGTGGCTTTCTTGGCAAGTCAGTGGGAATAAGGTTTCACACAGCCCTCAGAAAGAAATCTAAGGAAAGAAAGTTTAAATTGGTCCATGTTAGTTTATTTTCTCTGCAGGTATATAGTTTGGGTGAGGTGAAAATACAGAAGATTCCTACAAAATATGCAAGTTTGCTTAGTTATTAACCAGGTTTTACTAATGAAGAAAATACTGGTTTCTTTTCTCCACAGGTTTTCCACTGATCCCTGCCTGCATACATGCTGTTGCAAGAAGTTTATATTATAATGACAAGTAAGTAACTTCAGCTTGCTTTGCAAAACTTTTATATTTTCTTTAAGGCAAATAAAACCCAACAAAGCTAATAAATACCTTTTTTTTTTCTTTTCCTGTTTGTTTTCTGTAGTTGTTGGATCAGCTCTGACACTCATCTGCTTTACATCATCCATGGCCCTATTTGTGCTGCTCTCTTGGTAAGCATTTTTCAAATAATATTTTTGTTTTCTTGGTTTTTTTTCTGGCTGCTCTTGATGAGCTTACAAAGGTAAGAGCCTTAAGCTAACATTTAGAGGTCACTGATACTTGTGAGTCTGCTGCTTCACCCAGCAGGTGCCTCAGACACACAAGGTACAAGAAATCTTGGCCTTATTAAGGATCTGTGCTTCTGGTCCTTGGAGAAACTCAGGGTTTGCAGTGTTGATTATTAGTCCACTCAAATGTTAGAGACAAAGAAGGACTAAACCTTACCTGGAGTACTGGAGGGGAATTTAAAATCCTTCCTTGAGCTGAGAATGCCTCTCATGGCCAGACTAATTGCCAGGTGGACCCTGCTAGGAGCCTCACTGTGTCCCTGTGCTGTGGCCAAGCAGCCACCAGACTGTCTGAGGTTCAGGGAGAGGGGCTTTGGGTGCCAGGACTGACTGTGGGTGAGAATGTGGGATGGAGAGAAATCACAGCGGGCACTTCGTGAGAGAACCAGTGCAAATGGTTCTGCCAGTACCTGTGACTGGCCCTGTTCTGACACTAATTTAGCACTCTCTGCTTTGGCCACTGGGGTATTGCAGCTCCTCTGTTTCTGGAGTGCTCAGGAAATCTTACAGCACAGTGTTCTGTCTGACACCCCAAGTCAGTGCCAGCTCTATTCAGTGTTCACTACTAAATGAAATTCTGGGTGGGTAACTGAGGACATTACTGCATAAAAATCAATCTTGTAGGTCAGTTGCACTAGGACTGGATTTACCCTGTGGAATTCAGGCTGTAGATTGTTGCTAAATAGAAATAGGTGTGCACTTAAACAACTATCATAGTTAACATAATTAGCATAGAAGCATTCCATATGTCATTGGCCCCTGACTGTGCATGACAGTCATTTGTTTTATTGTAGCAGAAACCTCAGGCTGATCTGGCCTGTAGTCATTTTTTTTATTGTAGAAGAAACCTCAGGCTGATCTGGCCAAACTGCTGGGTCCGTGGCTGCTGACTTTGCTCCCCACTTTTCAGTTCACAAAAAGAAGTTGATTAGGAATAAAAACCTTTGTGGAAATTCTTTCCTAACTTTATGGAAATAATTCCACTTTCTGATCTACACTTTGCCCTTCTGTTAACTTGTTAATGAATACCTGTGGAGGGCATTCAGGGCATGGAGGATTCTCTCAGAAGACGGTTGCATAAATCCTGGGATTCTTGTGAGTTCTTTTTTGATTCACAGTGAAATTAACTAGTGAACTTAAATTTTGAAGACTGTGATACCATGACAGACCTGAGCCCTGTGTGTGGGCAGCCAGAGCAATGCCCATGAAGTCATGGAGAGCTGTGACCCATGGGGTGTGAATTATTGCTGGTAATCTCTTGTCCTGTTAGACAGGTCTGCTGTATCTGTTCATGTACGGATCTGCTATGCTCTAATCTGTAAACTTAAACCTAGTTCTAAATCCTTTCAATTCTCTCTGCTTTATGCAGAAGATGAAACCCTGTTTTCACAGAAAAGTATAGGGGTTTTTTTGTGGGTTGTTACTTCCATTGTTCTGGTGTCTCTTCACAGATATATCACTTAAGTAAAACTCTTTCAAGCAGAACAATAATTTGTATTAGAATTTGCTTTAAATAGCAATGTAAAAAAATTGTGTAAAAGCTATAAGACTGTACTATCTTCCATGAAGTGGCCTCATTTTAGGATGTAAGGTCATGTTTTTCTCTTTCTAAGCAGTGGCCTCCACAAAATCACACTGCAAGTGGCCAGACTCCTGTGGGATTCAAATGCTCTGGATCCGTCCCAAATGACCAAGTCTTGTTTCTATTCAAGGCCACATTCAGAATGTTCTTTGATTTTACTGGAGGCATAATAATCATCTCTGTGGGGTTGGTCTGGGCAGGGTCTTTGTCCATCCTCTTTGCAATTTACAACTTTATTCACCTGATATTCATATATTTGTCATGATCAAACTAGAAGTGTTTCTCTTGTATTTTTCTTGCCTCAGTACGATGAGTAAATTTATTTGAAAATCATCTAAGAATAACAGATTAAACTGTACATCTTGCCTGTAATGTGAAAGTACTTTAAAGGAGTTGTTTTCCTTTCTGGAGGCAAAAGAAAGATTTTTTTTTTGTTGTTGTTTCAATTCAGAAAATACAAGGCAGGGCTAAAGATGTTAGATTAAATGCATGTGTTTAGGCTTTGTGAACAGAACCCTCATTTGCTTAAGCAGCTTGCTTGCCAGATACAATTTCCACACTTTACTAAGCATGACCTGCTTTAGTAGACATTTAAGCAACAACATTAAACTGCAAATTAGATAACGAGGGGGAAGACACTGTTTCTATTTGCAGGAGCAGATCTCAAAGAACGTGAAGGGGACTGTCAAGTGGGTGCCAGGGAGAATTGGCAGAAACCAATGGGAATTTAACTCTTGTACACCACTGAAAATCCTACAATTACATAAAGTTAAAAACAACGCTGCTTTTATGGCCCCTGTTGTTACGTAACTGTGGTCAGTTCTTCTGCCAAAGAAACAGGAGCAGACATAGGTTGCACTTTGATTGGAATTGTCTTCAACTGACCATTAAATTACAAGTGTCTGCCTAAGCACTCACAATTAAAGAAACAGAGTGAGAACAATACAGCAGAGGGTGATGTTAGTTTGCATGGTAGACAAATATTGATCAAAATTGAGGGGGGAGGGAAAAGGAATTGGTTTGCACTTCAGTGAAAGCAGTAGTGATTTCATGTAGACTTCAAATGTGCCAGTGCTCTTGTGGTTTTCTTTGTTTGGGTACCACTGGATTACTTAGCTATGCCATTTTTTATATAAATGTTGTCACAGGGATGTTCCTTTCTCCCTGCAATAATGTTATTTGTTGGTGTTGCAGTCTGACAGACCTCTACAGATGCAAATTCTGAGTGAAGGTGTGCTAGAATGAAGCTCAGGTGCTCCCCTGTCTTTTATGTCCTTGTGTTTAATGACTTTAAGCTCAACTTGGTGCCAGGCTTAGGAGTTTAGAAGTTGAATGCTCAGTTGTGTCCAAGAAGGCAAAGAAATGGACTAAAAACTGTACTAAAAGCTAGGCAGTGGCGACCAACTCAAAACTAAAAATATCTGAGTGCCTCGAGTGAGAATGGCCTGTTTATATCATCCTAAGGAAGAACTGAAACAGAATTTAAACTAAAAGGATTACTATACTACTTAGTGCAAACTCAGCATGGAGAAAAGTAGAAATATCAGGGACACAAGGAGAGTTTAATTCAAAAACTGCAGTCCCTATTGACTTAGGAACTCAGCTTCAGTTCACTGCCACTCTCAAGCCAGACTCTAAATGCTCCTGAGTTTCCAGTATAGGCACTAACACATTTTTTTGTGTCTAGGATTGCCTTCTCTGCCTTTGTTTCTATTTTTGCTCAGTTGCCTTGTTCAATTTTCAGGTCACTGTGGAGCTGTTGCTATTTCACTCTGTGTTCATTGTGCAGATAGCACAACAGAGCTCCTTTGGGCTTTTCCAAACCATCACAGTCAATTTGATGATAATGTACATGCAAGGAGTTCCACTGCCCTACTTTTGCTTAAATGTAAAAATCTACTCAGCACCTTACTTAAAACCAGGACCTGCTTTCATCACTTTAATTAAAAATTCAGTTCATGCCAATCTCACTTTTATTTTCTGACAGAAGAGATATTCATCAAAAATTGGTGCTACATACTTGTACTGACACTCATCCTGTTCTGCTCAGCTCTGCTGTCTGCTTTGCCTCCTCCCCTTTTGCTATTTGCAAACTCTTTGCATGCTTAATTCTGTACATTTTGGTTTTGGTGGGTGAAACAAATAGAAAAAAATCTGTGCATATTGTAAAGAACCAGCTCATTGGGTACTGCAATTTATGCCTGGCTGCTGCAGCCTTCATCTTCAGCTAGCACTTAAGGACAGTGTTATAGGAATTGGCCATGCTACTAAAACATGAGGGGACAAAAAAAGTCAGTGTTTGAGATGTGTTAATGTTGAACAAGTAGATTTGAGAAGGATTAAATTTAGAAATGGAGGAAGGACTCATTGTCTGCACGTACTATAGGAAGTTGGATAGGGATCGTGGGCTACATAAAATCCAAATAAATCCCTCGAGAAAGAGTCAGAAGACCTTGGCTGTTTAAACAAAGCTTAAAGGTAGCTGGAGGCTTCCAGGAGAACTTCATGCAGTAGTTTCCTATGTAAAACAGCTTCCTGTTAGAGTTATTTAAATAGCATGTAAGTAGAGTATAAATAACATCCCATATCTGTAAAGGACCATGTTGCTATAATAGCATACAGCTATTTATTCTGAAAGCCTGAACTGACAGAAAGAATTTTGCCAGGGCTGTGGAGCATGACAGCCACAGTCTGGTGCTACAGCAAGACAGAGAATTCCTCCTAGACCAGGAATTCTGATGTATTTTAGAAGGGATTTGTCTGTCTGTCTGCCAGATTCTTCCCCTACCCCCCTTTTGTCTGTGGCTGTTGGCAAGGGCAGACAATCCTGTGGAGGCAGAGACAGGAGCAGAGCCTCTGTCCCTTCCATAGCAGTTCCCCAGAGCACCTCTGTCCTGTCTGTGCCTGGGACAAGGACAGGGACTGGCTGAGCTCCCAGGGTCTCATCTGCCTGCAGCTCCCACCAGGGGCTGCACAGGAGGTGAGGGTGGGCTGGGATCATCCCCAGGGCTGTTGGGGCTCTGGTTCCTCATCCCTGGGGGGTTACATGTGTGTGTGCATCCATACACATAGCTGTGTGTGTGTGCATCCATACACATACCTGTGTGTGT
>JAHXMQ010012342.1:6121945-6267266 GCA_020466415.1 Ammodramus savannarum pratensis | reverse complement strand
GTGTGTGCATCCATACACATACCTGTGTGTGTGTGTATCCATACACATACCTGTGTGTGTGTATCCATACACATACCCGTGTCTCAGTTTTGTGCTTGCTTACAATGGCAGTTTGGGATGCTTTTTCCTGATCAAACCTGGAAAAAAAAAAAAAAAAAACAAAAAACAGATAGACCATTTCTAACAAAGGAAAGTCTTACTAACTATAGAAATAAAAAAGTTCAGTAGTGCAAGGGAATGACATAAAGCATCATCTCAGTGCTTGTCCCATTGGCAGCTCTGCTGAAAGAATAAAAGATCCAACCATTGGCTACTGTAAGAATGCCAAATCTACTGTTTGTCCAGAGGAATATACAGCTCCTTGTAGCAGCATTTTTGTGATTTTTAAATTATTATTCTGATTTTACCTTCTTTATAAGTTTACCAAATTCGTGCTTGAAAAATGAAAATTAGCTTTTTGAAGAACCATATTTAAATGCAAGGAGGGAAAAGCATCTTCCTCTCTCTTGACCAGATAGAAAAGAATCAATCCTTCACCCATGCATTGTTACTGGCAGCAGAGAGAAAGGTGTGTGGGTTGTTACCACTGGCAGGTACTTTGCTTAGAGAGTTTGAAGAATGGGTGTGGATACTGGAAGTTAGAGCCACATCTCAGTTACTTTAAGGTGTTTTCAAAGATGTTTCTCTGATATCTCTTATGTAATCCCAGGGTGATTATACAAGCAGTGTGAGTTTGTGTTGTCTGGTATCCAGTCTCACAAGTCAGTGTGTGGGATTCTTTTCCAGACCTCTTTCTCACAGGTGAAAATTTCCTTTTCTGACAGGTGAACCTTTTCTTCCTGCTGAACATCGTTCGTGTTCTCATAACCAAGCTGAAAGACACCCACAAGGCTGAGTCCAACCTGTACATGAAGGCAGTGAGAGCCACCCTGATTCTTGTCCCCCTCCTTGGCATCGAGTTTGTGCTGTTCCCATGGCGGCCCGAGGGCCGCATCGCCGAGGAGGTGTACGACTATGTCATGCACATCCTCATGCACTACCAGGTGGGGACAGCACGCAGCCCTGCCTCCCTCAGCTCAGAGCAGCTGGCATGGCAAGCAAATAAAAGAGAAATAGTAGTGTTATTGCAGTTTTTAAAGATCTTCATCCAGTAGTCTTTGATTTCTTGGTATGATGGATTTTCATTTCCTTGCCTTCCAATTTTCAAGGGAAAGTAACATCGTGGCAGAAAGATGGCCCCATGTTTTTAGTGGTCTATTTTTAGAAATAGTTCTTCATGTTTAGATTTGTCCTGCATTTTCTGTGCTATTTATATCTGAAATTTTATCAGAAACCTTTAATTATCTCACACCTGAAATGGCCCATATGCATATGAATTAAAGCAGAATCTTCGTTTTTATTTTACAGGGTCTACTGGTGGCTACAATCTTCTGCTTCTTCAATGGCGAGGTAGAGTAACAACTTTTACTATATCTATAATAATTTTTCTTTTTTATATGCTTTTGTTTCAGCAAAAGCATATAAATTAAGGAGGTAGTAATTTTTTCCAATTTTAAGTATAAATTTGTCTAAATTAAAAGAAGAAAACAAAGCATCAGGATGCCAAAAGCAGAGCTTGGAAAGGACTATGGGATCATTCATGGCACCGTTAAGTGTGTTAGGACTGATTCTTGGGTGCTGAGCTGTACACATTTGTCTTGATTAAGAAATTGAAGAGAGTTGTCATTTTGCTATAAAGTCCAGATAAATTTCATAATACTGAAAAGCAGTTCAACACCCAGAAGGTTTTTTAGTCTGTGTTGGAAGCTGTACAAGATGTTATCCTGGAGATTCACTGCTTGGTCCCTCTGTAGCAGGAGCAGGACCACACTGCACAGGTGTTGCTGGGCTGGGCTATGGCTGTGCCCCACGGCAGGGGCTGGAATTGGATGGTCATGAGGTCTCTTGCAACCAAACTCCTTCTATGAGTCTGGGACTGTTTTATGAGGCTCTCTGGGAGAATTTTAGGCTGAGGTTTGGAAAAGTGTTTTTTAGTGCAAGTGAAAAGCAGCATTCCAACAGTCAGACCTTAACAACTTGGTGCACTTAGGGCAGGAATTCGTGTGGGTCACAGTGCATGTTTAAGGCACCATGATCAGCCAGTTCCAAGGACAGACCTCATTCTGACATTAGAGGATTGTGCCAGGTATCAGCAATAAATGGTATTGATCCTGTTGAAGCTAACAAGCTTTGCTGTTATCTTGCTAGCTCAAGGTCCCTGGAGTGCACAGGGTGACTTTCATGTGGAAACTCTTGCCCCAGGCTGTAGAGAGTACACTTTCAGAGGCTTAGTGTCAGAGATCAAAGTAGTAGGAAGGCTAAAAAAATATATCTGAAATTGTAAATGTTGCTCTTCCTTGCAAAAAAAAAAATCCCAGCAACCCCAAAATGAACAAAACTACCCCCACCAAAAAACTAACTGGTAATTTGCCAGCACTTTTGGCAGAGGAACAATTACAATGCTATACTTATTCCTACACATCTGTTTGCTCATTTGTTCTATATTTAGTGTGGTTACAGTGTAGGCTGTAAACAGAAAATTGGGAGTAAATAGATGTTTTCCTCAGACTGAATAGGGTTTTTTTATCTAAAATTGTGTCAGTGTGTTTCTATAGTGTTATTGGGGAGTAATTTTTACTCAAAGGTAAATATTCATTAATGATAGAATTGACTAGTGTAGATTTGCCTTCCTTCTCTTCCCAAGTCCAAAGCTGACAGAATTGCAATGAAACTACCATGGGCTTTGAAGGTTTATTTGTGTGTCTTTGTTGTGTGTCCCCCCACCCAAATGCATGAGTCTCAGTGATTTTATTTTTTGCCAAGGAGTCAGAAAAGATGAAGATAGGCTTTGTCTGGGGTAGGGGCCTTGATCTGATTTTACTATAGAGTTGATGTAGGTTCAAGTCTCTGCTCATACACTTATTTTAAAACAAGAACATCATTAAGTGTTGTGGATTGAATCTGATCACTTGCCCTCACTCTGCATTGCCATTTCACACACTTTTCCCTTCTACAGAGCAGAAAGCTCAGGATGCCTTCACAATACCATGGTATAGCTCAGAATGCCTTCTAAAAACAGGTATTTTTAAAAAAATCAAATTTTTCTGCTCCAGCAGAAAATTAAGGAGGAGGGGTGGAAAACTGTGAAATTTCTGCAGTTTTTATGAAAAGATATTGTCCACTGCTCAGTTCTGTCTTCATCCTTGTGCCTCTTCCAATGCTGTTTATAATTTTAAATGATGATTGATTTTGGAATCTATTCCTGTAGCCGTTAATATTTCATTGTTACAAACTCATATTTTTTTAACATATCCTTTTCTGCTGTGTAAGAAAAACAAAACCTGAGTCATGCCCTTAATTCAGCATGGGCTCATCAGTGGTAAAAGATGAGCTCTTCCACAACTCCTGCTAATAAGTGAATCACTGCTTGAATATCTACTGGCAGAATAGTATTTAAAGGAGGGTGTAGATATTTTAACATTTATTAATTTAGGAGTTCAATTTTTAGACCATAGACCTTGACTTAGTTAAACATAGATGTCTGTATTTGCTCTCTAGAGAGTGGGAATTTATCCTTTTTAAACCCCTTTTGGGCTCAGTGCTTCAGTGACCATTATTTGCTTTTTTAAAATTCTTTTCAGTACACCTTGCTCAAGAAAGGACTTAGTGCTTTATAAACAACTGTATCAGTAAGGAAATGCAAAGAGGGAGAATGTAGGTAGGGGAAAATGCCCAGCACAGAAAAAATGTCTTTCCTTTCTCTCCTAAAAGGTTCCAGCCCCAGCAAGTGAGGCTGCAGGCTGGGGGTATTAGCAATTAAAAATTGCTAGAAGCACTAGTTTCTTTCTAAATCTTAGCCTGTTACTGTACATTTTAGTGTGTACCAGATATCAGGAGCCAAATCCTGTTCAAGCAAGACACTTCTGGCTAAAAAGTGAAAGAAAGTGGTCTGCTAAGATAGAACTTCAGTGAAGATGAATTAAGAAGTGTAAGAAAAATAGCTGGTATGTGCTGCTGACTGCAGCCAAGGAACATCTCCAGTTTGCTGAGCAGAGCAGCCAGGGGTGGCCTGTCAAATCCAGTTCTTGCAGGCACTGCAGCTGCTGGCCACAGAGCTCCTCCAGCCAGGGTGGATGTGCAAGCCCTTCAGCTTGGATGCTCTGTGGCAGGGCTTCCCCAAGGACACTCACAGCCAGTCTGCTCACAGAGTGAGATGCTCTCAGCACATCAGGTTTGCCAGCTTCAGATTGCCTGGAGTGGCTTTTGGGGTCATACAGGCTGTGCTCAGAGCAGAAGCTTGTCCCAGATCTCTGATAAACCAGTAGGAAGATTCCTGCTGAAATTTCAATAGCAGGTGCTGTAATGACCTACATGATCTCTGTAAGCCTTGTAGGGTTTGTTTGTTTTTTTCCCTTCATTTCCCTTCTGCTCCACAGAAATGTTGCCATGAATATCATAGTCTTAGGTTTGCAAGGTTATACAATCTGTTGTACAATAGATGAGATAGATGAGACTGTGTTGTGGTTTGCTTTGTTTTTTTTCCTCCTGGTTGACTACTGAGCTGTTTAATTTGTCTGATATCCAACATCAAGCTACCAGTGTTATAGGGCTGACTAGAAAAAGTCCTTCCTGCAAACTCATCAAATCCAGCCATTATTAAGTTATAAGGTGAGAAAGAAAGACAGACTCTTCTGGCTGGGACCAGCATCTCTGTTAATGACTGAGAAACACAATTATATTATCATAATATTTTTTCATTCAATGTTTTCCTTAATTTACTTTCTTGTAACAAAGTTACAAAGTTCTGCCCCTCCTGAGCTGAATTTACAGCTCCATGTCACTGCTCAAAGCTGAGGAGAAAGTGGTGAAAGTTCTGTTCTCACTTTGTGGGCAGACACACATTGTTAAACAGAGTTTAACAATTGAGTTTTCCCATCTTTTTCTATAAATGATTGGAAGGTTAGAGAAAACTGAAAGCCACTCACAACAGATGAAAGGATATAAAACCCTCCAAGAGTAGACACCCAGCAGGACAGGGGTGCAGTCCTGATTCAGCAGTTATGGAGAGGCTTTGGGAAGAATGCCAGGAATAGTGGCTCAGTCAGAAATGCATGGAGAGAGCGTGATGGGCACTGGGGCAGGCAGGGAGAAATGCTCTTTGCCCATGCAGGAAACCCTTTTAGAGCTCTGTCCCTGGCATGGAGCAGCTGGACTGCTTTTCCCTGGCACTAGCCCCAAGACACTTGTCTTGCAGGGATGCTGGTGGCTCTCAGGAGCTATGGAATCCTTTAGGATTGGTTAAAAAATGCTATTAACAAGCAAAAATAAGATGGACAACTGTTACTGAAGGAACCAGGAGAAATGTGGGAGAGGAGAGGAGTGGAGTGTGTAACTTGGCAAGCCTAGTTAATCTCCCAGCTCTGCCAAGAGACTTCTTTGACCTTGTTAAGCCATTTAGTTCCAGTTGCTGGCATTTTCCCCACCTCCAGCCTGTCTTGTCTAAAGTGAAAATTGCTCAATGTGTAATTTTTTGCATGTGTGTCTACGTACAAACTCTGAGCTTATTGAAATAACTGACTGTGAAAGGAGAACAAATATCACATAGCTTAGTGATGAACACAGATTGATTGATTCCAAACTAAATTCCAAGCTTCCCTCTTGGAAAAGCTGGAATTTTGAATATGCTCCTTGTCTTGGCTTTATGATAGATTACAGGAGATGGATTCAAATTGTGCAAAGACTTAAGGTTCTCCATTTGCTCTATTCTAAGGTTCCATGCAATGCATATAATGATTAATCAAAAACTTCCTATACTGAATAAAGAACTCACCCTTTAGGCTCTGAAGAAGTGCACAATTTTTATAGGAAAATCAATAAGATCTGGAACTCAAAATTATTAAGATAATTGATTTCTCAGTGTTTGAAGATTTGTGTTTAGATGTTTAGAGTGGATTAGAAAGTTTTTGTGAACAGTAAGAAAGCACTTCCTTTGCCCTAAAATTTATGCTAATTTGTAATGTAATTGGTTGATACTTCTTTCCTTACTCTAACATTTCCTTGTGAAGGATTTGAGAAATATGAAGTTCCCCTTTAAACAGAGGTTTCTGATACCAGACTGCAGGAAGTCTAAAAACTACATCCCTTTTCTTGTATTTATTTTTATTTTTCATGATTAAAGCCAGAGTAAAATTAGACAAAAGGAGCCATTGTGTGAGGGAAATGGAAAGCAAACATAAACCCTGAAGACATATGGAAAATCCTAAAAATATTTACCCACAATATAAACAATTAACTGGAGCGGTCACTGTTCATTGGTTAGCAGATAGGACTGCTTTCTGTACAAAGTTTGGCTGAAAAGGAAATTAAATATTCATGACCTGCTGGCAGGGTTTTTTTAAAGTAGAAAAATGTTTGAAAAAGCAACAACAGGAGCTATTACCATTGTTAGCATTCCTCACTTGGCATCTGCCCTGAAAGACTAATTCTGTGGGAATTCCATGAATGTTACACTTCATGGCTCTACTCTGCACAGGTGTTCAACCATATTGGAGGGGAGGAAGGCCATGACAAACATCACATCCTTTCAGTGCAGACATGTAAACCAGTGGGGCCTTCAGCTATTTTATCAGCTTTATTTTTAACTCTGCTAGAAATGTGGAGTTCAGGAATTTGTCCTTCTTGTCATTTGCTTGAGGTATGGCCAGAAATTGGGAAAGACTGAGTTGTGCCAAAATCATGATTACAGTAAATTATGTTTTTTTGAGAGTAAATGGATCTACAAATGCTGAGGATGTATACTTTTGAAAATAAGGATGAACAGAAATTAGCTTTTTCACGTCTGTTTCTGATCTGTCCTACACTGGACGCCAGTTCACACGGGAGGATGCAGAAAATTGCGCGGCTGCTGTTCCTCCTGTGACCTGTGCTTTTCCTGAGCAGCTAGTACACTACAATTGTAAAGTGCCATTACTTCACACCAAATTTGCTGAAAAATGATGCTAAGTGGTGAACAGTTCAGAATTCAGAACTTTTAGCCTCAAGTGCTAAATGGCCTGTAGGTAGGTATCCTTGCCCAGGATTTCTGGGCCTTGCTGCCCCATTTGCTGAGACACAGAATGAAGAGACGAACGACAAAGCCCCTGAGCTGTGGTTTACATGCATTTTGCTTTCTCTGGGGGCACAGGTGCAGGCAGTGCTGAGGAGGCACTGGAACCAGTACAAGATCCAGTTTGAGCACAGCTTCAGCCACTCGGACGCCATGCGCACGGCCTCCTACACCGTGTCCACCATCAGCGACGTGCAGGGCTACGGCTACGGCCACGACTGCGCCGGCGAGCACCTCAACGGCAAGGGCTACCACGACATGGACAGCGTGGCTCTCAAGACTGAGAAGCTCTATGGCTGAGGGGCTGCCCCATGCCTTGTGCCAATCCACAGCTGACCCAGTGACTTCATGGCCAGAAGATCTCAGCTACCTTGGGGTATGTTCTTCTCCTAAACCGACACGTTTCTCGTGTGTATGTGTGTGTGTGTGTATACACACGTGCATATATACTGCTGTTTGTGTTTGTGTATCTATACAGTATGGACATCTGTGCATATATATCTATATATGTATGTGCATTTATACAAGGATACAAACTTTGCCTCTTCAGTTTCTACTGTGTAGACAAAGTTGGCAAATTTTTGTACAAAGGGAATCAAGGAAGGATTTCTTATTTTCTTGGAAGTTTGTATAAGACTGTGCTGTGTTGAAGCCACTTCTTTTGCCTATCGAATATTAGAGTGTAAATACCGTACTCTTGTCTTAATTCAACCTAAAATAGAACAAAGCAAAATGGTTTAAGTAGGTGCAATAACAAGAAGTTTTCCAGGTTCTTTTTTTGGTCCAGTATTCATTTGGCTGTCAAAAATCCTGATAGGTAGTCTGGGGTAACAGATTCAAAGATAGATACTGTTGTTTGGTTAAAGAGATTGATATTTTGCTTTGGTTTGGCCAGTTTGTTTTCTTCCCACTGTTTTACACCAAGCACAGAGACACCACTTCCAGTGTGAGCCTTCATGTACTTCTGTACTGCAATGTACTATCTTGCACCAAGATTTGAGCAATTTTATTGAAGCTATTTCAGGATATTCAGAAGTGTCTCCTTCTCCTGCATTGTATGGAAGTTTCTTCTGGATTTAACAAAGACAATACTGATGAGGCCTCACTGCCAGAGCAAGGAGTAACCTGAGTCACTGTAAGTCCCTCCAGACACTCGTACTAACTGCAGCTGGTGGAACTTCACTGTGTGCTTAAGGAATTTACTCAGCTGGAGAAGATCATGTACAGAATTCCTTGTGGCATTGTTCTGATTTTACTTCTATGTATTTCCCTGGCCATATGCTTGATAACTTATTCCTTCATTTTTGGGGCAAAGTTTTGGTTAATTTTGTGGCTGTTTCTGCTGTCTGAGGTGAGCGTGCAAGACTGAGCACAGTGCACATGTTATACTACCTTTAAAGCCAGTATAAGACTCAGACTAACCAAGCAAACTAATGTTAGTTATTCTCATTATCTGGAAAATCCAGTATAAGTTTTGTATTACAAAGGTTCAAAACTTTATGGATTGAGAATTTCAATATTATTTTGGATTGGTTGAATCTGAAACTCTGTCTCAATTATCTAAGAACAGTACTTTATATGTTGTTTCTTTGGTTCTGCTGGTGCATAAAGGTCTCACTGAAAACTAGGAGGTTGTCAGGAAGGACTTGAGAAAATGTATCTTTATAGAAACTTATATTTTTCTTAAATCTTTATGCTTTAAAGGAATAGTAGTTTTGTTAAGTGAAATGACAAAAATGCTCAAGAATGAGGGCATGAAGCGAGGTGAGTTCACTGAAAATTAAAAAGTAAGAAAAAATTTTATACATTTCATTTGCAGATAAGTCTACTTGAAAAACCAAAATTAGGCAGAAGAAAAAGTAAATGCTGGGACTGTAACAGACTGTTTTGCTAATGAGCATTTTTGATGCATGTAGTCCAGTAAAAAAATTGTAAGACAGTTCTTTCTGAGACCAGTTTGAAATAATTTTGCATACAAAATTATTGTATACAAGCCACCTTGACTTTGACATTTAAACATTTTTGTCAGTAACTTTTCTCTATGCTTCAGTAGTGTCAAGGAAATTTTCAGTGTTTATTACTTTGTGACTTCATAAAGTGTTTAATGCTTTGTACTGACAAAGAAAACATTAGGAGGGCATGGCAAGGTCCTACCATTTGCACCTTTCTTTAGGTTTTTTTACAGTTCTTTTGTCTAGAGATTGAACATAGGAAGTGTTTTATTAATGATATAGTTTCAAAATATAGAATTTCAGCTAGGATACACAAATGAAGGTTTCTCCTTTACTGCAAGGCTGTCTGGTCAGCTGATGGGGATGATTTGAAGAATCTGTTGGATTGTGTAGAGTAGTGTGAGATCTGGCAATCAGATGTCACAGTCTCTTGAATGTTAAGAGTGACAGTAACTCTGCTTGCTGATCTTTGTAGTATTACTTAACATTTGTGCCATGTTCTGAAGATATCAGTGGTGCAGAGAATCCCTGCTCCAGTGTAGCAGCTTTACATTTGTGGGACCAGATCATCAGCTGGTATAAATCTGTCTTGAGTTCCCTTTGCACAATCTGCAGGTACCACTGAGACTCAAAGCCCAGACAGGTGTCTGTCCATTTAAATGTGCTGTAAACCATTTATGGCACATTATTAGACAATTATTTCATGGTACCTGGTGGATTGTTGCTGTAATTAGCACATAGATGTTGGTTTAGAGTTTGATACAGTATTAGACTTCAATTAAGCTTCAATCTCAGAGAGGCAGTTCAAATTTAACAGACTACAGATTTTGTCATTTAATATATATTTCTATTAGAGAGAAATGTTTAATTACAATTTAGGAGGGAAAATTGTTTTTATTTAGAAATTACCCTATTCTAGGTGGACAATCACAGCTTCCTTCTAGGCATACACTTCTCCATCTTCACTTTGGGAAAGAAACACAGCCAGCTGGATGTGCAAGAAAATCTTCCTGGCTGTGAAGGGTCACATGGTATAGCAGAGCTGTATTGCCCCTCTCCTGCTGAGGTTAGAGAATCTGTTTTCTCATTTACATTGGAAAATACCAATTCCTTATTTTGTCTTCCTACCTCACCTTTTTTCAGTTTCTACACAGCTAGGAGAAGAGTCTGATTCTTAAAATGTTTTTCTGTCGCCGTAAGTTAAAATCAAACTTTAATGCTGATTTCTCATGTCTCTCTCTACTTCACAGAATGTTGTAGTCCATAGCTGTCTTCTCTGGGATGGAAGTAAAATCTCTTTTGGTGGGGCTGTGAGATATTTTTGAACATGCAGATTATTATTTGTTTATTACTTGTTATTTGCTGGTTTTTTTTTATTTACTGAGGATTTATTGTATCAATCTACAGGGGCTACAGCAATAGTTGTCTTACATTTTTTATCTGTAACACCAGCATGTTATGATTCAATGAGAGAAATGTCTATTTTTAATGCTACTGTCTTCAATTGATAAATAGCTGCATTGCAGGGTCCCTCAGTTGGTTTTTTAATGTCGGCATTTATGTTATTCAGTTTTTCATGGTGGTGATCTACAAGAGTATTTGGCTGTAGAAATGCTGCAACATGTACTCCTTTTGATGTCAAGAAGCATTTGGGCTGGCAACCAGGCAACATTCATTTATTGTACTATGTAAATAAGATTAATAGAAGCTATGGCATTGTATTTATTGCTTACACTAAGAAGAAAATGGAAAAAATGTGAAGTTATTTTTTTGGTTGTTTCATTTTCACTTTGTTCATATGAATCATGCATTTTAATTGCTGAGAAAAGTATTGTTTCTGATCAATAAAATATTACTCAATTTATTCATCTCTCTTGTGCTGTAATGTAACAAAGCTGATCTAAATTGGCTTTCAGAGATGTCTTAACTCTGTGCTGGTTAAATATTAACCCAGGGAGAAAGTAATTACATAGAGTTACTAACAATAATTCTGGTTTTAAGTGTTTTTCAATACTTATATTGAATACTAGAGTGCTGAATTTCTGGAGGAAGTTTGTACAGATAATATAAGATGACTGGACATAAAATTATTTACCTGAAAGTTTAATATCCCTACTTCTTGTCTTCTGAATCCACCTTTTAATAAAAAGTTGTTAATACTTACTTACCTTAAGCCAAAATGTCTGTTTCATCAGGAACTAACAGTAGAGACTAAATTGAGTGTATCTGTCTTCTTCATCCCCTCCATTGAGGAGGAGGTAGATAAGCAAACCTGAGCTCAAATAAAGAACCCAAGGAATATTTAACAACACATGGGGATCTTAAATACTGGGTGTTAATACTGCTGTCTGCCTGTTATCCCTATTTAAAGTGTGCCAATATCCATCCAAAAAATGCACAATATCCTGCCTCTCTTCACGACTTCTAAACAGCAACCTGTAATTGCAGGTAGGTTTCTTTGATCTCCAGTTCCTGGGACCAAATGTCAGGCAGTGGAAATTGTTACAGACTCTAAGTTATGTCTGTTCCCTCAGTTCTTTACCAGTATTCCCACTTACTGATTCTCTGTAGGTACAGAGTGAAAACTGGTCCATTTAACAATTATTGTGTACTGTTATGCAATTAACTGTAGAGAAGAAGTAAATCCAATTCCCCAAATCCAAAAGCTGCTCCTTACAACATTTATTGTAACTCACATGACAGTAGAAACATAAATGTAGGAACATAAATGACAGTTGCAGTAGCATTTTCCAATGCAATATATGCAGGTTCCCAATAGCAATTAAAAAGCAAAATGAAACCCAGCATCCTAACCCCCTCAGACTAAACTGTGATCCTTACACTTTCTATATAATTTTAAAAGACAAAGTGTCCCAAGTGGCCTCACAATAATTGAAACAAGCTTGCCAATATTCCATCAATATTGGCACAGAATCCTGTTTCACTCTCTGCAAGAGACAAAGATTATGGCATTTGAAAATATTCCAATTACTCCAATAGTGTATGTTCTTGCATGTTCTTGTTGTGACAGTCACCATTGAAGTCAAGGTTCTAAAGCAAAGTTTTAGCTTTTGAAAATGGTCTGACTCTGAACATCTGTGTGCCAAGAAAATATAAATTCATTTTGAACTAGATGAAATCCATTCCAAAGTGAGTCTGACTGCAAGTGCAGCAGTGACAGACCCCTGTTTATAATTACAATTATCTATCAATCACCCTACAGCTGGAGCTCTTTAACATCTTTAAACCATACTCCCTAAATGAACAACTCTAATTTATCCACATGGAGTTCATGCTTCATTTGAGGCAAATAACATACAAGATTCTTTTAAAATTAAACTCAGTTTTATCATTGTCCCCTAAATATGAAATATATTTTCAGCCACTACTTCTAATGACTACTTCAAAGTTTTCTTCCCCTCAACAAGATTCACCACTCTAAATAAAAACTCTTACAAAGAGAAGAGATCCTATGATTATTGCTAATTCCTTTGAAGCTTAACTACAAATATAAAAAAAACTCAAAGCCTATTTTCTGAAAAGTCCTTGCACACTATTGTTAATTCCTGACTTAAGATGAATGTTCTTTCCTGGAAATTCAGATTTCACAATCAGTATCAAAATGAAAAATTGCCACAAGGGAAAAAGTGCCTAGAGGTGCTGGTGCTGTCTGGTGAATCCAAGTTTATTGGTGGATTCAGGCAATCTAAACTGAGTTCTCCCTGTGAAGGAGCCAGAGCAAACCCTTCTATGCAGAGAACTGGTTTGGAGCCAGTGGGCCCTTGGCCAGTGCTTGGGGCAGAGTCCAGCAGGGAATCCCAGAGCTGTACAGCAAACACACGATCATAAACCATGAACAAATTATCAAAGGAGAAAACAGCCTTGAACACAAGTATTCATGTATTTGCTAGGTTCCTTACCTTGATATTTGCAGATGAAAGGTGACAAACGTTGGCCTGTAGCAGAGAAACTCCTCCCAAAGGTTCTCCGTACATAGGACAGGGATCACTGTAAAGTGGTGGTGTCTGACACAGTGAATCCACAGACAGCTGTTCCATTTTGTCACAGCCCACTGTATCTCCAGTATCTTTGCATGTAAATATTTAAGAAAACAAAATACTGAATTAGTAGGGAACAATATTTAGATGCTACACAAAAATAGATTGCACTAAACAGTAATAGCTATCAGAGAGTTAACACAATAAACATGATGATGATAAAAAAGCATTGCTAGATATGAGGGAATTAAAGCAAAGGGGACAAAAAGCAGAGTAAACTGTTCTGTGCCTATTTTTTTTTAATGTGGTATAAAAAGTTTTCAAAGCAGAGCATTGCTGCCTTTCAAACCACATATTTATAGACTTAGAGAAATTATAATGACTTTGTCCCTTAAACTCCCCTGGATGTAGACCTGAAACAGCAGAGAAGAGCTAGGAACACAAATACACGATCCCATTTTCCTCAGCTAACCTTGAACAGGAGCCAGATACTGCACATTTAGTGGAGATTTCCAAAGTGCATTTGGCAGTGTGTCCTGGAGGGGTCTGCAGCCCTTACCTGACCTGTTCCTGTTCCTCAGCAGGAACTCTAATCCTGGGATGCCAACTGCACTCCAGCAGCTGTCCTCAAGCACTGGCTCCTTCTGGCACAGTTTGGGCAGATGATTGCAGTAAGAATTTCCTTGCTCCAGGGTTTGCTTCCAGAGCCTGCAGGCATTCAGCCACCAGAGATACTTTAAGATCTGCAACAAGAAAATTCACAGCAAGAGCTCTCAGTCTGAAATGACCTGAAGATTCCTCAAGTTGATTATTTATTTATTTATTTATTTATACTATTTTACTAATTTTTTCACTATTTATTTTTACTAGTTTATTATTTATATATATATACTATTCCATGGGTTAGAGCGCACTGCAGTGACAGTGCCTTGTTGTTCATATTCCCAACCCTCTTACAAAAAGCATCTCCATTTAATATAACTGGGATACTCTTTATCCAGATGAGAATGGACTTGCTACAAGAATTTAGAAAGTTAGAATATCAACGCCTTCAAAATTTTCATAGCAAATATCTGTAGTAAAACTAGTTAAATTTCAGATAAATTCAAGGTATGGACTCTGAGCCAAACAGTCCTTTCCAGTCCAAGTGTGTATTTGCTATGAGGTGTAGAAATTGTTTTCCTTTCCCTCTGTCAGTGGAAACTGACAGCAGCTATTTTTCATGTACAGCTAATTACCTCTTATTTTTCCCCACATGGACTTGTTTCTAACAGTCAGGAGTGCTCTAAATAGGCTTCACTAGCTGTAATTAAATAGCTTATTAGAATGATCTGTAATTCATGTGTAAAAAATTCTGAGAGAAGAAGGTTCAATCAGGAAGCTTTCACAGAAATAATGAAAATATTGAAAGAAAAATAGAAACATGCTAGTAGCAAAACTCTGTAAATGTGTTTTTGTTGCAGACAACAACAGCACTACTTATAATTATGTTTTCATTATATAATTATGTTTTCATTATATAATGGAAAAAGATTTTTATCTTTTAAGCCACGTAAAGTGCGTTTTTTTTAGAAGTACAAGCATTTAAAGTGGTAAAATATACTTCCTATTTAAAGTCCAGCAAAATACTTTGAGTTTTACACCTTACTGGCTGTCCCATCACCTCAGGTCTCAATATTTCTCCAGCACTGGCATGATTTTTATTATTTCCAATAAAATCTTCCTCCCATTTCTTAGTATTCACCAAAGGCCAGGCCCCAGCAGTAATCTGTGCTCTGCAAGATGCTTTGCTTTCCACCAGCCATCCCCAAAGATGGAAACTGGAGATGGAAACTGCTCCAGCCCAGCATCCCTTGCCAGCTGTGCAGGAGCAGTGCAGGAGGGCAGACACCAGCACTGCCTGAGTTTTATGCACAGGGATGAAGGAAGTGCAGCCCCAGAGAGCTTTTACCTCTCTCATTTCCCAGGCAAAGTTATTCTGGCACTGGGAATAACTGGCATTGCTCCTTGCTGCAAGGAAGAATGCACAGAGCTGGTTTCTGGCTGGACTCCCTGCTGAGCTGTGGAATCTCTGACTTTCTCCTCAATCACTCCTTGGTTTTGCCTTTTAGTGCTGTTGAAACAACTGATGGGAGCAGGAATCCCCAACAGTTCCTAATGCAGTGATGGCTGCAAATTAAAAGCCAGACAAGTCTAGGAATTTATCCTATTCCCAATCCAGCAGAAGCATAAAATAAATAAAGCATAGAATAACTGAAATACAGAGCACACTGAGAGCAAATAACACCAAGGTCATGGGCTCAATCCCTGGACAGACCACTCCCTTTGGAGTTAGACCCAATGGTCCTTGTGGGTCCCTTCCAGCTCAGAACATTCTGTGATCTGACCAGAGACAACATCAGTATGTAAAGCTTATAAAGCAGTGTTACAAAAACAAACAAAACAAACAAATCGACCAAAAAAGCACAAACCAAAGAGAAAGTGAATAAAAGAGATGCTTGTACAGAAAGGGACTGTCTCTGACTGAAGCATTCCAAAACCAGTCTCTCTTCTGTCCTAATTGCAATTTAGAATAAAGAAAAATTTCACACCCATCTATTTGCAGACATTCCCCATTGCTTTTCCAAACACAGACATGCTGATGAGAGAAAAAAAAAAAAAAAATTAAGAGGGAGCCTGGGGCTTCCTCCATTAGCAGCAGTAGACACAACCCACTTAGCAGAAAGGAAGGGGTAGCAACTCCACATATCTCTTTTGCCTTCTCTTTTTTAAATTTCCCTTCTTTTATGCACAACATGATATCATCTGGCCTTATCTGCAGAGATTCTACATGATGAATTCCTTAGCCATCCAGCCCAGTTCTCAATGAGTGCCAAGACAAAGAAATCATTCTTATTTCTGTTAAAGCAATACTCACTGTCAGAGGTATTTAGTGTAGAATTAAATACTGTCTCCTTTGTCTAGGCTAGGTAGGAGGGTTCCCATAGACTTAAGTGGAGCAGTTTGGATAAGACATCCAGACCATCCTAACAGTCCTGAACTGAGCAGGACCTTTCTAAAGGTTGAAAATTCTTTCTTTCTTAATAATGTATATCTCCCTTGGTTGCATCTAAAAGCAACAATCTATAGAATGATTAGTCTAGTAGTGGTTCCCTCTGAACTGCAACTAATTAACTTGTAGAGGACTAGTGTGAGTTTGGGTTAAATACAGGTGGGTGTGCACCATTAAATAAATAAAACTTAAGAAGCAAGTTTTCCCTGCTTGCTTCCACCTCCTCCTTGAACTAGCACTGTTACCATTTTCACAAACCAGCAGCATCCATGCAGTCTGACCATGGAACACCTTTCTGGCATGTTTATTCATTCACCAACCCTTAACAACCACTGGGAAGAAGAAAATTACTGTTGTTCTTAACAACCACATGTGAAGTCAGCTGGTCAAATGCAAAATGAGTTGGAATCTGTGGTTTTTCCAACTCATTTTGCATTTGACCAGCTGACTCTCTGTTCATTCTAACTCTCCTGCATGAGCTCTGTGCTATCTTTGCTGAAGTCCTATACATTTCTTTTACAGCACTTATTTGAAGCAGCCTCTGAAAGTGCATTAGCACCCACAGGCAGGAAAAACATCAGGGTTTAAAACTCCTGATAGGGGTGTGTCCTCTAATCAAAGGCAAGGTAGCTGTGCACTCTGATGGACATGATGTGTGTTTATCAAGGAACACTTAGAGAATCAAAATTTTCTTCAAGTCTCAAATAATGGACATCTACAGGAGGATGTGAATTATAACAAAGGGAGAAAATATCCTCTGAAGTGCATTAAAATACACAATGAAAGAATCAAGTTAATGGTGCCTTCAGAAAACTGACACTGAAATTATTACCTTTTCCTGGCCTTTTGTGTTATGTTCTCAGGCCCACAATGAACTGAAAGATGTGATGTACTGAAATCATTACATGTACATCTGGCTTCAGGGCACAATAGGAGAGAACAGAGGGGTACCTGGCAAAAATGGGTTCCATTGTTGCTAAGATTAAAGGGTTTTTATCACTGCTGCCTCATTGCCATCATCATCAGGGTACTGCAGTGAATCTCCTTTTCTAGACCCGGTGTGATTTTGACCAGTGCATTATCTGCACTGTGTGATAATTGCAGGTCCAAAATTACACATCCTTGCATAAGAGAGATGTTTAAATTTAAAGGAGAATGCTGGCAGGTATTTCTGCATCACCATTTTCATACTCCATTTTTCAAACAAGAAAGCTCAAAGGACATACTAAAGATACATGAAATATCACCTAATATGTTCTTTCTTCAGAGAAAGGCCCAACAGACTTTTCCTCATATGAAGTATAAATAACTGTTTAAAAATTGAGAACAGGAAGATCCTCTCACTAACAAATTCATGGTGAGAACAACATGTTCTCATTTTAGTGATGACAGAAAATTCAGCAAAAAAGAATTTTGCTTCTCCCCATTTGCTTTAATCTTGTCACTGTATTTTTGCAAGCTCCCTTTCTTAATAGGAAATGACAATATTTTAGCCTCTCCAAGGATGTGTCAGTAAAATCACAGCACTCTGAGGCTCAGAGTTTATTCACTTGCAGATGAATGAGTGCCTCTGAAGGCTGCACTGCCAAGGAGCTGTGAGGTCCAGAGCCACTCAGCCTTGCAGAGCTGCATGTGCCCTGCCAGAGCTCAGAGAGCAGGAGCTGAGCTCTCATAACAAGAGCCATTTTCACCTGTCAGTTCAGTGCAGGTCTCTGAGCACCCAGCCATCCTGGAAATAAACTTGTTCAGGGGTCCTTTTTTAGCTGACACTGGATTATTCTCTTCTTTCCTATAAGCCATACAGGAACATCTGCAAGAGAAAAGCTCCTTGAGACCTTCCCCTCTCCTGTGAATTTGAACAGGACCAAACATATTCTGATTTTTTATTGTTGAAATATTTAGTTTATTTAGATATCTTGCCTCCTTTGTGCCTATCTTGGCTCTGTCCTTTTCAACAGCTAATATAATTTTTAATGTTTTGGTTTATTTAAATCTGTAGCAGTACCCATCAGCACATGCTCCTTTCATACACTGGCAGTTTAGCACAATAACTATTCCAGACTAGCTACTCCCATTGAAAACACTCTTCCTCCAGAATAAAAATAGGTTTGTGGGGTTTTTAACCTAAATTGCTTTATTTCTGTTGGAAGAAAATATTTTAAACCCATGAGGTATTTTTTTCTGGAATATCTACTCTGGCAGATGTCCAAGCACAGTTGTCCCATCAGTAGCAAATGAGGAAGTCAAACAAAGCTCTCCAGCAGGCCAGGGCATATTTTGAATCAGAATCTTCTAGTATTAGGTCCTTGTTTAATAATTTTGTGTTAAAAATTACTGCTCTAGTCCACTTGCAACATGCCTCCATATCTGGTATGGCCCACCATTCAGCAAAGAGTCACAAATATAATTTTTCTAGGCAAAGACACTGAAGATATCTTGAAAGAAGGAAAAAAAAAGGTGCTACAGAAAGCTTCTAAGCCTTCAAGAAGTGTGTCACTCAAAATCTGTGTGAGTGGGTGAATGTGTATTTTACAAATGCACAGAAGCACAGATATTGGCAATAAAACAAATGCTGCAGACTAAACTCCATTTCCACCATGAAATACAGTAACTAAATTCCCCTCTAAGAAAATCAACCAACTACCTTTTTTTAAAGTTCTTTACAGAATTATAGTTTCCAAATATTAAGGAAATAGTGAAGGAAAGAATTGTTTACTTTTACAACAAGTTGAAATTTTTCATTAAGAAATTCTTTTGTAAGGAAAAGTTTCATTATTTTTAAGAGGCTATGATAAAATACAGAACAGCAAATCAAAGTATTTTGTACATGCAAAATATAGAATATGAAAAGCAAAACTCTGAAATGCCAAAATTTATCATATTCTTTTCTCTCTTTTCTTTTGTCATTTAGCTCAATATAAGTCATATGTCATTTAGACCTATATATACAGGGTTTATTCATCCCTAACTCATCTCAGCTTAAATACCCTTCAAGAGATAACAGCACACTGACTTAATAACTTTAATGTTATTTTGCATGTTCTGACCTTGAACAATAATCCTATATTTAAAAAAAAAAAATAAATTAATATTTTATTCATATTTGGGGCAAAATAAGAGAGCTGCAAGGTTTTTTCATGTTTTCTGATGTCACACAAAGCAGAGAGATGCTTTGGGCTTTGTCCTTTTAGTCAGTACATTGAAATCCTTAAAACATTCCAGGTTTATATTCAATTTGTGAGTCATGCTTTATATCTAAAACACTCATCTGTCTGCTCTTGGAAATGAGAGGAATTTGCCAAGATAATTTTTGCAAAATAATTTTTTTTTTTCTTTTCAGACAATTTTAAACAATGTGGCTCATCCATGACTCCAGACTTTCTTTCCCCCAGCCCAACCTAATTAGATTACAAATATTTTTCTCCATCTGATCACAACAGCACTAAGATTTGTTCGTGTCTGTGATGCACAAGCTGCACAAGTCCAGTTCTGCTCCCAGCTGGACTGTGCCAGTATTCTCCTTGGAAAGGTCTGCACACAGCTGAAGTTTACCCCCGTTGTCCCAGCAACAAAACCACTCAGCCTGCTCACCAGGAGCTCGGCCCAGTTCTCATCCCTCCAAAGCAGCAGTGGCAGATTGCTGATTCATGCAGCTCCCTTGGGCACAAACCTCCACCAGGGCTCCCTTCCAAGGGAACCACTGCGCCGGCAGCCGGGCAGCGACACCGCTGGGACCCGCCACAACTCTGTGTGCTGAGAAATCTGTGTGCTGAGAAATCTGTGTGCTGAGGAATCTGTGTGCTGAGAAATCTGTGGCTGAGAAATCTGTGTGCTGAGGAATCTGTGTGCTGAGAAATCTGTGCGCTGGGAAATCTGTGTGCTGAGGAATCTGTGCGCTGGGAAATCTGTGTGCTGAGGAATCTGTGTGCTGAGAAATCTGTGGCTGAGAAATCTGTGTGCTGGGAAATCTGTGGCTGAAGAATCTGTGTGCTGAGGAATCTGTGTGCTGAGGAATCTGTGTGCTGAGAAATCTGTGGCTGAGGAATCTGTGTGCTGAGGAATCTGTGGCTGAGGAATCTGCGGCTGAGAAATCTGCAAACTTGCATGCTGAGAAACCTGCATGCTGAGAAATCTGCATGTTGAGAAACTTGCATGCTGAGAAATGTGCAAATCTGCATGCTGAGGAATTTTCATGCTGACAAACCTGCACCCTGAGAAACCTGCATGCTCAGAAATCTGCATGCTGAGAAATCTGCAAATCTGCATGATGATAAACCTGCAAGTTTGCATGTAGAGAAATCTGCATGCTGACAAACATGCATGCTCAGAAATCTGAAATCTGCAGACTCACAAATCTGCACGCTCAGACACCTGCAAATTTGCATACTCACAAATCTGCAAATCTACATGCTCAGAAATCTGCAAATCTGCACACTTAGAAATCCCCACACTCAGAAATCTGCACACTCAGAAATCTGCATGCTCAGAAATCTGCACACTCAGAAATCTGCATGCTCCCCAGATCCTGATATTCAGCAGCATCAATTCCATTATCCTTTAGGTACATGTTAGAACCTTGGATGCTGAGAATTTCGGGCTTTCTGTGCTGAAGGGTGCAGACTCGCAGGAGAGCACTGCATTTGACCTGGGGCTGTAGAGAGGGTTTCCAAAATTCATTGATAGCACTGGGATTCTGGGTGTGTAGTTGGTTAGAAGTGTGTAATATCACAGGGTGGAAAACTTAGAGTTTGGGCTTTTAGAATATAGAAATAAGTATGAAGCAAGATGGAGGTTTTAGGGTGGAGACAGGTTGTTCTTCTTTACCTTCTTCCTGGGTTTGGGTGATATTTTGAAATTGGACAGAAAAGTCTGCATTGCAGGCTTCAAGTGATCAGTTACTGGGTTAAAAGGGAAAGTAATTTAGGTGTCATTTCTTAATTGGACAGTTTAGCCTTAAAAGGCCTTGTAACAAGAGATAGGCATTTTGTGCCTTGCTAATGAAAGATTTCAGAAGACTGTGAAGCTGTGACATTGATAAGAAACAATAAAAACCTGAGTCTGAGCATGAACCATTATCTCCAGTGCCTTCAATGCTGACCCCAACAGAGGTAGAAAAAGCAAGCAGAGAACCCACACTATGGGGTGACATTCCTGTTTCTTTCCAATGTTGCCCTGAGCCTCTGAGATGATCTGTTTCCTCTTTTAGGTTCCTGAATAAATCCCTACGCCCTCATGGTGCTGAACACAGGGCAAAGGTACCAGAAGTGGAGAAATTGGCAAATCATAGCAAGAGAGAGTCCAAAAAGGCACAAATTTATATTCTACCTGTTTCTTTAAATTAGTACAGAAAAACACCAACTGTTGGAAAGATATCTGACATAGCATCTTTCAAATCCTAGTTTTAAAGAAGAGAAAATCTTCCCTTTCTTGCTTACTTGTTTTGAGTCTGTTCATACAACACAGCCCTCTGGATAAATTTGTTCTCCTCCACCTAAGTGCCCATTCCTGTTTCTCTGTATTTCTGCCCAGAATGATCAATGTCCAGCTGTGGACACAGGAGTTCTGAGCTCACTTACAGCTTTCTTCATGGTACCTGCACCATGGCTACTTCACTGACCTTGCTGGCCCATTGCTGAGCATGCATGAAAAGCACATTGGAGAGCTTATGTACACTGTACCACAAAAAACACTAGAGGGGCCCTCTGCTATAAATTGATATTAAAAAAAATAAGAAGTTCTTTCCAACTTCTGCAATGCAAATGGTGATCTTCCATCAGGTAGTTGCATGTTGAAGCCATGCATAACACTCAAAGCAGAGCGAAGATGTCTTGTCTTCCTGAATAAAAATGCAGCTGAATTTGACGCTGGTCTTTTCCAGTCCAAAGTATGGATAGTTCTTTTTTGTGAATTTACATGTGTGAAACAAAGACAGCCATCTGAAATTTTCTCCAAAGCTAGATTTTCTCTTAGGAGTGATAATTCTGTTGCCTGTCATGCTATGTTTTGAATTTAGTCTTATATTACTTTTTTCCTTCTCACTGAGAGCAAGACAGTGTGAACTTTGACCAGTGGCTGTGAAATGCTCTGAACACTCTCCAATCCTTACAATTATTTCAGTTTCTTGAAATGTATCAACAACAATATTCAGAGGACACGCTACAATTTCAGCAATCCAAATTGAGTTTTTCACAAGGAGCAGGCGCTGCCCTGAGGGCAAAACGGTTCCCTAGGTGGAGATTTTCTAATTGCATGTCTCAAGGTGATCAGGAACAAAAGGTACAAGGCCTAGGGGCTGAAGGAATTTCCTACAAACAGATAACTGAGCCATTCCTCCTGGAAATGGTCTTGCTGCCTACAAGGCAATGATATATTTTAGGTGGTGTTAGAATTTTTCCTTCTCCTCCTCCCACCCTCCATGAGAGATAAGCATTCAGGGGTGAATCATGCTGCATGTAACATAATGAGTTAGCACAGACAAGAAGCTGCAAATAAATGTTTTTCTTACATTGAGTTCATATGCATTTTCTTGGAAGGGTAAGAAAAGGAGTGCTTGATAATTGAATTATTGTGCTTCCTTACTGAAGTCACTTCCTGATAAGCAGCCAAACTAATTGGCTAAAATGAATGAGAGAGCTTGAATAACTCAGTCATGGCCAGTCACAACTGGTGCAATATTATACTAAGCCAACATATGTTATGTACTTCTAAACAATATGTACCAGCCCAATAAAACCATTATGAATTTCTTGTAGCATTCATATTTCTACATTCCAAAAGGTAAAGCCATTTACAAGAAACCACTGCCAAAGATCTTAACACTATCTTTAACCTCAACCTTTGTTTTTATTTTCTTTCCCAGGATCAAGTGCTCACATGAGCAGCTTTTACACTGTATTTTCATTAAAAATGTTTTAAACCACGTGTGTGTGTATATATATATAAAAACCCCAAGAAACACAAACTTGCATCTGAAACTCACAATGAAATAAGCATAAGAATATTCCCATGGAAGTTAAAGAGTTCTGTTGCTATCTATAGACTATAAGGCTAAGTAGTACTGAATGTATTTGCAGAACTTTTAATATACCTTAAATGAAGAGAACATGCAAGTTCCAAATATCCCAAAAAGCTTTTTTGAGAGTTCTATTAAAGTCATTCCAGCTGTGTTATTGAAAGTAGCTCCAATCCTCAATGCAGTTCTTTCATGTCCTGCCACCATGTCAACGACCCTTTGTAATCAGTGCTTTGTCTTCTATAAGAAACCAAGCCACAGAAAGCAGCTTTCTTTGTTCCACTTTTCTAGTTACTACTTTTTCAATGTTCTGACCTTAATTCAGAACATTTGGTTGCATTTGAAGAATGCTCATTTAATTTGGAGCAACAAGCTTGAAAACTTTCTCAAAAGTTCTGCTGACTAGAAATTGTTCTGTTTCTGCCTATTAGAGTTCTTAGCTAAACAATTAGGACTCATCATTTATCTAATGCTTAAAAGTTGTCTATCCTTTACTGGGAGCATCCTTAAATTAACACCTTTTGTGCTGCTGGAATTTATGAATTCTAGAGTGGAAGTAATAAGATTTACAAATGTTCTTTACCAAACCTCCCACCCTCTTGGCCCTTTCCTGCTGAAAACATTTCAGTGGTTACCTGAGTCCCTTTGGCACAAAGTCTGAGCCTGGTTACACAAATTAAACTTCTTTAAACTTACCTTTGTTGAAGAAGTGACCAGACTTTGCCATGAAGTTCTTGAACAGGGCATCCACATGAGCAGAATGCTCCATGGAGGGGCTGTGTGTGTTTGAGACAGTACAGTAACAACATATTTTATTCTCATTGCAATATTCAATGCTGGAAATCTTCACCGTGTAAATGTAGGGCTTTCTTAATGAAAATACAAACATGAGAGGAGCCTCTCCATGGCATAAGGCTGCAGTGAAAACAACTAGGGGTCATTGGTCACCAAAGCCCCTAAATGATTTTGACTCAACAGTTTTTATACAAATTATTCCCTACTAAACAAGTGTTTTCCAGAACGAAAAACTGATGTTCCTTGAAGGAGCTGGTTTCACTAACATAAAAAATTTTAGGCATAAATCTCTTGGAAGACCTGCAATATTCATGCTATTTGGTATAGTGGACCTGATATCATACTGTGCATGGAAACAAACACAGGCACTGAGTTTGGTACTGGAAACTGAACTCTGAAAGACGCAGCAGCATCCAAAGTGAAGTTAGTTAAGCCTTATCCTAAAATAGCACTTACTTTTGGTGATTACTTTGAAGGATGGAAAGCTGTCCCAGCTTCTTCATGGGCTGTATCCTGGACCTGACCAGCTTGGTACTGGAAGCTGGAGGATTTGAATGTGGAAGTGTCTCTGCCTCTAGCACTAAATTCAGGTCACCTCAGCTGCCTTGTGCTGGCTGTGTCTCAGGTGAGAGCCTGTGGGCAGCTTGCAATTGTTGGGGAATGGTGTCAATGCAGTTTTAGAGAGAGGATGACCCTGTGAGGATGCTGCAAAGTAATAAAACATATTTCAGAGAGAATAAGGGAATGAACAAACCCACCAACAGATTTCATGTACAAACCTCTGTAGAAAGAATTTCCTTCCTAACCACATGTGGAAGTCTTAATGATTTCACTGTGTATGAAACAGTGGGATATAAAAATAAAAACATAAAAAAACCCTATCAATGAAAACCAACATCCTTCATTAATGGCAGCCAAGGTGCACAGGGAATTCTAAACCATCAAAAGATAAAATATTCTGCAACCATATTCTGCTTTGAAGTTGATGAGCACTTAACATCACTGCACAGAAAAATGATTACCCTTGAATTCATTACCTTCTCATCTAAATTTTAGACCACTCTAAGACACCTTCACAAACCCTATGAATTTAATTTACTAAGACTGCAAAGTAGATTTTAACATATAGAAAGTGCAGACTCTTTATGGCAAATTTTAAATGATTTTTCCATTCAGTTGAAAGTACAGGGTGTAAATTTCTGTTTATAGAATGCAATTTAATCTATGATATCATTAATAGTCCAGTGACCACTCTGTCACACTGTGTACTGTGACTAAGAAAAAGGAACCAACCCAAAAATGATACAAACATCCAGTGGCAATTTTCAAAATTACACCTACATGTGATATCTGAATTACTCTGAAACTATTTCCATGAATATTATACACATATACCAGAGCAAAACAATCATTGCAAGGTAATACTGTGCAATAAGCAATAATTACTAAGCATTTCTTGTACTTTCTCCTCTTTCCTTTACCCTCTTTCTTCCTGGGGCAAAAGTTCACAAACACAGGACTGTCCCATCTGTTTGCAAGATGACTGTTACCACTTACACTCTCAGCAACTTCAGTGTACAAATATTTGGCTGCAGTAAGAGATGATGTGCTTTTCATTGTTCCATCTTTTTTCACCCAGACTGAACTCTCACACAAAACTCTGCCTTAGGAGTGATAATCAGTGCTGAAATAAGTAATTATTTAATATAATGGTAGATTATTTAATATAATGATTTTTTCTCACTCTGCAGTGTTCAAAACTCCATAAAAGATCAGGACTAACTGCAGGAGCAATCTGGAGAGGCACTGCTGCTACAGGGTTTACACTTTGAACAGAAAACAATTTTCCCCAAACACCACCCTCCTTTAAGAAAATAAAGAAAAAACAGCCAGCACAGAGCCCTGAAGCTCCACAGCAGCACAAAGCAACAGCACTGAGTGCTGGGGAGAGAGAAAAAACTCTTCTCAGTTAGGATGCTCAACCATCAGCAACTGGATTTCTTGATGGAACACTCTGAATGAGGATGTATCACAGCATAAATTGCACATTTCTTTCACAGTTAGTGGAAATATTGTTTGTGGCAGAAATGATCACAGTGTGTATAAGCACCAGGACATGAAACACACCAAAATACCTTCTTTGGTGTAGAATGTCAGTGCAAAAATAGACTGCTTTGGAATGTTCAGGGAAATGTCTTTAAAAGGTTTGGATCAAAGGTTCAGATCAGAGGATTTTACCAAGCAACATATGAAAGGCCAGAGTTAGTGCCTTACATTAACCCTGTTAAATTTACATGGGGATTCCAAATAATTTAATTCTAAATATATGTACTGCTCAATATGTAATGAGACCCAAAATAGGCAAGAATTGTTTTTGTGAAAGGATAACCAGGAATATGCACATAGCTCTGAGCAATGTCTGAAAAGTCTCTCCCTTGCTGCAACCTTGGGCATGAACCTGCTGAACATTCATGAGCTCTTAGTGACTGTGGGAAACTCACCAAGTTATCCCACAGAAAAATAGGGCTTTATGCACCATGTAAAGTTCTCAGCCCATTTTTTGACAAAAGCCAGTAGGGATTGTTAGATGGACTTTTTAGCAACTGAGTCACAGATTTTTAAGGACTATAGGTGAATTGTTCCCTAGCCATAGGTCTAACTGAACAAAAGTCAAGATGAATTTTCATTTGCTATCCTACTTAAAGAGGAAAATGTAATTTTATATGACCATGACTGATCTTCCATCATCTGACAATTCCCAAGTCTTTCTTCAGAATTCATATAGAAATATGCTTGATGTGAAATACCAAATCAACTGGAAGCCAGCTGTAAAGTAAAAGAGAAGCCAGGAATGCTGTGAAAACCACCATGGTTTCTAAACTGCAATTTCACCACTTGTTTTCACAGCAGAATTGTTATATTAAAAATATGCACTTCTCAAATACTGGAATTTAACTTTGGGACTCATTTCTCTTTGTCAAAAGTGTTTTTATTTTTTGCAAACTTTGCCTGTTTGTTGAAGAAGAAATTTGCAAGATTTTTTCCAGGAACCAGATGATACACTTATGTTTTTGGAAACTTCTGCCCAACACAGAATTCTTAGGAAAAAAAAATATTTTCACCGATTCTCCTGAGTATTTATTAAGCAACAAATTCCACAGATCGATTCATTTGTCCTGATAACAATCAAAGGAGAATTTATAATCTTAGTTGATCCACTTAATAAAAAGTAAAGGAAAGAAGAAGTAAGGTACAACAGATAATTACAGCATCTCATGCACTGCCACCAAGGCATGTAATCATTAATAAATGTGTTAATTTACTGTTTAAATAGTTACTATAGATTTGGGGAGAACAGGACTTAGATGAGGAACCTGAGTGTTGGAGTAGCTGATGAAAGTGGCATCAAATGCTGGAAGAAAAGAGATTTGTTTAGAAAAACCCCAGTGGAAAACAAGAGATTTTGGACAGTTGGTCAGGAGCTGTGCTCTCAAATTCACCCAAAAAACATACAGTGGGTTGGTTATTTCTTGTATTCCTGTTTATGTTACCCATTGTCAGACATTTTGACACACCAGAATGAGAAAATTGCTAACAATATTATCTCCAAAAAATCTGAGAATTAATCACTGTGGTTTTGAATTATAATCACAATTATTTCCTCTGAACCATTCATCAAAAAGACTGGGAATTCAATGGCTGTTGTGATTTTTCCAGTTCTTTAACTTTTACAGCAGCAGCTCAATGTGCCTCTGCATGAGTTGTGGAGACTTTTCAGAGAATCTCCAAGAAAAAATTATAAAATTTAAAGGCATTTATATTCTGCTGAAAACAAGAGAATTTTTTTAAAAAGAAGAAAAAAGAAGGAAAGCAAAAATTTCAAAGGTGACTTCTGCTCATATTAGGTTGATGTATATATACATATGAGATTAATCTAAATTGGAACAGCAGACTTGAACCCTGAAGTTTTATTTTTATCATTTTATCATTTTTATCATTTTCAAATCATATAAATCAACACAAATTTTTAGTGAATAATCCTAAATAATGAAAACATATATTCTTAAATAACAGGGAAAATATCTTTGAGAAGGAGCTGATGGAACAGGAGAGAAATTGAACATCATAAATTTTATCAAAATCCAACTATTGCAAATAGATTCCTACTGTGGTATAATTTCTACACAGTGGGCAGGCAGGAGGGAGAGCTCCAAACTGGCACCACCCTGGCACAAACCACAGACAGTGGTTTGCAAAATAGCCTTTACAGCTGTTTTTCAAAGAGGTGTCCCACATCTTCCCTCTTCAAACCAGCCAGCACACCAAGGACTCAGCTTTAACACCCTGATTTTCTTCTCCCTCCTGTTACCTTTTGAGAACCTCATTCCACATCTCCTTTTCTCCACAGCCAAGCCTCCAGCCAAACACTGAGTGGAATTCCTGCTGCCACAGGATGACTTCTCTCTCAGTGCCAGCCAGCACCATGAGGGATGGCCAGAAGGGTGTTTGAAGTAGATTGTGTCATGGCAGTAACTTTAAAGAGCACAGAAAAATCTCTCTCCTATTCCTTATCCTCACCTTTTGAGCTGTATTTAAATGGTCAGGGTTGTACCCACCTGCACACACAGTGTTCAGCCAGCAGTGCCTGCCTGACAGCAGCTGAGGAAGCAGACTCCTAAAGAAAAAACAGAGCATTCTGAAACAGATTTAGGTACACATGGCCAGGGTAAGAGCTTCCTTACATATCCCAGTACACTAAAATATCAGTTTATTATCCATAGGCTTGTTACACTTGGATTTTAAACGAATGACATTAAGTATGACTTTTTCAATTTTTTTTTTAATTTTTAATTTTGGATTTTTTTCTTAGACACAAAGAACTATACAATTAAAAATGTAGTTCCAGTACAATATTAAATTTTGTATCATTTGTATTAGACAAATATGGTCATACAAAGCCGGGCTAGAAGCCAGATTTGCTGAAATTCAGTTATTTTACATCAAACAATATTTAAATTGAACTATTTTTCCTGGTTTATTAGAAAAACAAATTACAGAAGTATGGGGATTTTTCTTGTTTTAAAACTAAAGAAAATCCAGAGTTGTTCTAATTTTAAACATTTTGAAAGAGGTCACTACCCTGTTGATTTTGATGCACAGAGGTAGAAATTCATTATCAGATGTTACATGTTCACATCACTTCTTCTTAAGAATTAAAGATTCTAAAGAAGAATTAGAGATAAAATATTCTGCTAAAATATTTCAAAATATTTCGAAATTAATTTCTATTCAATTATTTCCCTACAAGATTGACATAAAATGCCACAAAAGCAAAGCCAGCTAAATTCAGCTTCCATAGAGGTGGAAGTTCTAATCTTCAGTTCATAATGCTTTGGAGCAACCTGCAGAGCATGCAGACAGGTTTTATGGTTTCATATTAAAGCCTCTGAACTTCCCTACATCTGAAAGTTTTTACAGAAAAATATTTCAACATGAGCTGCTTTACAATGCTGGGTCACTCTCACATGTCTGCTAAAATGGAAATTAGGGATAACTGACAGCAAAGTCAGGATTGAGTCCAGGGAAACTGTTCAGATGAATGAGAAGAGTGGTAACCCTCTGCACAAAGCCAAGTTTGGGTAGCAGATGTCCCAGTGACAAATATGAAAAGTTCCTGAATTCACCAGCAGAAGAAAGAAGGAATTTTTCTCCTTTGCTACAATGTCCTTGAAATGATGCATCACCTGCATTCATGCTATAGTCTCCCCAATATTCTTCCTAGTGAATAACTGTGGTTCCCCAATTTATTGCTCCAGAACTTTGTTCCCCTTACTGCTGTACAAGGACAAAACAAAAGGAGAGCTCCTGCCCCAAAAGCTTTAATTACCATGAAGATGAGGTCTCTGCTGGAAGACAGTAGGCCTTAGGAAAATAAATTTATAGTCCTTCAAACCCGTGGTCACTTTCCTCCTTTAAAGAGCAGTGAGCATTTCTCTTTTCTTCCCCTACCCCCCTTCCCCAGTGCTGTTAAATGCATCTCTGAAAATTCATATCTCTGCCTTGAATTTAACAATTTATAGCTGTGCTACTTCGTGTGGAATAACCAGAGAGCCTGCTTCTAAATTAAGAACTTCTTCAATTATCTTATTGCTAGCTGCATGTTGGCAGCATTTAAATTAATGAGAAGAGCATTCATTAAAGATAGCTCAGGGACATGTCTGGGAATGCATAATGTGCAAGCTGCAGCTTTTGTCACAGTTACTGTACTAAGTAAAGAAAGTTCTACTTCAACCCCCATTTCTACAGACTGTACTGTTCACCATTCTATACACCTTCTGTGGAGTTGCGCAACAAATTTATTTTATTTTGTGAGTCTTAGTTTGCTCTAAACATTGATTGGTTTAATTTTAGGTAATTTCCTTTTACCAAGTTGTGTATCTCTCAGGCTAAAACCTACCCAGTTCAGCCTCCAGCAGGACTGGGATTCTATTTTACAAATGAAGAATGGATTTTACAGAGGAAAACTGTAAGAACATTTCTTTAGGACATAACCACTGTTATGTCACTGTGGTTGGTTTTAAAGGAGTTTTCTGCAGTTCACACTAGATAATGCTAAATCCAAAAAGATAGAATTTTGCATATATATTTAAAACCATTTTAGAGGCAACAGATTTATTTTTGCTCCTTCAGACTTAAACCATGTGTTTTGGGGTTAAATGTTAACAAGAGCTGCTTAGAAGGAACAGAGATCACATGCAGCATTTTCTGGTGCTTATTCCCTGAAAGATAAACACCAGTGTCTTCTGACATGATACAGTCACTTTGCTTAGAAAGAAATATCATTACAGTAGTGACACTCTGAACCTATAAATCATCTATAATCAGTGAGTTTCACTATGCATTCTTTTAGAAAATACCATCATGGTGGTAAAAGACAATTCACTAAATCAAATACAGAGTGTGTGTTTCACCAAATCCAGGCTGTTAAACAGGTAGTCCTCAGTTATTTGTCAAGGAGGAGAGAAAGGCAGTCTGTTTAATGCTCTGCCTGGGAAGTCAGGCAGTCTGGATTCTGTTCCCAGCTCAGACCTACACTATTAGTCAAGTCACATCATTGCTCTGCTCTTCATCCCACATTCTTAAATGAGATAATAACATTTCTCTTATTATTTGGTCCCTTCCAAGTATAAGTTCACCATGACAGAGGCCCATTCCTACTATATATGTCTAACTCCCCTGTGCCTTGGATTTTGTTTGGGTTTTCTACATGACTCCTTGTTTTACTAATGACAATGGAATTCATTGCAGCATTCATTTTTAAGGCTAAAACTTACACTAAAGTCCCTAAAGCTGCCTAAATAAGAAAGAAGTAGATACCCACAAAAACAAGTCAAAGAAAAAGGAGAGAATTCAAACTTAGAGGAAAATTGTCCTCTTATCAGCAAAATTATTCACTTTCTGTTGCAACTTGGCAGCCAAAAGCATCAAAGAGGACAGTAAATCAGTGTAATTATGATCTGGTTCTTCAGAACAATGAGGAAACAGATTTACTTTCAAAATTTAAAATGTTTAAATAAACTTCTGGGTTTTTTTTTTTCTTTTTCTGCACCTGCTTACCCTTTGTTTCTTAGTTTGTTTTGGTTCTTTAGTTGTTTTTTCCTATTCTGCAGGGAGTTTTGCTTTTGCTAACAATAGCTCTCATTCAGGCCTCTTATTTTAATCCCTTCATGGTTACACATATTACAAACAAACACAAAGTTGTATTCACCCAAGAGCACATTCTCAGAATTGTGCTCATCATCTGCTTTTCTTCAGAGCATGCCTACTTTTGCTCCATGTGAACCCTAGTGAGGTGTTCCTGCCTGCACTGAAAAGCTGTAAAAATTGAGGATCCTTCAGGATACTTGGGAATCCTAATTCTGCTTGCAGTTAATGTATCTCCACTATGGATCCTGCCTTAAGAAACATCAGAGTGAGCACACAAAAAAAAAAAAAAAAATGGTGTCTTCATGGGCTGACACTCCCAGTGGGAAATCTCATTAAAATTAGTGGGAGCTCCAATTAAGGTATTTCATTAGAGCCTTGTTCAGGACATTAGTAGAGGTGTGTACATCAGCTCTTTTTGCAGCTGACACACTGGTCACAAGCAAAGCAAAGCAGTGGAGCAGCACATGATCTGTATTCTGGGCCAGACAGTCCCATCGAGGATCAGCCCTGCAAGGCTTCAGCACAAAGCCACTCACACAGATTGTGGCTTTCAGGCAGGAAAAAGGGCTCGTGGTGTTCCCTCTGTTGTGAGAACATTCACTCAGTTCCTCAGACTGCACGAGCACACGGGCAACTTTAACTTTTGATGAAGAAAATGGGGTCAGTCCACCTTCACAACTGGCATTTTCAGGTTGCAGATGGACTGACTTTAGTTTATATTTTACTGTTTGCTCTGCTGTCCTACTGAGCCAGCAGCTTTCTTACCTGCACCTCTGTGCCTGAGCAAAGTTACTGCCTGACAGGACACAAATTCCCTGTTTTTAGGAACCACAGCTTGAAGCAGGGAATATTTGCCTTTTGCACTCTTGTGCCAATTTAAGCACTACCAATGCAACTTCACTGCCACACATAAAATATGAAATAGAAATTGAGATGAGATCAGCACATAAAATAACATACAGCCCAGTGCAGGAACAAGTGAACTGGCCTGCTAGAAACTGGTTGTAAATATAAGCACAAAAATTTTTCTCTGTCCAATATCAATCTAGGAGAAGGAGGTTTTTGTCTACAAAGCACTGTTTCCTAACAGGATACTGTGTTTATCCCTTATTGCCCCTGCCTTTCCCTGGGATTTGCTGTTATAGCTCACTGTATAGTGTGTGTTCCACACTGGGAAAACTCAATCAGAAAGGAAAAAATGACAAAAGCTAAAATCAGCCACAAATCCAAAAACAATGGTTGCATCGAAATTGTTGGAATTTGTTTTCTATAGCAATAAAATCATTAGCTTCTCTTCCAAAACTTAAAATACAAACCAAAAAACCACAAAAACAGAGTGCAATAAATACTGCAGAAGCAAAATCTAATTCTGGGGAAAAAGTATTCTACCTAATGCAATGAAGAATTTGAGAGCAGCACATTTTCTAATAAACAGCTGTACCTCAGGATAACTTGGTGAACTCTAGTAGAGATTCCAAATTTAGTGTCATTTTTAGACCATGACTGGTCTGGTCTAGTAAGTCTCTAGAGTGAGGAAACAGAGCATGAAAAGGCAAGGAAGGAACTGTTCCTTCCACAGATTAAATCTGTGTCTGCAACTAGAAAGAATATTTAGCTCTCTCCCCAGCTTCTGCATTGCCTTTTCACCTGCCCTACATTTAGATTTAAAAAAAAAATAGGAAAAAATGCCATGATATTTAAAAAATTAAAGAAACAAAATATATTCATAAAACTTGGTCTGTTCTATTTAGGAAGTTTCAGGCAGTATGTACAGATTGGTTTAATGTGCAGCCCAACTCACTTCTGAAAATAAACTTCTCTCTGCAATCCAGTTCAAAATGTAAGTTTGTATCCGTCATAAGAAAGTTGACAATATTATTTGAATTTAAACCTACATTATAAATTCTAAATTATTTGCTCAGCCTTCCTAATGAAGGGGAAGGTGTAATTTTCTTTATAAATGATATTTTAATGGAAAAGTACACTATATTACTATTAATCATGCTATGTTATTTTTAAGGCTGCAGAAAATGTAAAATATTTACTTCACTGACAGTAAGCTGCTGTAATAAGCAGTTCTGAATGAAAAAGATTTCCCTTTATTTTGGTCACAAGTCAGACCAAACCTGTGTCCTCTGAAAGTTGTATTTACTTTGAATCAATTCATTCATTTCAGGAAATTTTTGCTCAAATAGTAGGATTTTCACAATTGCAAAAATAAAGACAAATGTTGCTATATATTCACATATTTGGTTGGACCAAATATGGTTTTTTCCTAATCTTTAATATCAAAAATGCCTTTAACATTGAAATGATGCAAATAATCAAATGAAATTCTAGTAAGCCTAGAAAAATTACAATGTTGATATATAATTTAGAAAACTGGAAAGATTTTCTGAAACAAGAGTTCAAGGAAAATCTCTAGAGTCAAGAGATTTTAATGGAGGAAATATTTCTTCTCTTGTTTTTAGTACAAGATCTATACATACTTTGGGCAACACAAAAACTACCCTGTGACAATAGTTTATGCTAAAAGTACAAGTAGCATGGAAAACTCTCTTCTTTTTTTCTATGAAGTTCAGAAATTATAAAAAAGCAGTTTAAGAAGGGTAAATCATATATGGGTGTGTGTTAGTGGAGAAAGATAGAGAGACTGAAGCAGGATGCAGAAAAACTTTGCTGGAGAAATATTTTGAAAAAGAAGTTTTGATTAGATTGATTCCCTTGGTATATTTAAAACTTAGTGTAGTTAAAACTCAAGCTTGTCTTGAATCAGTTGCAGCTGAGGTTAACATGATTTTAA
This sequence comes from Ammodramus savannarum pratensis, assembly GCA_020466415.1. Lineage (NCBI taxonomy): Eukaryota > Metazoa > Chordata > Aves > Passeriformes > Passerellidae > Ammodramus > Ammodramus savannarum. Next base: position 6,232,803 of record JAHXMQ010012342.1, on the reverse strand, counting down.
GTCCAGATGTAATAAGAAATGCTAGAAACAGAGGAATAAAAAATCCCAGAAAGTGACTGAAAAATCCTAATTTTGTGCAAGCCAATAAAGGCAGGGAATTGTTAATACCATTGCAAGAGGGCTGTACAACTGAAATTGCAGGAAAGGAACTGGCACTAGAGGAAAATAAATCAAAGGCTAAACAAAACCTTTACATAGAAGAAAAGAAAAAAGAAATCAATCTAGAAACTGTCAAGGAACTTGGAGAATGTACCGTACTGAACGAGGCAATGGCACAAGGAAACAAATGTGGAAAGAGATAAGAAAAAGTGATGAGAATGCAATAGGAAAAGCGTGGAAGAGTGACATAACTGATGAGGTAAAACAAGAAAACATGGGCAATAGGATGGGACATATATCAGCTGTGAGATCATCAGGGAATGCTGCAGATCCTTTTCATAGCAAGAAGGAACCTGCCCCAAAAGCAAAGACTTCCACAGATTCTCATCTTGAGTTCAGTCACATACATTGTATGTATTTATCAAAATACCTGAGAAGTGGTGCTCTCCAATTGCATGACATTTGTCACACCTTAATGGAAGTCTCTGCATTCTGAATAAGTGATTAGTTATTTAGAAACAGAAATATCATCAAGGAGGAAAAGTTTAGGATCCAGTTTTGGATGAAGAGCTGCTACTGATAAACCGAATAACATCAAGAATATGACAGTTTCTATGCTATTTAAACTGTATGGAGTCAAGTCATTCCAATTTCAAGCTGAGATAGGGAATATTCACTTTTGTTGCTGAAACTAGAGGGGTTTGCACATTGACACAAGTGACAGGTTTCTGTGTCCAGCTCCAGAACACCGACAGTTCAGAGCTTCCTCTTCACTTCCAACACAGTGTTCACCTAACAAAAATTAGGAATCAGAAATTAAATGTTTGCTTTCTAATATCTGACATTTGGCTTTCATTCTGTCACTTCTTCAAGATGCTTTATATTTTGTGGTAAGTTTTCCTTATGGCTAGAGTCTACTTTGAGAACTCAATTCTCAGGCAGAACTAGTGCTGTGGTCACTTTAGTCCTTACACATGTAAGCTGGTATTAAAAACAAGTCTAAATCTTTTTATCTTCTCAGAAATATCAATGTAAATTTTTCCCTTTGAGCTCAAAGGGTAATTTAGAGATGTGAAGACTTACTTCTGCTTGTTTTATTTCCAGTGAGATTAACTTTGACAGGCATATGCATCCCCATAATCCCATGTAATAGAACTCCAGATTAGTCCTGAAGTTTTGTTAATACATATCCTTTGTCATACAATAAATACAGTGGTGTTTTGGAAGGAGAAAGGCTACTGCTTGGCTTTGTTTAAAAGTCAGAAGTAATACCAGACAATTGCAATTGTCTTTAAAGCAAGCAGAGTTCCTTCAGACAAGAGTTAAGAATAGCAGATGAAAAAGACAGTGGAATTGGAAGTCAGCAAAATAGGCAGAGTAATGAAAAACATATTTAATTTGCAGAACAGCAAATTATTTCAAACCACAGAAACCTTTTTTAAATAATTAGTATTTTATACATTAAAAATGTATTTTTAATGTATAAAATGCATTAAAAAATTAATGTATTCTATACATTAAAAACAGCTCCATTCATTAAAAATGGTTGGCTGAATTGAGTTTAATAAAGTAATATATTATTTTCTTTTAGCACACGGAACTATGCCTTGAAATTGTCTTGACAACATGTCCCAGTGATATGTTTTTTCAGGTTGTCTGGTTTACTGATGAAAACAACACAAGCCATCGCTTCAACTCTGCAAGCACCCCAAGATCTGAAACTCCAGCTGTGTGCAGCCTCACGTCTTTCAGAACTAATAAAGGTGCTGAAGATAAAAATGTTTTTCATAGAAATATCCCCAGTGTGTTCTGATTGCTAACACTGTAGATTCCAATAAAAATAACAAAATCTGAAGAAGAACTATCAGCTGAAATTTGGCTCTAGAGTGAGCTACACGAGAACAAACTTCACATTTGCTCCACCCTGCATTTCCTTGGATACACACAGCACACACTGCTCTAGCTGCATTATTTTTATATATATAGATCAGCCCAAGCCTACAGTGGAGAAGAGATAAATTTAGAGACCTGAGATGGGAAGTCAATTATTTTAAAAGTATAAATATTCTTATTCTCTGGTCTTTGATAGATATAGGAGCTCCTAGTATTAGATAGACATTAAAGCATTGGCATGAAATTAAGCTTTATAAAAATGCTTTTATTTGAAATATATACTCTAACTATGTGTCCTTTACCAACTATTAAAAGAAAAAAAAACATGTGTTCTGCTGCATATATCAGCATTTGTGCTGTAGAATAAATACAAAAGCAGGTGCTACTGGTGAAGAGAAAGTCAAAGCTGAAAAGCCTTAATAAGGATTCTTAGCAAAGATGTGTTTAAAGAAAAAAAGGCTTAAAAACTTCGTATCCACAGACTCATTTAAGTGCCAGGGCTATTTGCACCAAATGTACAATTGAATGTACAAAATTAATATGATGGGAAAGGTACTGAATAAGAGCAGATATAAAAAATGAAATAATGTTCTCATCTTCCTCCCACACACTTACATGGGAAGCTGAACTGAAATTTCCCATAAAACCCCCCACATTATATTTGCAGGCTGAATCATAAAGACTTAATTGCATTACAATGAGTATAATAAATAAAATCCGCATATTATCTAATTTCCTAGTAAGCCTCAGTGTGCAATAATGAAATAAAATGCTAAGACAAGCAAAGGAATCTGTAAGAACTCCAATTCCAAGATTCCCATTAGCAATTTGAAGGCCTTCTGCAGTGTATTGCCTCAGCAAGAACTCCTCCTGCTCTAACAGTAGCTGTGAGTTACAAAGCATGTCTTTCTACACACCTTTTCCATCCTCAGAGCCTCACATGCTCAAAATAGATTTTTTATGTCACAGTAAAATCATTGTTTGCTAACTTAAGGACATCTTCTAATCAGAACTTCTGCTGGCAAACCTTAAGGCCATTTTTGCTGGAACCAAGAAATCAGGGCATAACATACTAGACACTATTGTGACTAGAGCCAAGCAACGTGAAACAAGGAATTATTAAAATAATAATTTACTACCTACGAGAAACTTGAGGGTTTTATTTTTCTGTAATGCATAACATAATACATTGCCTTAAGTAGAACAACTAATTATTTTTGATTTCCAGTGGCATTTAAACCCTCTCTACATTTTCTAGGAAACAAACAAATTCAAATATTTGGTCAGTTTTCCTCATGAATAATGTATTGCAATTACTCTCCATATGAACTTCTAAAGGTAGTTTCCTTCAGAAAATCAGGTTCCCTAATAACTGCATTATGTCAACCACTTTGGTGATTCTAACATTAGGACAAGGCTATCAGCAGCTCTGAGTTTGAGGCCATATGATATTAGCTTTTACAGCAGAAATATAATTTAGTTGTCTAGCTGGAAAGAAACATGGCTGTATCTTCTGAGTGGGATCTCATTGCAGACCAAATCTGTAATTTCATCTTCACTTTAGAAAAATAAGTACGCTGTAATATTTCCTAGGTGTGTCTCACAGGGAAAACAGAGCAACAAAATGTATTCTTTTCTTGTCCTTAGGTTTACATCTGAAAAAATAGAAATGTTCTTGTATTCATTGTCCCATTGTATCTCTGCTGGATCAGATAAACTGGGCACGATCTTTCTGCCTTTGAAGTTCCACCACTCATTTCAGTGATAGAGAGATTTGAGCTGTTTATTTAGACAGCCTCTAAACAAAGAGCTTGAAAGGCATTGTATTTAGTTTATGCAGTAATATCCACCCTTCATTTATAAGTACAAGATATCTTGTTCTGTTATGAAAGTACATGAATTAATAGAATCATCACTGAAAAGCTCACAATCATAAGATCTTTACCATTAGACTGCATTGTTTCTTATCAGCAGTTTTTTCCTGTCCCATGGGAACACTGTTTAAATTTAAACAACTAGCCATTGAATAACTATGGCAGGGGTTTTTAAGATACATTAGAATTCCTATTCTTTCTAAAGGCGTTAAAATTTTGCTGAGACACAGCATCCTGGGGAAAAGAAAATCTGATTTATTTTATTAAAGAAAAGGCAAAGTGGCTCAATAAGTTATCTAAGCTTGGTATCAGCTGATCCTCAAGGGTACTTAAAATTGTAACACAAGTCTGGCCAAAATGAATGTGTGGGAACTCACTCATTTAACAAATATAAGGAAATGAACTTCTTTGCTGTACACTTCCTACAGTTCCCCCTTTCTTTCTCAGCCCCATTTGAGCCTCCACCTTCTGCACCACCACCTAAAGGGATTTCCCTATCTCTGAACACATATTCTCTTGAAAATCCAATGATGGAAAAATTGCAGGGCTCACCCAGCAGGTGTTGATGGTGTCAGGATGTGGAAAAAAATTATTGCACAGCCTGGTGAAGAAAAGTGTTCCTTGGGTAAAATAAATTCAAATGTTCTGTCAAGTCTACTTCTGAAGAGTCTTTGTGTACACAAACTGACCTCACAAAACCCTCACCAAACTCCATTTTTATGAAATAAAAATTTAGGTGAAAATCCTGAGTATTTAGAATGTTTCTGTTGTCTTAATTACACTCCATGATTTGTTGTATTTCAGACAAGTTTGTACACACTAATTGGAAGTTTAAAAATTGGAAAGAAATTTATCAGTATAACTGCATATATACTCACTACTGATATGAAATATGTTGGGGATTATTAAGTTTTTTCTCTTTAGTTACCTCTATTACTCTAACTTGAAATAGGTTTGGGCTCCAAAAGCACATGAAATACTGAACTTTGATTGCATGCATGTGAGTACCTTCCAAATGTAACTCCCAATTGCTGTTGAAGGAGGGAAGAAGGGAGAGGAAATCTCCTCTGACAACTACAACATTAACCAATAAAAAAATTCAAAAAAATAATAAATTGTAACCTACTTCAATATTCTCAGGTAGTCAACAAACTGTCCACAAAAGAAAAGAAGACTTTACAGAGTTTGAGATGAAACAAAATAGCAGCAGTCCTCAATTTTATTTACCTGTGTTTATTGTCGCCAGAAGGATGAGTATGCACATTAAAAGGAGACTAAAGCTGCCTCTCTGGGCTTGGTCCCCCTCTCACTTGGACTTGTGTGAGCAGAAATAAATGTATTTCAGAATCATGAAGTCTCCAAATCACATGTTCACCACACCTCAGACTAAAGATTCTATTTCAATGAAAAACAAGACTTCTCTTGGTTAATTACATAGACATCTCAGGAAAGGGAGTGTTGGGGGGGGTGGGAGGAAATTGGGGTTTTCCTCCCTTTTCCTTTGATATATTGGAAAATAATACATGATTTTTCATCAAGAACTACCTATTCTTTTGTCTCCATCAGTAAAGCAATTTACAGTACTAAATGAGCAACTGTAGACTGTAACATAGAAGAAGAAACCTCAGGGACTCACTTTAGCAACCTGATATCCTGCAACATGTTTTGTAACCTAATTTTATCCTGTGTGAATGCGTGTTAGGGGAGAAGCCACTGCCTAAACATTCCTAGACCATTCAAGAGGCCTTTGCTTTGAGGTATTAACAAGCCTCACTGCTCTCAAATATGAATGTAAAAACACCAGTCCTGGTTACAGCAGCGCACACTGAACCCAAAGGCACTGTGAGGTTTTCGCTCTGTGTCTCTGAGCTGTGCTGGTCACAGGACAGATGTGGTGGCCCATTTGTGTCACTGCACAGCCCCAGTCACTGAACACAGCTGGAGCTCTCCACTGGCTCTCCACAATGCACTGCTTGTGTTGTTTTGATTCCTTTTCACCTTTCCCAGTTTTACGTGGACTACGAGCTTAATGACCCCCTCCACCCGAGCCAGGTATTTCCTGGTAATTAATTAATGGCAGTTAAGGGATTTTAGATTTTCTGTTGGCACTCAACTTAATGAATTATCCACCATCAGGAAATACCCTCCCTACTTGTCCTATCTGCCAAATCACTAATTAAGCATCTAATGCTGAAAAGCAAACAACATTTTTATGTTGTTAGTTTCATGCATTTCAACTAATCAATTAAATCTTGTAGTGCCTAAAATCTGAACAATAGACAATTTGCACTGTGTAGCAGTGACCACTTTTATTGGTGGAAAGAGACTATAAAATAACATAAAAATATAAATGAAGGAATAAAAGAGATGATTGACTCTGCCTACAATGCCTGTATTTATTAAATTAACTATTCAATATAGGTATGTATGATATACTCATAAATATTACTTATATCCAGCTTCTCGCAATAATTTTACAGCTGGGTAAGAATGCTAAAAGGCCAAAAATTTAACTGAACATATTCAGGTGTTTGATTTTTATTTACTGAATATAAAGAAAGATGTAAAGCAAATGAGCGAGAAAAGTGAAAGGAGAGAAGAAAGGAGAGGAGGAGTGTGGGAAAAGTGTTGAAATGTGTCTCATTTTGAGGAACTAAATTCACAAAACTATTTTAAAAAGTGAAAGCAAAGTGTTGCTGTTCACCTTGCACATTACAACTCAAACATCAAATGGCACAGACAGAATATTTGGAACCTCAGGTTAGTGTCTCTCAGTACATGAGTCAGAACAAATATTTCAATGAAATAATCCTCTTGGGCTGCTGGTCTCCTACAGGAGATTCTTATACTCTGCAGTACTCACTGAAAGAAACAATCCCTCCTGCAGAAATTATTCTATTTTAGACAAAATGAAAATACAAAAGAACAAAAGCAGGAGCATTAATGCAGACACAGAATCTCAGGCACCCCAACCATCCCATCAACCACTTGTGTACCACGCTGAAGACAGAAGGAAGAGCCCCTGACTGACTGGTTTTGAGCAGCATCTTCATTTCTATTGCAGCTGGCTGAACTGGGCATTAAAAAAGATAGAAACTTGAACAAAACATTACCATTTGTGAAAAATAAGCTTGCTTTTTTTGTTAGATATTAAAAAAAACTTTCATTAAAACAAAATCAGTCCATGTAGGACTAAGTCTTATTTTTACAGTCCACTCACTTAAAGGAAGTTACTCTCAGGTCTCACTGTTGCAAATGTCCAGCCCACTTTACTTAGGCCCTGTTTTTATGTCTCCTGCAGAGATCAAATCTACTCTTAATTCTGATTGCCCAAGAGATGTGCTCAGCCATGCTGGGGACTGGGTGAGAAAATCTTCAAAACTTCTTTGGATTTTCTTACGACCTTCCAGTCTCTCTCACAAGTGTGGGGCTCTTGAAAATGTTCAGCCTGACAAGCCTTAGTGCCAATGATCACTTGACATCAGCAGCAGAGCAAGAACAATGGGAGCAGTTTCCGGGAATGCTGAGGAAGCCTTTGTTTGGATTATCCCTTGGTGCAGTGGCTGCCATGGCACAGCATCTTAAGCAATAGGTAATTGCTCATTTTTAGCCTCTTTAGTCCTCTAAAATATCATTACAAGAAATGAAGCTTTCATAGCCTTAAAACAGACACCATCTCTTGCTTCAGCATCAGCTTGGCTTACTCCAAATCAAGTGTTATAAGAGAAGTTAAAGAAAGAGGTATATTTTATACATTCTTTTTGCAAAAATTGATAAGAATTAGATTTATCAAACATTACTCATTTCCCTTAGTTATCCAACATTTCAAAAAGTGAGATCTCCTGCTAGAAAAAGTACTCTTTTTTATAAGATTGCCTTAATTAATTGTAAAAACTACTTTCTAAGCACAAATCACGTGTTCTTTGCATGCTTAATTAGTAGGAGCCTGCAACAGTGCCTAGGCAGTCAGTGAAAGACCTTGAACTGAAGGCACTTAATGAACCAAAGCTTTTGTTGTTTTTCATCAAGTTTAATAGGTTTTTCGAGTTGCAAAGGAAAAAAAATGAGGGGATGACAGAACATAGAATTCCGTTTCTTTAAAATAATTTTCTTTTCATCTTTCCAGGGAGATTTTCAAAAGCTGTTGACAAGGCACTTTTTACATTTCATCTGAAATAAGAGACAGACTTCCTTTCAGCTTCAGCAGCAGTGTATTTTATTAACTCTAAATTCTCTTCAATATTCTGCCTATAACTTCATATTTGTGCCTTAGCTACAGTTCAAGCAATGTTTTGCAGCTGCAGTAACAAAACCTCTGAGTCAGTGGAATTGAATCTTTGGGGGCCAGCAGGTACTTACCACATGTACTGTAATAAGAGCCAATATTATGTTAAGAAACAAAGCTGATATATAGGATATACTAACATTTAACAATTTTACACTATAAAGTATAATAGGCATAAATATTAGGTCAGACTGCAGTTAATTTCTCTGTTAAAATGAATTCCTGTGTTTCATTCTAGAGTAACTGAACCCCAGAAAATGCCTTTCTCAGAACTTCTTTTCATGTCAAAAAGCATCCATCTACTTTTTTTTTTTAAGATCCATATCCTTCTAGATAACAAGTTTCACCTTTAAAACCACCACATGAAAGTAAAGCTACAATTACAGAAGCCAAGTTTTAAATTATTCTAGAACTCTACATGCTTCTAAATGTAAGTTCTTACTTTCAAATGTATTGGAATTCATTTTTGAGCACTTTATTTTTATGCACACTGAGCAGCAAGGTTTTATTCAAAGCACTTTTATTATTAGGTACTCTACTACTCATTATGATGATTCATGTTATCATTATGATATTATGATTATCATATTATTATGATTCAAAGTGTTGTCATTATGATTAGAAAGTGGAGCCACACACAGAATAAAACAAATATCTCTATCCCTATTTCACATGACTACTGTCCCTCTACTTCAATCCAAAAACTGCTCTGATTTCCAGCAGCACTCAATGGCTCCAAAGAGCTGAAACTGCAGGAAAAACAGGATGAAACATCCTGGCCATTTTCCTTCTGAAGATTAGCAAGGCAGTCAAGAGAATATAGGGAAAGGAGACACCACTGGTGAGGTACAAAGGAGACACCATCTTGGAGGTACAAACAAGTGCAACTTGTCTCTGAGGCATAAATAAAAAAAAAAAAAGAGTACATTTAGCTCCAGAAATCCTCCCATTTATATCAAAGTTGCGTCTGCCTCTGCCTCTAGTACAGGATTTTATATTAAAATACATCAACGCCAGAACCGACAGATCTAAATTCCTCTGTTAAACCAACTTATGTCCAAGTATAGGCATGTGGATGAACCCAGATTTTATTTTTCCTTTCCCAGCTTTAGAGAGAGCAGTCAGGAGCCAGTGCATGCAAGCAGCACATACCTAAAGGTATCCTACACTGGATGCCAACATTCAATGCAGTGACCCACAGACAGTGCCTCGATGAGGCTTTCAGTGCCTGTGCACTGCATGCTCCAAGCTCTGCCTCAGGCCCATGCAGGGAGCACCAAGTGCATGTTCTCAGGACTGGGTGGGGATGGTTGTGCACCCACTCCACCCAGCCTATGGGGTCTGAGAGGGCTCCCATGGGGAGCAGCATTCCCTGGATGCTGAGGGGCTCATGCCACACAAGTGAGGTTACACAGCTCCTGGCCTGAAGTGCCTCACAGGGAGGGCAGATTATAACAGCTTGATCTTGTAGTCTCACACAGGTAGGCTATTTCAGGTTTTCTCAAAACACTCATATGACTTCCATATCTCTTCAGGCTCTGAACCTGATAAGAAGACGATTATAGGCAGTGAGGAAATAGTTTTAATGAGCAATAATCCACTTTCTCATCAATAAGGGTTCACCACACTTGTTTAACTGCTTGAGTATCTGCTGAATGTTTGCATAGGAAATCAGTGAATCAAGCATTAAACAAACCCAACAATCAAAATGAAATATCTAGTCAAAGGCATCTAGATGTGGTGAAGCACATCAAAATGCATATATGTATATTTTCAATACAGTTATTGCCCATAGCACAAGTTCAACACATGATCTATTGTGGCTGCAATAAACAGGTTTGAGTTCTAAGCCCTATAATTGCATGATTTTCAGATGGCAGAAACATACAAAGTCAATTTAGAAACAAGCAGCAAAGCAATGGGACTGAAAACCTGTGAAATAAAGACAGATATTCCCACAATATTTGCTGATTATCCACTTGTTTTTATAAGCATTTACCAAATATAAGATGTTTATAAACAAAAATCTTTCAACACCAGAATTCATGAAGGGGCTAGTGGGCTGCAAAAGCAGTCTACAGCACTGAGCCAAACATTACATGATAAAACAGTAAAAAGCACCAAAGTAAAAGTGTACATATACAAACAAGCTTCTTTGCTGAAAAATGTCCTCATGTTTCCAGCCTTTCCAGAAAGTAACTTAAAAACACAGTCCCAGATCTTTTGGATCAGCCTGTAGGACTGCAAGGTCAGAGAAACAAGCTGCAATTGGAAAGGGTGTAATGAGGTAAGGTCGTGAAAAATGAATAGGATGATGACCTAGCAGCACAGAGCAGTGAGGTACAAAAACAAAGGGGATGGGAAGGCGCCAGCCAGCAGGCTTTCCTATCTAATCAGCTGTGCCTCTGATAAAGGAGGAAGTAAGTTAAGGGAGGGAGTCTTCAGCACTTAAAACAATCCCCAAGATTTCCATTTCTGCGCTGGTAATGTAGTGTCTTTAGGATGCAGGCCAAAAGCATAACTAAAAGGAAGCTTAGCAATCACAAATTGTCAGCTACATATTTGTTCGTGGATAATAATGACCTGTTTGAACCAGGACAGCAGATACGGCTTTTCCCAAGTTGCTCAGCATTGCCAGCACAGAGCTGCAGTCTCTGAAGCCTCACAAAACAGCATGATACCCACCTAGCAGGGCTGTGAAGGTGCATTAGAGCACCCACTCCTGTGCTGATTTTCACACATTAGTTCTCCTTAAACATCCAATGACATTTCAAGCACAGTGTTCTCATTTGTCACCTTGGTAACATTCACACGGTCACTCTGTTCTCAGAGAAATCTGGCTGAATCTGAGCTGTGAAGTAATATTTCTTCAGATTTCTCCAAATGCTGTGAAGAGATCTCATATTCAATTAAATTAAGAGGTGATGAAGCCAGCTTTACTGCAGCTATGCAGGTCAACTAAGATCTGCCATCCACCCTGCATGAGGATGCACAGGCAACAGAGCCTACAAGAACCAGACATACATTACTATTCTCTGTGGGCTAGCATTTAGGGCAAACTGACCAGTAACACATTTCCATGGCTGACTACCTGTACTTGTACTTTTGTAACAAGAAAAAGTCATTTCCAACAGAAAAAAATCCCAGCAAGTCTTGCACTGTAGAGAGAAGTGAATGAAGAAATCATTACTCATAAGCTATTTCATTGTTCCTTGCTGTTCCTAATTTGCATTTAATTTTGCTCTTAATTTTTCCCTTGTCAGCTACCAAATGTCATGTTTTGCTACACTTATCTCTTATTTTAGTGTCTTTACCCTCCTGTGTTCCAGACAATCCCTGATGCTATTACTTCCATACTGAAACCCAGGATAATTACATTGGGCTTTCAGCAGTAAGCATATATGATATTCAAATGATGGCAAGGGTCTTCAAGATCATTTCTTGTTCAAATTATGTCATAAAAAGCACAATCTATATAAGCCTGCCTATGTGCAACTGGAAAGAAGTGTTTTTAGACTGCTGCTATCAAAAAAGGAGGAGTAACGAATGACAGAAAAGTTAGGGTATGTCAAAGACTACCCAAAGACCTTCCTTGTGAACATTCTTGCTTTTTCTACATATGACTTGTTTTAAGACTCGTTATCTCTTTCAAGATTGCCTATAAATCTGAAAATGTATGAGTTAATTGCACATGCTGTTGTTGGGTGTCAGTTTCTGAACTGTGTGCTTTGGGAGAGGCTGATTTCTGTTGTCAGGGAGCAAGTTGTTTTGTTTCTTGTGTGGAGAGGCATAGTTTTCTATTGCTGTACAAATTAAACAGAGGAGTGTAAAAGAATGGTCCATCTGTGTCCACAGCCTTCTCTTCCCATCATTTTAAAGGTACCCCTTTGCTGGGATCCTGTGCCTATTACCTGGCTGGTTTGAAGAGGAACAACAGCCTGTTGCTTTCCATCCCTCACAGGATGTTCTCCTGTCAAATTGTCTGCATTCAGCACCTGAGGAAATTTTACCCAAACTGTTGCAGTTTGCTCTGCATCTCCTCAAAAGAGGAAGAATTATTACCTGGGGTGGGCAACAGGAAACTTTCTTGCTGCATGGCCCTCCAGGATCTCTGCCTCAAGAAAGTAAAGGTGACCAGCAAAGGTAGAAGGAAATTGCAAACAAACACAGAACTTGTGTCCAAATGTCCTGATGCATACAAGGATTCTCCAGGAAGACTCCAAATTCTTTTGAGAATTCATTGGTAATTATATTTCAGTGCTCTGCTGCATTGATTCTGAGCAGCACCCCACAGCAGAACTGCAGCATATTTGAAACAATTGCCTTGGCTTTGATTCAATAATTACTTTAATGAGAAAAGTGAGCTGTTTATATTAAGATATCTTGCTTACATAAGACAAGCTGCTTCACCACAGCCAGAATTCATTAATCATTATTAAGGCTGGTATACAGAAAATTACAGGCTCCAGCTTCCCAGGATTAGGTATTTTTTAAAGGCTTTTAAGCAAAGTAGCTCATTCATTTATATGCAGAGCAAACATGTTCATGAGCATTGATTTGAAAAACACTAATGTATTTGCCTCTTCACCTCTAAAAGCAAGTTATACAAAAAAGCTATTTGAATATTTCAAAGTTAATAAAAAAGTGGTTCAATTGACTATTCCACTAAATTCCAGATTATATTCGCATCCCAATAATTGTCTTCTGTTGTAGCCTGGATAAAAACATTGAGAGATGAGTTTTGTGGCTTTTTCAGTTCCATGTGATCCATTATTATCATTTTATTGTCAAGTGTAAAACATCTTTTGAAAAACAATCAACTTGACAGTATTCCACATTTCAAAATAGCTTAAAACATGCTAGAACAACAACAAAACTACAATCCAGACAAGAAAAAACTTTCAAAAATTTATAATATAATGAATAAAAATGTTAGGAAAAGAGTTAAATACATTATTTTATTTCTTAATTATTTTTAAGTCTCAGTATGAATTTTAAGAAGACTTGTAAATATTTACTTGAAGTGTAAAGGCAATGTTCATAAATTATTAGGCTGCATGTGAGGCTGCCCAGCCTAGCATTTCTCTTTCAGCAAACGAGCCTCTCCTTTCACAGAGAGGATTATAAGATGGGAATTATCTTGGGAAAGGCTTGCTCATGTGTTTTTATTTGTTGCTACAGTCATTTTATTTATTTTTCTTTGCCTTCCCAGCCAAGTAAATGACTGCCTTGATGTTCTCTGGATCACTTCACAACTAGAACGTCTCAAAATATTTCGACAGCAGAGCTATTTTTTTTCTTTCTTCTTATTATAGGGAAAGGAGGAGCCCTAAAATTCCTTAGGAACAAAAAGAGAAATTTCATAAACTGGAAGAGGAAATTTCAGATTGTCATGACATGTCTATACAAAGGATGTTTTGAACCAGACAAAAGTCTCTACTGTTCATATTCTGATGTCCTTATTATTTCAAACGAGGATGGAAAACGCACGAAAAATAATAGTTTCTCTGAAATGAGATTCCTGGAGAGTAAAAATCAGGCAGTGAAGAATGACAGCTGTAATTTCCATACTTTAAGCACATGGCATAAACCAGCTGATGTGCTGGAAAGCCAAGCTCTCCACTCTGGGCAAGGAAAGGGCCAGGCAGGAGAACAAAAACCAGTCCCAGACCAGGAAACAGACTTGCTTTCTGCCTCTGGCTGGATCACAGGATGGAGTTAATTGTGTCAGAAAATGTGGGACTGTGAGGCACTTCCTCACAGGGTAAGAAAGGGAATCACTTCACCAAAGAGGGAGGCAAAAGAGTTAAGTTGCTTTCATAGCTGCTGGCTTCTAGCACATGTGATAAAGAACCCAGCCCAAAGGAACAAAGTGGGGTGGATTACTGAGGCACTGATGCTGGAGAAGCCTTTTCACTCTGTCTCCTATTCCCTAGAGCACTTCTTCCACAGTTCCTGCTTCCCCAGAAACTGCAGGGACACACTCTACAGCCTTCTTGTAACAATCACTACTAGCTTGTTATTTTTGATCCCATTCATTCATATTTACCAATCAACTACTCCTTAAATAATGGTTTGCCCCAGAAAAACTGGTGTGATTCTACAGTCTGCTTCTGAATACCTTCCTTGATTAACTCCTCTTGGTTTAAAACCTTTCACCACAACAGAACTGATGTGTTTATTCCAAATGGCAGCTCTTGGGATCATAATCTTCAGAAGCTGGGCTCAGTAACTGAGGTTTTAATGCCTGCAACCAATGCATGACTATGCCAGCATTTCCAATGATATGCAATTTATGTAATTTTTGGAAAAGAAACAAAAACTACTGTTACTTGATTTACTGCTTCCTTTGATAACCTCTTGTCTATGCAATTAATCATCAGTCCATGAAATACAACCAACAAGTTACAAATAATGTGATGCAGACACTTCTCCAAGCATATGCCACTTTTCTAACAGTAAGCCCATGCTTGGTATGAGGTTTTTGGGCTTTTCTGAATTAAGATAAAGAAAAAATAGGCACTTGACCTGTCAGCCAAGAGGCCATGAAACCCTTGATTAAACAAGCAGAGATGCAGCTGGTGAATTTGCTCTTCATATATTTCAAAACAAATTAGTTGAAGGATTTATTTAATAAGAATTGGTTTGTGAGTCTTTTCTACATTATTTTTTCCACATGTGCCTTAGTTGTGGTTCCAAAAGGAGGCTTTTTTCTCAGCAAGAGCACATCTGCTCCGGGGGCCTATTTCTCAACCAAAATAAGAGCCCACGATAAGCAGTATTAAAATTAATTACTATGTAAATGATTCTGTTTTGACAAATATGATTTAATGAGGGGAATAAGTAGTCCTCAAGAACTAATTGCTTCTTTGTAAACAGACACAACTTTCATTCAACCAAACATAAAAAGAAGGATTAAATCTGAATACCTAATTTTGATTTCACATCCAACATTTGTGCTTGCTATTTAGCTATTCTCCATCTCACTTATGCCCTTCAGGGATAAGAGTTAGGCACAGAGAAGCCCTACCAAATTAAAATTAGGTGCAAATGGATTTCCGAAGTTTTTTTTAAAGCTCCAACAGTTTTTTTACACATTTGGATTACTAAATATTGACATGTGCATTGACAATAACTAGCACACCAGAATGGGCATATTTTAGAAATTCAGAGGTTTGCTTACATATAATAAATTAAACTGAAATGTTAGTGGTATGAAAATTTTAAATCTATCCCCTCACCACTATAATTTATTAGCATTTTTTAAATTTGGATAATAAGAGGAGGATGAATAAGGAGGCCTTTATTTTTGCCTTTTATTTTCATATATTGATTTCCCACAAATTTAATTAAAATTGGATTCTGAAAAGGCATATTCCATTCAAAGTAAAATCAAAATACATGTCAAAAGCTAAATATACAAAGACCCAAAACCAAAGTTCCAGGTCAGAGCAGCAAACCTCTCTTTCCAAATATTCAGGATTTTATATTATTGTTCAACCTGGAGACAGTCAGCTATTCTTCTAGGACCTTTCTTAGTGCACTGCACAGTGTGATAATCTGTAATTATAAAACTGCAGTGCTGAGGGTGATCAAATCCTGATTGAATATTCTTAAACCATCATTACAGAGAGGCCACTGAGGCCTCACAGTCCTGAGGGGCTCAACTGTCCCTTTCTTCTGCTCACTAGTCCTTTAAATACACCCTTTTGTCCTTCCCATATGTAATTCTATGCTGCAGGCTGACAGCATACACAACCCTCTCATGAGCCTTGTTGGCTATTACCATTAAGGGATTTTCCCCAGGGAAAGAAGAGACCAATTACTCATATGTGAGATTTCTGAAATTTCTCCTCTACCAGGATGGCACAAACTGCTGGAAAATCCTAGCTTGACATTACAACCTTAGCAACATCTTTGTAACCACAAAATACAACAGGTATTTCTCATTGTTTCACATAACACCCACAAAACCAACAGTCAACACATTTATTACCTGAGACCTGAGTTTTATCTCCCAGTTTGCTGTGAGTAATTTATTTTGCAGGTGCCTTTTTCAAAATCATTTACCTTGGAAAAAACCAAACCAAACAAACAACAAACCTTCTCAGTCACTGGTTTGTATATTTGCAAATGTGGGGCTTTGCAAACCTGATCTCATAGTGGCATAATTATAATATTGGTTTCATGACTCATTCAGTGATTACATGCTAAATGCTAACTGGCCACTCCTTGTCACTCACTATTTGCCAGCACAGTGTTTATCTAAACCAGAGTGTGCTGACCAAAAAGCACATGCTGTTAAAAATGCACTTAAATTAAATCATGAAGTTGCTCTTTCCTTTTTTTTTTTTTAATATCCCAGTGTAATTTTTTGCATGCGTAACACAAACACTGAAGTTGTGCATCCCTTACGCTGTAAAATCAAAATGGGATTTGGTTTAGTTTCAATTATTTTCTATTACATTTATTGCCAGAGGGAAGAACAACCATAAGAAAGATGTTTCAGGAAGATATTATTGCTCAAAAGTCAGTGCCTTCAGATCTGCACTGCCTTTGGAGCAATAATATGTTCCTAAGCCCATTCTTCAAGTGTGTTACCACAGCTCTGACAACAAAGGGTGAGTTTCTCCCTAGAACTGACACAAAGCCCTACACACTTCCCATTTTTCTGCTGAAGGAGAAGGGAAGAATGAGAGGAGAGAGAGAAGAAGATTGCTGGGCATTTATCAAATCAGTGCCACAATTTCCCTGCTGTGTGCCAGTCCCCACAGGATGGGCAAGTGGCTTCTCTTCCCTGCTCTCTGCTTTCCTCAGGCTGCGCCAGGTGAGCTCAAGTGCACAGCAACAACTCAAGCTCTTCTTGAGCAGAGCCACCCAAAGCTGTCCCAGGCCAAGGCCCTCCCCTGGGACATTGCAACCTTCCTTCTGTGTGAGGCCACACAAGTGAGCCCCACAGCAGCTGCACATTAAGGACTTCTCATGTCCTATCGTATCAGGCCAAAATATTAAAGCTTAGCAAAACCAGTTCTCGTGTTTATAGTACAAATGTGTAATCTCAAGATACTTGGAAAGTTCACATAATGACTAAGTACAAATAAACAGCAAAATCAGATGCTTTTGGGAAATTGAATTCAACTTCCTGTAGCTAATAAAGCAAGTCCAAGCTGGAGCAGGAAGAAAAATTAAAAAAAAAAAACAGAAATATTTTTCAAACAATACCTAAGTACTGAAGTGATTGATGCAAGTGGTACAAATGGCTGCTTGTAAAACCACTTAACTTAGGCCAGTCTACTGGCTGCATGTAGTTGCCATACAATTTGATTCACACCATACTGTCCTACTGCAAAACAGAGCTTTGCTACAAATATATGCTGACTGGTACAGAATCCATGTTCTTTATCAAGAGATTCACAGATGGAGACCAGCTCCCAGTATTTAGGATTAGTTCCTTCTTTTCAGCCACCTAAACACTGGAACAGTTGCTCAGAGAGTTTGTAGTCTCCATCCTTGAACACAGTCAAAGTGGAGCTGGCTCTGCACAACGTGCTCTAGCTGATGCTGCTCTGAGTGAAGCCTTTTCCTGTTCTTAAAAAATTGAGAGCCAGACACAGTTAAGGGATAAGGGGCTTTTTATCTCAGGATTTTGATAAGGAACATTCTTGGTGCACCACTTGGCCAAAGCAGGATGCACCAAAAAGCAAAGACATAATAGATCACCGATACAATTTGTAGACCTCACAAATTAGCAGATCTAACAAGAGTGCCCCAATGGGAGGCCTGTATGAATGGCAGGATAATCCCTCATCTGTAGAATTCCCTCCTGGATGGGCCAAATCTCTAATTTTCAGGATATGTTCTAGAGAGGACCTTGCTTTTCCATAGGTAGTGTAGGGTTTTCCAGCCTCCTACTAGGAGGTCTTTAGGATGTTTGGTCTCCTGGCCTAAAAGAATACTAGGAGAATGCTAAATTATCAGACTTAACAAATTACAAGTATGTAAGCTAAAAATACTGAGGATACATTAAAGTTATATAAAAGAAAAAGTAAAAAATCATCTTTGCATTATGAGTAGGGACATGTACCTAAGTAATCTCAACAGGTCCCTTCAACCTCAGCCACTCTGTAATTCTAAAGGAAGGGCTCTCAGACACCAAATCCAGAACAGCAGAGACTTTTATGTTTTACTGAGTCTTAAAAATGCTAATACCCTCTTCTTTTTTTAATTCCCATTTCCCTTTGGTTCTTTTTGAACTAGAACTTCTAGACACAAGTATAAAAACCCTAGTGAGACCAATCTTTGTATTTGATATGCCCACTATAATGATAATTTTATCTTCATTTATGACCTCAAAATGACCCTGACTTGCATTAAAGTATATTTGAAAATATACTTCTCTAAAAAGCTACAGGTTGGGGAAAAAACAAAACACAACGTGAACAAAACACAAAACATGAAGGAAATGGTTCCTCTTACATTTCCATTTTTAGCACTAAGCTTGACATGACCTTGAATTTCCCTTGTTAAAATCAGACATAAATAAGCACATTTACTGATGAGATTTTTCTTATTATTGGGGAGGACAAGTCTATTACAAAGCAAATTAAATAGGTAATAAAAAAATTCTGTTCATGGAGGCTGTCTCTATGCAGGAAACTTATTCATCTACATAAAGAACAAAACACTTCTGATACTGTCAAAAACAGGATGCTGGGGGAATAGGATGTAATTTTGGACATGTGTCTAGGGATATTCACTTTCATTTGAACAACTTCCATGGAAGCAGAAAACAGAGAGGTTGAGATTGTTTGTAAAATACCTGGGTCTGGTCTGAGGCTCAAGTTTGGAAGAGTCATGCCATGGCATCAACAAATCAGCCATGCCTCACCTAAGTAAGGCTGCTTAAATCCCATACCTGCTCCCTTATCAAGCAATCCATCCCACCATAAGCCAATAGGAATGTTGATATGAATCAGGGAGCTCAGCCTCATGAGTCACATCAGTGACCAGAGCAGCACCTGCACCTGAGGATTTTATTGCAACATCAGAAGTTATTCAAAGATCACTTCTGAAATTACCCATGAGAGACTTTAGCACCAGCATAAGTAAAATGACTCCATACACAACAAATAACAAGATATGATTAACAAAATGTAGAGCTGAAACCATTCAGTTATATCTGGAAAATATCTGAAAAAAATACTATATAACCATATAGTTATATCTAAACACACACATATATATACACACACACTTTCTACTGTAATCTGGAAATTATGTTAGGCCTGCATAACTAAAAGATGCAGACAAATCTGATCGAAAGAAGTTTCCTCTCTCCCAACACCCCATCTTGGTCCAACTGACCATTTTAAACTGCTAGTTTCACTTTGAATTTTAGGTGCTTTATATTCCTCAAAGTGTATTTCTACTCTTTAGATCTGTTCTACAGACACTGGATATTATAGTGCACAATTCATTCCTTCCTTGATTGCCCACTTTCTCTAAAATACTAAAAAAAGGGAAAGCATTAAGTGCATTTGAAAACTGACTTATCAAGAAACCAGCTAAAATTCTTGCCATCTTAAGCAGCACAAGCAAAGTGAAGCCTCAAGCTGTCACTTTTCTTTGCAGTTATGGGATGGAAAGAAACCAACTTGTCTGTTAATTGTTATTTCACACTTTTTGTCAGTTTTCAACAGTTGGTATCAAACCTAGAGGAGCCCACCCCAGCTGGCTGTATATTTATTTTCCTGTAACTCCTTCCCTCCAAGTATCCTCATTTGCCTCATCACACTCATTTTGGGTAAGGAAACCAAGAAGATGCACTCAGAGCTCCAGGCTCTGGTGGGGGAGTGTGATCTGTAGGATGTTTTTGTTAGAGATTTTGCAGGAATAACTTCCCTTTTCCCCACTCTCTTTAACTTTTGCCTCCTACAACTCTGCTGTTGCTGGCATCAGCCAATATTTCCCTGAGCAAAGCCTGGGGCACTCTCTGGCAGAACTTCTTGGGCAAAGGTCTGAGCTTAATCTGTTGCAACAGGCTGAAAATTCTCTAGTAACTTCATTTAAATATATCTCCATGTTTCCCAGTAAATAAGTCATCCTAAGAGAAATATATCAGACATTTCAGAAACCAATGAAAAAGAGAAGGAAAGGCACCTCTTCCTAACTTCTGTATTTCAACTCCTTACACTTTTCTCATTCCAATGAGAAGAGACATTTCTCAGCCCTATTCCACTCCAGCCCCAGTCCATGGTTGTAGAAATTCCAGCTTAGCTCAGAAACACCATCTTTATTTAAGAATCAGTGCAAACTCTCACTCTTTCTCTGTGCAAATCTCTCATGCAAAGCCCAACCAAGAAACCCACACCAGACCTAGAAGCAAGATGGTTACATTAAGAGTTAATCCTGAAAGTCCAGGCATCAAAAATAAATTCAAAATACTTCTGAATAGTCCATTTATCTTACCTCATGAGTTCTGCCAATGCTCACATTTTGCCCACAATCTGATACTGGAAATAGGATTTTGGAATGGGGGACTTTTAGAAAAATAAAATTAACAAACAAAACATCATGAAATATGTTTCTTATTTCAGTGACACTTCTAGAAGAGGAATGATGAAAATTAATATTTAGCTGAAACTAAAGGCAAGCAATTATTGTTTAAAAATAACTTTTCCATTTTTTTTAAGTATACCGGGTTTCAAAATACCAGAACTCAATATAAGAAACTGCTTAAAATCGTAAATTTTTCATATTCTTGAAATAAAAAAAAAAACAGAACTAGCATCCTCTTTACCTAAATTTACCAGATACAGTGTAACTCTTTTTAATGGCCATTTAATTGATGCAGTGCTAAAGTAACACTTCAACTGAAGAGACCATTTAAAATGCATGCAAAAAGAAGAGTGAAGGATATACCAAGAGTAAAATGACACCAGTGGCCCAAAAGATACATTGTGAAGGAATATTAAAATTATCATTAGTGACTAGGGAGAATCTGTCATTTCCCTCTTTTCACAATGTTTACACAGATCACAGAGTTTCCATTGAGACATCCAACTCACAAGGTAACTTGTCAAACTTTTAATAACAGAACTATTTAAAAAAAAAGGACTAACATCAAGATCTCATATTAAAACATTATATTCAGACAACTTAAACGCTTAGGTTCTAGTCCATAAATTACATGCATCAACCATTTTTGTTCTATTTCTCCTGGATTTAGTATTAAATAATGAACAAAATTAGACCAATTATGACAATTAGCAAATAGCACCCTCTATTAGCACACTTTTGCTTTCCAAAGCATTACTGAAAGACATGTCCATTATTGCAATTTCCAAGGTCATTTTTACAGGCTCTGCTTTTGTACAAAGGTAGGTCACTAATTATGCTTTTTAGGGTAGAATTTCAGGTTCAAGGCTAAGCATTGTTAAAATAGGGTGTATGAAAACAGGCATTGTGACCTTCATGCAAGTATGTCTCTATAAAGGCCCCTCTGAGAGGACATCACCTCAAATATCTTGGACATTGAAATTCTGTGAAGGTAAAGAAGTTGGATGGTAAAATGTTACCATGTTTTACCAATGAACTTTTTACTTACTTGTCCATCTCCATCACATTTCTTTTATGCATAATACCAGATGCACAGTGCAAGGTTGATGTGTAATGTCACATATTCCTGTGCAGGGAAAAATAATAATTCAATTATACAGGGAAAAAAAAAACCACAAACCTCAAACCCGCAGATGCACAGAATGGTTGAGGTTGGAAGGGACTTATGAAGATCTTTCAGTTCAATTGTCCTGTAAAAGCAGCATCAACAGGGCAACAGAGTTTGCTGTCCAGAGCCTTGTCTGGCTGGGTTTTGCCCATCTCCAAGGCTGCATAAGCCACAGATTCAAGATTTCTCTTTACTCAGGTAAACCCACCTGGACTTGGCACAAATTTAGATTTAAGATGCCCGTAATTCAGCATTTTGCTCTGCTAAGTTCAAAGCTTTGACAATGGCACGGCTTCACAACCATGGTCTGTGAGTAAGTACTGAAGAGAAAAGGACATTTCTCTAACTCTGGCTACTAAATCCATCAGCTAAAGCAAGAATTATGTGAGTTTATAGGTCCAACTTATTTTGCTGTGAGGGGTCAGTCAGACAGGAGAATTTGCACAGGTTATCAAATAAGTTAACAACCTCAAGTTGCTTTGGGGTTATCAAGCAATCAAATTCTCTTAAATTATTTTAAAACAGTCATAAATAATTCTTTGTTGTTTGGGTGGTGTGTGAAGAGTTGTTAGTTTTCTTGTTTTCTGAAAATGAAACATTACATATGGGACTAAGATCTGCTCATAGCAACAGTTCCCACAAATACAGAAAGTAGTTGTGTCATCCTCAGTGTTCTGTCCCTACACATTGGGTGGAAAATTTGGAAAAGAAATCTCTTGAACCTGAATAATCAGTGCAATGGGTGGAGCACTCACTTTGCAGCACTGAATATTCACCTCTGGAACGGAGTTCAAATCCAAGTCAAACTGATGTAACAGAAAATTCTCCAAACAGACCATTAATAACAAAACATCTTGTCAGAAATCAGCTTCAGAAAGATAATGCCTACAGCAAATTTTGTTTGTTTTGTTTTTTTGTTGTTGCTGTTTTTTGGGGGCTTTTTTTGTTTTGTTTTTTTTTTTTTTTTTATTTATTGTTGAACCTTATGTGGTCTGAAAGAGAAATCCTTAATACTTTGCTGTGCCTTTCAAGATTGCAACTGCTAAATTAGATACTAAGTTTGTTGAAACGTTAGGTCTTTGTTTGGATCTCTGAAAGATTTATCAACTGCAAATTCAATTTCACAGGGAAAAGTACCAAGCCAAGAGGCCAAAGAATAAATATTCAAACCAAATTCCCATAAGACCAGGTTTTGGGGCGCTGAAAAATACACCAATATCTGATCCTTTTCTGATAGTAATAATTTTCCCTATCTGGAAAAACCAGTTCTGAGTGAGACTGAGGAATCCCAAAAAGCAGGAAGGTACAGAAATGCTGCTGAGTGTTACTTTGCCATACTTTTCACATTTAATGGATCCAAATAATATCAGCAGTACAAAATCTTGAGAGAGGTGGTGTTCTGTGTATGTCTGATTTTGGCAGAAAAAAACAATTCTAGAAATCCTGCTGAATTCCCAACCAGAACTGCACAACCACAGGCTCTCAACAGTTAACTGTACACTTGAATGCTAACCTGTGATTAAATATTCTTTTTATATTCATTCAGCTTCACAGCAGTAAAATGTTTGGTTTTCTTTTGCTAATAGCAACAATGCAAAAGTCATCATGAGATTGCTTCAAAGGTATTCTGAACAATGGGGCAGCCACAGGTGACCTCCCTGAGTACTAAATTTCTCCAAGTCTCATCACTGCAGAAACATACATTGAGACAGATAACACACATGCAACATTCAACCTTGAATAAAGCTTTAGATCAGCACATTGGTACCTCTGAGACAACGACTTCAGTGTAACAGGTGACACAGAGATGTATTTCCAAAACCCCAGGTACAATGGCAATGAAACAAGATGTCTTAACCTCAAAAATTAATATGTTGGAGGAGTTTCATCAAAACTACACTGCCCCCTCAGTGATATTTGGGGCCCCTCTTCTGAAATTTAAAGATAAAAAAGCTCTGCTGTAGAACAGTAGTACTATCAAAAAGGACTTGTGGCACCACTGTTCATATTTGGCCTATAGGATGAGGAAATGAAGTATTAGTTTGCAGTATTAATTGCCCATATATTGGGAAATGCTCTAGGAAAAAGATGAAAGAACCCAGTTTCTTCCTACTGTCTACTTTAAGGATTTCCATTAACATAATTAAGAAGAAGTGGTTTAAAAATCTTTGCCCCTTTCATCCACCTCATGGAGGCTTTTTTCTCACTTGAAGCAGGAAAGAAAAATAGGAAGTGAATACTTTTTGACAAATAGGAAAGAAAAATAGGAATTGAATATATTTTGTGATAAAATGAAGCATAAGGCAAAGTGCTGCTGCAGGCCTGGCACAAAATGAGCCCAGGTGACCCAGCTGAGCTCACAGAACCATGCTTTCCCTCTGATTAATATTAAATCTGGCTCTAAGGAAAAGTACTTACCTGACCAATTGAATTTCTATGACAGGGGACAGTGCAAACTTGGGAAGGAAGTGCTTCAATTTCAGAAAAAAATATTTTCCAAGAAGTATTTTAGAAATAAATGTATTTTCTTAGGAACAGAAACTTTCAGCTCAGAACCTGAGTGAAAAGGCAGAGTTCATCAATAAGCCTCAGGCTCATCCTGCCAGCAAAGCTTTACATTTCTCATTCCTTACTCTGACATTTTAGCTGTCCTCTGAGATAATAAAGCAGCAGGTCACAGTCAGATGATTTCAATTCTGTGGAGGATTTGGATCAGATGCTGCTTCTTAGATGCACCATTTCACATTTATATTAAAAGGCATCAGAGTTCACAGTAGAATCACAAAAGGCTTTTTTTTAAGGTACCAATTTTCCCATGAATGTGAAGCAGTGCTAATGAATGCAATAATTAATTTTAAGACTCATTTCAATAACCTCTGTTCTGGAAGAGTCTTCTATATTCTTTCATTATACATTCCATTCCTGCCTAGGAGGACAAAGAAGAATTACAGAATCCTCAGAAGCTGCAGAAACAGCAGGTTTTTAAAATTTATTGCTATCCACATTTTTTTTCCAAAATTGTTACTGGTAAGTTACACTGGCAGTGGGGTTATTCTGTTAGTGTCAAAGCTTTGATGCTCGACAAAAAGAGATGCAGAATGTGTAAACATGTGAAATTACACCTGACATTTTCAAGTTATGGAGGATCCCTAGGTTACCATTTCATTTTTCCTAGTTTTATTTGAAACACACATTTTGAAAATAGTGCCTGTCAAGATATTGTAAGGTTCACAGTGTTCTCAGAAAGTGTGATTTCCCCCTGTGCAGAGATCCATGTTAATAAATACTGTGCAATGATTTAAACTGCTTGGTACAGCACAGAGAGCAGGAGTGTGACAGCTCCTGAAATCACCATCAGGAACAGGGTTCAACTGTTTGAAGCTCTGGGAATCATATTCTAATAGCCTGAACCTATCTGCCTCTTTCTTTTTGTCAATACCTACTCTCAATGAGTCCTCAAATACATCATGAAATGCTTCCATGTGTGAAGTCACAGATTAAAACACATTCCTCTCTGTGGAAAACAACTTGTCTTAGGCTACAATAATATCCCTACAAGCACTGTGGAAACAGACTGGGAAACACTT
The DNA here is from genome assembly GCA_020466415.1 of Ammodramus savannarum pratensis. Classification (NCBI taxonomy): domain Eukaryota; kingdom Metazoa; phylum Chordata; class Aves; order Passeriformes; family Passerellidae; genus Ammodramus; species Ammodramus savannarum. The sequence goes on along the minus strand of JAHXMQ010012342.1, from coordinate 6,207,339 downwards.
GAGATCAACAGGAATTTCTGTTATCTCAATGAAAACAGGATAAAGTCCTAAGGAATATTTGCTTGCTCTGATCAGTGGTATATCCAAAGAGTATGAAAAACCAAGGTATTATAAAGGGCATTTTTTATGTCCATCAAAATTTATTCTGAACTATGTTCAAAGATCTTCCATCTTTCTGACTCAATGATTCTGGGTGCTATTGCTTCCTCATTTGCATTGGTTCTGCACTTTGTGCATCTGCTCATTAATGAATTATAACTAATTAAATACATTATATTTGTTAAATATGTGCTGGGAAATGCAAACATACAACAAAGAAGACAATTTGTCACAGTTAAAAATCAGTGAAGATAAAAATCAGTTAAAAACCAGTGAAGATTCCCAATGTCAATCACATCTATTAATAATTGAAAACACTTTACAACACTTCAGTACTACTTTTACAATTCATATTTCACTAAAATAGCAATGAGGACTTTTTTGGATTCAGGCTTATTTCCAAAGAAATACAGCAGGAAAAATAGCTGGACTTATAGGAACTTCAATCCAAAACATGATCAACTGTGATTAGTTATATGTTTCTGATTTCTACAACCTCCTCTCAACATAGTCAAATACTAAATGAACAATGTCAAACTTCATTTGTACAATGACAATATCTGCCAAGAACCCTTCTTATCTAAGGTTTAATCATGCTGGGAAAATTTAAAAATCACCTAACAAAGAAATGAAAGTTTTAAACTCAAAATTACATCTGCATAACTTTGTAATTAAAAGCTATTTCACAGCAAAACAATCTACATTTCAAAATAGACAGAGGTAGTTCTAATAGTTTAAAAAAATATAATCAGAGTATTTTATTACAAAATTAACCAACACTAGGTTGCTCCAAGCTCACTACTGAAGCATCAATAATTACAAAATTCAAATATCACACAAACTGGATGGAGAGGAAGAAATGAAATATGTTCTGTGACTTCCAGAGAAACTGAAATCCTCAGAGCACAGCTCTCCCTGTTCTTTCATAAGCAATAGATTTTAGTGCAGTCACCGATTTACAAAAGAATTTCCCAAGTAAGGCAAAACATCTAGCTAGTGATTTATGACAATGGTAGGAAGTGCACTTGGAGCTGGGGCTGCTCCCAGGATTTTTGCAAGTGTAGCACAAAAAATTCTCTTCGATACAATTGACTTATATGGGTGAGTATATCATAAACACAGCATTCTGTGGCCCCATAAATTGACAACAAAGAGCTGACTTAAATCACTTGAAAACTTTTGGAAAGATTCATTAATACCTTAAAATATGCAAAATTGTTTGTAAGAGTAGTTAAGATTTGTACCAGAAACTAAGCTATTTCTCATGGCCATCAGGTTCTGACAGGGATTCGTCTCTTTGATCATAATTTACTTTCTGGTTTTCATTTTTCATGCTTTCCATGGTAAATGTAATTAGCTTAGCCCTATGACTGAAGAATATTTTCTTTTTCATATTATTTGGAATTTCTATTCTTTATAATCATACCCAGCTTGTCTTTGTTTTGGGAAACCATGAGAAAAAAATTCTTATGCATAAAGCTGGAATTTTTGATAAATAACATTCAGCTGATATGTAGATCTTCCTCATTTCTCTTACAGTTGTTCCCAGGATCACCACAGCCAACATTTCTCGGGATCAGAGCCCTAGTGACTGCACAGTGACTAAAATCCACTTGCTAATATTAAAAACAAACATTCAAGTACGAGACAGCAATAAATTTCTTTAAACAGAAAGAATACCACAAAGAACACCTATTCAGTTTCCCAGTAGTTGCAGTCTGCACACGAGGCAGTACAGATAAGATCTAGTGAGAATTCTCTGGGAACAAAGGCCATCCTCTTATTCTGTGATTACATTGACTTATTGAAGTGAATATGTAGCAGCCACTCACCAATGCTGACGTTGTGCCAATAAAGCAAAAGATGAAATAACAGCAACAAAAATTTAAACAGAGTATTTTTGAAAGGTTCTTAGGATAACTAATTACAAAGGATCCTGCAGCAAGGACAGAATTTGTAAAGACAGTAGGGTTTGTAAGATATTTTAAAATATCCCCTTTTAACTCTGGTATTAAACAGAACACTTGATTAGTTTGTGGTTTATCATAAGGATTTCTCCCTGGAGATTCAGAGTGATTTCATCACTTATCAGCAAGAAGATGCATCAGAACTGTTTTAATGAAATTAACTTTCTCCAAGGCAGAAGTTTAAAACTGAAACAGGCAGTTCACAATTCACTTTCAGGAAAGAAGAAACAGTAATAACATTTAACTAATTTAATTTTGCTATCAAGTTGTATAAGAGTTTTATAATGAAATAATGCAGAAGAAATCTACTCTTGGAACTAAGATAAGATCTTAGTTGACAGATTATACAGGATTTATAGAGGCATCACAGAAATATGACATTATTCTTTTTAATGAATGGTCCCAACACAAATTTGGCAATTAATGCAGAAAGCACAAGACAACGAGAAAGTCCTGTATAAATTCTGTGAATGATATTGATGACTTCAAGAAATCCACTGGCATATTTATTGCTCTAAATCCAAAGTGATGTTTCAAAGCAGTTACAGTAGCAGATTCTTTATTTTCCTGTCACACATTAATTCAAAGCAACAAGCTAAAAGTTAGAAGCATCATAATGTCCTCATGCTATTGTCAGTGGCTGAAAGGCAACAAGTGGCAGCCACCAGAAACAGTTAAATCCCTAACTCTTGAGCAGTAGTGGAGGAGAAAACTTGGAGGTCTTTTGTCTCACAAAGGATATTTCAGCAGAACACAGATTTACCCACGGGGCCTGGGTGCACAGAGAGCAGAACAAGCACAGAGAAGCTTTTGTTTGTGAATCGTGGTGCAGTGGGCTCTGGATAAAAGCACCCCAAGAAGCCAACTCAGCACAGGGGGCACAAAGAGCACAGCTCTCCTCAAGCACTGGGGGCACAGAGAGCACTGGTAGTGCACAGGGGCACAGAGAGGACAGCTCTCCCCAAGCACTGGGCAGTGCCCAGGGGCACAGAGAGCAGAGTTCTCCCAAGCACTGGGGAATGCTCTGCCCTTGGGGCTGCCCACAGCACTGGAGTGCACCAACGCAGCTGTACAGCCCCACGTCTGTCCCCAGATGCAAAGTTCAGAACAAGATATTATGCAACAAAGTGCAGCAGACTTCATGTCCCCATGAAACACTCACTAAAAGAGATATCCAAAATTTACTTACATAGCAAATTGTTCACACTCTGGGTTTTGGAAGGCCATGTGAGGTAGAGCAAAGGTAAGGAAACACTGCCCAGCACTTGGCTTCTCTGATGTGTTATTTGACAACTGAGTCACAAAGATGCCTTATGCCTTCAAAACTGCTGTTTTAGCACACTAGAACAAAAATGAAAAGGGGAAAGGCAAAAGAAAATTCAAGTGTTTTCCAATTATTTTTAAATCATTCTGTAATTATTCTTTTCTTTCTGAGCCAAAACACTTAGGTCAGAAAAGGATTTTTTTGAGTCAGATGCAAACAGGATCTCTTTAGCACAGAGTATCCTCAACAAAGGACTGGTGCTGTGCTGTATGTGAGGATCTACACAGAGAAACAATTCCGACTAGGGTCATATAGGTTTCCTTGACCCATATTCATAGTTATATGGCAAAGGAGAAATAGTACTACTACTAAGAGTAGGTACTGCTAAAAGTGTTTCATATTTCCTTAATAAAGTCCTATCTACAAAACTTGTTTCCCTGAAAATAAACAACAGAAGATATTTGTTACTCAATGTTCACACCACTTTTTCAGCCTTTGAATTACCTGAAAAGCTGCCAGCTTTTCCACGAAAACAGAGCATAGTGTCTCTGTGCTATTTTCTTTGAATAGGCTCTTGGTTTATCCAGTAAAAAAAACATGTACCTCTCCAGCAAAATATTCTGAGCCATTTGCTGCAACTTTGGCTGTAGCTTTGGCAGCCTTCCAGGGTTATCCACTCAGCACGTTTCAAAGCAACCCAGAATCAGCAAGCAAGTTGAAAAGTTCTCAGCCCCTCCTTGGGTTCACATATTGGCCTCAAAATGGTTATACAAATGTAAACACAATAGTAATTTTTTCCAGCGTGCTTCTGGAGCACGTTTTCCATTTTATTTTTTCTTTTTTTTTTTTGTTAGGCATCAGTTGCTCTGTAATATGAGCCATTGCACAGTAAGGGTGAAAAAGGGAGATACACTTCAAAACCACATTTCTATTCTAAAGCAAAGACTTGCAGAAGATGCACTCTGGTTTTATGCTATTTCAGAGTCTTGAATACTTGTACCAAGTTTTCGTGTTAGAGCTGAGATTATATGTGGTTATTTCCTTGAATATTTAGCAAAAGTGAGAATCACCCAAGATATGGGCTGTTGTTCAGTCCTCAGACTGGCCAGCCAGACAGTCTGAACACTTTCCTAGTGTTAGCTCTTGAAAGAAATCTGCAAGACTCTCACCTGCTGAAGTCAGGGACACCCTTGCTGCAGAAAGGGAGAAACTGATCTAAATAGATATTATTTAAAGGTAGGGATATAGGCAGAGATATGACTTTGCCTACCTTTCCACAATAAAGTTTTCCCTTTTTTTATTTGAAGTATAAAATTTTCTCCTCTTTCCTGAGGGCAGTTTTTTACATCTAGGGAGTTACAAAAGTTACTACTGATCAAAACACAAAGATTCTATTTTTATAATTAACAAATCATTAAATTATAAACTACTTTTACAACAGGGATCAAAGCAAGAAGCTAAATAGCAGAAAATTATTCCTCTTCTGATATTTCAAAGACCTGGTGATATTTACTCCAGTAAGTGCCAGTTTTATGGCTGTTCTGACTAATTTGCAATGAAACTGCATTGATACACTTGATACACTTTACATTTAGCAAGATTTTTGTAGATTTTATATCATTAAATCAAAGATTACACAGTTCATTCTCTAGTCTTTTAAATAGGGATCAATTGGTAAGAAATCTTACTCCTTAAAACCATAAATTTATTAGACCTTTAAGCCATTTACAACACTGCTTATTAAAGATTTCACACTTTAAATTCTTGTTAAATATACTCAATTTGTGACTTACTGCCATTATATTTACTATGGTCAGGATAAAAATCCTTTTTCAGTGGGAAGAAAACAATCTGACACCTAAGGAAATATGCATTTATGTTAAAGTTAAGAACTCCCAAACACAAACAAACATTCAAATCCTATCATCACCTCCAACTGCACTGTGTTTCCATGTCCTGGGAAAGCTTCCTCTACTTTTGTCAGCATATACCAACATTTGTTTTTCTGCAGTGCAGCCTCTTTGTATTGTTTATGTTCTGCAAAATGAAGTTATTATTTTTTCCTGGACAAGGAGTTTCTATGCAATCCTAAGGAATAGATTAATAAATCTATTTTAAAATCAAGTGTACTCATTTCTGTTACTAACAACCATCTGAGTTTTAGCAAATTTCATAGTGAATGTAATAAATTAAAACTTGGTAAGCAAAAGGTTGTGTCCTGACTGAAAAGACTTCTTGGATTACTTTGACTGTGTTCATGCTTTTCTCAAAGGCTTTTCATCATGTGTCTCACACGCTGAAGACTTTTTAATCTTACTAGTTCAATTTGTTCCAAAAAATCTCAATTCACAAAAGACTTTAGCCAGTGTTGCAAGACTGAACAATACAGATGAGGTTTCTAGAATGGAGCAGGTCATATGAAGCAGAACTCCTGGTTTTGTACTTGCCTCCAGGCACAAGAGCACATATTTAATGAACAGATGCTGAATTGCCCAACCACCCTTTGTCTGCAAGAACAGATTCATGTTCTTTTTTTGCAGGTGCAGTACTATGAGTTTTAGCCAAATGAAAATTCAGTTTTTATAATCTTCAGCACAAAGCAAAGTTCTTTATATAATGTTGTGCCTATCATAAACTTAAAAATCAAAGTAACTATTAGCTATAAAATTAATGCTTCTTGAAGCTCTTAATAAAATCAAATGCTATCTCCCTTTTAAGTACTCTACAAAAAACTTGAGATTTTATTCTAAAACGTAACGTGACAAAAATTTTTTGGCTTCCTGTTCTAAATGTATTGGTTTTCTATAAAAAGATAATCTGCAGTGTATTTTAACCTCTAAACAAAAGGTAAGCACTGTCATGCAAGTATTCTAGGTGTAAAAACTAATTAGAATAATCCAGTTTTAATCTGGATGTTTAAATCCCACCCATTTTAAAATCTGGGGTTTAGGCTGTTAAAAACTTCACATTTAGTGCAGAAATTTTCTATTCTTTTCAAATGATACAAACCAGTCTTTTTTCATAATTATAATTCACAATAGCAGTTTGTGGAACACAAGAGGCACTCAAATCTACTGTCCAAGCTTTCACCATTTTGCTCTGAGGTTTATTTTACCCTAAACCACAGCAAATAAAAGAGAAATACTTGGAGGACACATGCATGGGAACACACACACATATGTTGCCTTTCATCTGAACTTCTTAGGGAAATGTAATGAAACAGATAAAAACAGTGACAAAGGGGAAAATGAGGATATATAATGTAGATTTTTTTTTTTTTTCCTGAAAAGAGATAGTGCCTTGATGCCTTGGCCCTGCTACAAGTGCCCCTCCCCATCTCAGCTTATGCAATAAGTGAGTGAAGGTTATGAAAGCTTCGCCCATGTCAGGCTGTGAGGCTGAGCTCACCCAGTTCACTGAATGCACAGATTTCCCTTTAAAGCCCCTGCAAGCAAGCAGAACACCCTGACCAGTCACTCTTACTCCCTCCACACAGCACAGCTAACAAACGAAGGTGAGTGGTTTGTGACCTTTAGCAGCTTTTTTTTTTTTTTTCTAAACCAGAAATTTCTGTGAATCACAGTCACATGAAGATTATTTTTTAGGGAAAGCACTATTTCTGGCACAGGCAGCCTCCCAAACAACAATAGTTTAGTTTGGGCTTTTTTATGACTCTCTCAGAACAGTGCTGTATTAAACAACACAAGCAAAAAGAGTGACACTAAACTGTACAAAAAGGTGTTTCATATCTGTTTGGGGCTGTAATACCCAAAATTTGTCTGGACTCTATAGCCAATACAAAATGGCTTAAAATTCTCCTAGTTTTAAGATAAAATACTTAAAAACTCTGACAGCTAAACAAAGCTCCACATCTTCTCCCATAATTTCCCTTTGTTTTAGTATTGCTTATTTGTTTTTTTTCTGAGTGAAAAGGTCATGGTCTCTTTTCTGTCTGTCCCAAATGAATTACAGTAACCAAGTAAAATCTTAAACCGTCTTGCACACCACACACATCCATCATAGAAAGATCTGAATGTGAATTAATCCCATGTCAGATTAGGAGAGAAACAACCACAGATGTTCTTAGGACACATGATACAGTGAGAAATGTGCCTGAATACCTGTCCAGTATCAAATATATTTGGAAATATTCTGGAACAAAAGTGAGCACAGTACTGAACTCATGAGGCTTCACCAAGGAAGCAGAATTAATTCACAGCAACCTGGGATATGTTCCCTTAAAGAATCCAAGTGCCCCCATAGAGTATTTAACATTTCCTAGACATTCTTAGCCTTTAAAGGCAATTTATCCTGGAATTGTTCAAACTGCTGCAGCTACAGATTTGAACCATATAAAAAACAGAGTCTCAAATAAACAATTAAATCTAGATAACTAAATGTATATAGTTTATGTCTCTAAAAGCATTGTCTGTGGCTAATTCTTTGAAGCTTCAACTTTTCTAAAGAATGAATTTCATAATAAGAATTACCCTATTGGTGTAATAATTTGAAATCTAACTGGAAACACAATTATCATAGTTAAGAAAGGTGAGGGTGGGAGAGCAGCTCTCCAGAAGTATGAAATACTTGACTATAGAGTAGAAGTAACAGTTTGTCAAACATGATCAATTTTAAAAATAATTTTGTCTTTTCCATCCATCGTGCAGTTGAAAATTCTTATTTGTGATGTTATAAGGCTATAAATCAAGCAAAATAGGAAATGTCTCCTGAAGCCCTTCACAAACAGAGAACCAGCTGCAATAATAATGTTGTGGAATTAAAGCTTTGCTGTATTCAATTAAAAAAAGCTTCAAACATTAACAGCCATTATTCTAATTGTGTTTTATTGTGCAATAATAAAGTACTGTTCTACTTGGCAGCTCCCAAGTTTGAGTAGATTAAATATATTTTAGAATTGTTTACATTTAATTTTAGATTAGCCAAGATTGGTTGTGTGACCCTAGTCCCAGGTCAAATAACAGACCTTCTACCATATTATGTGATTTAAAGCAAAGTCCCATCTGAGCTAAAATAAGGAAGCTGCAAAGGAAAAAGGAAGCAAGTTCAGGCACCCTCCAGCACGACTGATTGTAATAAATTATCTGAACAGAAAAGTGAAAAAATATTCTTCCTAAGATACAGGCAGGATGTTTGTTCAGCTTCATAAAACTTTGCTTGGTTACTGCATGAGCAGTTTTACCCTTGTGCATGTTAATTCTTACTTTTAATGGGTTTATTCTTAGCAAAAAAGATTAGACAATTATATCTTTTCCAGCTGGTCCTTAAACTAAAGATCAAAAAGCAAGTGACATGCTTCTGTCATTTGAAACTCATCCCAGTAATCATCAGTGCTCAGCTGCCACACAAGGAGAACAAAGTTCCATCCCAAAGCCAAGCTAGGATTTCCTAGTGAATTAATTGGAAAGAGAATGAACAGTTACTTCCACAGAGATTTCACCTGGAATGGGGAATAAACACATGAGAAACATTTGAGAGAGAGAAGAGAGAAGAAAGAGACAGATGGCAGTTATAGAATAATTCTCATGGCCAAGCCTTTAATAACCTTATTAAAAATAAGGCCCCTGGGCATGTTACTTGGAAGTAATTTTCCTTTTTATTTTTTGACTTTAAAGTTTGTTTGTAATTTGGCATTGAAACTTCTCCATTTAAGAGAAGTTTCTTTCCACTTATGAAGACCAAGTCCATAAACCTAAAATCTAGATACGGATTTCAAGTCCTCTAGTCCAGATTCTTTTGTTGCCATCCTCAAAATTAGCTAAAGAACTTTGATACAAACCTGTTTTCAACATCAGGCTGTCACAATATTGTGCTGTTTTCACAACATCCCTGAAACATCCTTTAGGAGCAATAGAAAACAACACAACTTTTCAATATGGAATACAATTAAAGACTGAACAAGTTGGTCCATTCTGTGCTGAAATAACTTACTAAGAGCTGAGATACCAAATATGTTGTGCCATGAAGCATGAAAATGAATTAATGTCTTCTTTCTCTGACACTTTAATGACTGTTCTTGTCTAAATCCCTCAGAAATGATTGAATCAAAAAAAAAAAAAAAAGTGTGTGAATAAAATATCCTGGCAGACACACATTGCTTCAAAGTACAGAGTAGGCTTTTACTACAGGTCTCTAGAGAATTCCAAATGTTCTGAAAAGCATCAATCTTATGTAAGTTATTGTCTAGGAAACAGCTGCCAGATGGGTGGTAAATATGCCTTTGTACATTTATATTTCACATGTCACAGCCACCTTTGATTTAGAAATGCTGTAAACCTGTACAAAATAGGTGCATTTTTTCATGCTCAGGAGGTTGCCACCCCCAGGTAGATATCCAAAGTAAATGCACATGGTGTTCAATACCTGTATAAATGATTGGAATGATGGAATTGAAAGCACCCAACAAATCTGGGTGTGACACTGGGCTAGAAGGAGATGTAGATACAGCAGAGACAAGAAGCTCCTTAGGGAGAGGAAGCAGAGCAGGCTGGAGGACTGGCTTAACAAGAAAAGCACGAGCTTTAGCAAAAATAGGTGTAAAGCTTAAAGTGTTCAGCAGATCAAGGGAGCTCATGATTCCATCCTGACACACCCAGAACACTGGGTCTGCTTGGAATTACCCCACTCTGAGAGGCACTGGCAGCCTGCAGAGGGCCATGGAGGGCCACCAAGACAAAGAGATGGTTTGGGAGCTGAGGCATGGGGAGAGGCTGAAGGAAAGGGGCTTGCTCAGCCAAAAGAAATGAAGCTTTGGAGGCTCTGATCGAACTTGTGATACTTCAAAGGTTTTATGGAGAAGGTAGAGGTGCTCTCTTCATGAGGATGATGGACAGGACAAGAGGAAACACAAGTACTTTCAGGAAGAAATCCATACATGCTTAAGGAAAAAAACTCATCATGAGAAGAATTCATCATGGCAATATACTGCACAGAAAAATGGGAGAATTCCTTCAATTCAAGCGGCATCCCATAGAAAACCTTTCTCTTGTTACAATACCCACTCCTGGAAAATTTCTAAATGGTTTTAAAAAATAAAACCACCATAATTTCTAAATATTAATTTAATTTTTTTTTGGTGAGACTAGTGGACTGTTAATTAATTCTGGTGGATGTTTAGTTAATTCTCTGTTTATGTGTTTAATGTGTAACTTTCTTCCTTCACATGCACTACTATAAAGTTTGTTTCTGTTAATTCTGTGGAGATCTAAACTGCAATTGAAATGCAACATTCAAGAAATACAAAAAAATAAACTTTCCCAAGGGGTTTCTAGATTAAACAGTCATGAGAAAGTCACTCAACATAGTTCAAACTGAAATTAATTTTTTTCTCCCAACATACACTCTGAGGCTTTTCAGATGTTTACAAGCTATCCATGGGTTTTTTTGTTAAAGAAAACTTATTTATGTGCTGGCAAAATGAAGATATTTAAGCAGCTAAGCTCCAAAATTGAACTTCATGTCATGAAGTCCATCTCTTTTTATCAGCATCCATTAAAATAACATTTATTTAAATCATATAGTAGTGGCTTAACAAGCTGAAATAAATTAAAGTCAAATAAAAGCCAAGCTCTGCTGGAAGCATTCCAAGCACACTGTTTGGCCATACATGTAAAGAATTCCATTTTTCCTGTGCACTGGGGAAATCCACTGGCCTGACCTACAGCATAGATAAATTTGGATAAATTTTTTAGGTGACATGTTGGGCTTTGGATTAGCCCCTTGTGTATTTGTTTACATTAATAAATAATCCAGTTTCTCCCATGTTAAAAAGGAAATTATACTCAATGTAAAGAAATACTCTGCGCCATTTTCAAATGTTATCAAATCTAGGCAAGACTTTGCCTTTTTCTGATCCCTCTAGCATCAGCTTTTACTGTATTATAAACAACTTCAAAGTTCAGGAAACATGAGTAGGTATTAGTGAATACTTCAGTGTTCTAATTAGTATTATATTAGTTAATGGTTTAATGCTGGGTTTTGTATGCCCCTTTGAGAATTATCACACTGTATTCCTGATTTTGTTTTTAATTTCCATAACAGCTTCAGAACTGGAGGCTGAGATTTTTCAAATTTCATTTAACCAGGCTTTCAACTTTCAATGATACCAAGCAACAGTTTTCCAAACCTTTAATTTGGTTTTCCAGAAACTGCTTTTGGACTGTCAGAGTCATGCCACATCCAGATTTGGTTTCTATCCAATACAAATATGAAAAATACAACAACAGAGATACAAATTGAAAGCAAAGCTGAAAAAAGATCCTTCCCAGTGACTGACCATGCCAACACACCATTGATTTAAATTGATACAGTCTATCCATCTGCAATCATGAATCTAATATTACTGATAAGGAGTCTGGAAGATCCAAGTTAAAGCTCTGCATTTAGCAAGATGGGGAAGGGTGTAAAAAGAGATTCTTCAAGTCACCAAGCTTGTCTCATATTCAATCCTGAATATATCCCTGTTCACAAAGTTCTTAAGAACTAAGTCGGGAGATTCTGTCTCCATTAATTAGATGATGGTTAGAAACCAGCTAATTTAGAGCTGAAATTTGTTAATGGATAGGACATTAATGTGACCATTATCAAAAAGTAGTTTAGTTTAGATAATACTGCTCTCAACAGCTACATGAAAGGAGAGAAAGATTTAAACTAACAGGAAAAGAAACCCATGCATATATTTTTCCATTTTAAGCTTTGGTGGTCTCTCTTTGTAGGCTAGAAAATATCAGACACCATAAAACTGAACCCTTAAATAAATTTTTCAAACCCATTTAAAAGTTATTCATAGTATTTCATAGTTTGAAAATACAAAATACATAACCTAAAATCCTGACTGACAATCTAAAGGATAGGAAACCCAAAATCTGTGGGAGCAAAATGCAGCTCATGGAGCAAGAGCTTTCTCCGGTAAATGAAGAGGACTGATTTCTTTGATGACAGAAGCAGCTCCAGTTTTCAAAAACATATTTACCAACAGAATATACATGATGTTTTACACCAGTAAAATTCCAAGACTCCTATTTTAAGACACAAGGCCTTCAGGCCTTGGTTTACTGAGCTTAATAACCCATGGGGAACCAATACTCCAGGTTATCAGTCAGGTAATTTGGGAGCAATGAGTGTGGTGGCTAAGGTGACTTCTGTGTCAAATACATTCTAAGCAGCATGCAGAGGTATAAGAAAAATTCACTTACACTCTTAAAACTAACTAAAATAATATTCTGCAAGTGATACACATTAAATAGTTGTGAATGTTTGGCTTTATGTAATCCCAGAAAGCCTGGTCTAAGGTCACAGCACTTCAATGCCCCTCATCTTAAAACCTTCTCTTATCATAAGAAAAGTATATAGATCCATAGAGATTAATCACATTTGTAATCTCCTATAATTCTGAAGAAATTGATGTAAAGCTACTTTTCATTTTGATGGTGAATATTTCTCTATAGTTTTTTTTCCCTGCCCTTGTGTATTAAATCCTACAATGTGTCCACAAGCAAACAAAAGCATATTAGGGAGGTTTAAAATGTTAGTATTAAGCTCTGTGGGATTTCACATTAGATATTTTTGTCTCATCTGGGGGCAGTGTCAACACAATGATTTGTAGTTAGGGTGCAAAATTAGCTCAAAGTTTTACTGATGCAACTGCTGAACATCAAGGCTGTCCTTGAGCACTGCACAAAACATTTTCCTCCTTCCCTCCCAAAAGCAGAGAAGCAACAGGAAAACTTGATATATTAGACCCCTTCTAGAAATACAATGGCTCAACTGAAATAGGAGCTTTCTGAACTGAAATATTGCTCTCACTGCCTTTGCAAAGGAGAAAGCTGGACTGGCACAACAAACAAGCCTGAACCACTCTGATCCACTGTTACCCTGCATCAGGTACCTGGCAGCAGAAACTGGGTGTGACTCCTCACGTCCAGTTCCAGCAGATTTAGGGATATTTTAAAAGGCCTATTCTGTCTCACATCTGTCAGATTAAATCACATTCCATTCATAAAAATTAATCCTTCCTTATGCCTTTACTTCAGATTTTTCCTGTGCCTTGCTTCCATGTCCAAATATACCTCATTTCAAACCTTACTGCTGAGATTTCAGAAGTTGGATTTCTTGGGAATTCAATTAGCAGCAGCAGAATAGGATTGAATTCCTAAGAAATCAGCAGAGACCTCCAAGAGTTAGCAATGCTAACAAGCACAGTGATTGTGCTTCTTGCCAAAGAATCACTGTATATTAATTTCTCAATGTCCCCACCAAATACATACATGCATTACTCTCACACTAGAAAAAATATGGCTTCAATCCTAAGGGCCTTGCATGTAACATCTTTAAAACCTGATCAGCACTGAAAAATGATTTGAACACGATTTTTTATTCACAGGTGTATAGCCACAATTCTGCCTCTGAAAAATTCAGCACTGAATATTGTGCCACAGAAGAATTGCAGGAATATAACAAAATATATAATTGGTCATGAAACACAAATCAGTCTTATTTTGGCTCTTCACTAACCAGGATTAAAAAGCTCCTCAAAATTTTGTTCCTTGAGAAAAAAAAAAAAAAAAACAAACAAAACATTTTCACTCAAGGAACTCCTTTTGCCTGTACATAACTGCAGAGGGTCAGTGGGCCTCCCATTCAGGCACAATCAGCTCTGCCAGCTAAAACAAGACCTATGTGTTCCTTTCCTTTTGAAACAAAGCTCACTGCACTTCTTTGCTGTTTTCACTTGTACCTAAATAAAACTTAAAGGAACACATTGATGTTTTGTAATATCTGGGACATCAAATTATTCTCTTTAAAAAAACTGATTCTGTATTATGTGTCTCTGTCACTAGAGTGGTGAATAGGCTACTTGAAAGAGAAATAGTCCAGGCTTTTTTCTGAGACCAGCTTGGGGTCTCAGAAAATTTACACTGTACAGACACAGGCTGGTAGGGCAAAGACCTTTTCTGCTTCTGAGTAAAGCTAAAGATATATTTTTAAAAATTTGTTACAATATTAGCTCAGGATTTTCCCTTGCATGAGCAAATAATGCTAGTCTAGGTACAGAAATCTTCTGATTTTGTAATACAAGTACTTACCACATTTTTTCATTACTTAAATTGGGACTATCACATGTAACTTTATTTATACCATATCAAATTAAAATCTGTTATGCTTCATCTGATTTTTATAGCTCATAATGCACCACAAACACTGTTTAATTCTACAATTGCTTATGCACTTTAATTTTTGTTCTTTCAGTTTAAGGAACTATTATTATATTCTAGAAACCAGGAGAGCTGTTCAAATGATACAAATAAGTTTAATTTCCATTACATTTGAAAATGCTGTCCTTTGTTACATTTAAATGCAATTTCAGACAGCATAATGAGGAGTGAATAAATCTTTCAGAAAATGGCAACTGCTTTTTAATTTTAAAAATCTCCCTCTTTTGGGTGGACATCTGGCACTTACTTCTGTTTAAATTGTCTTTCAAAGCAATAATAACAATAATGCATCTGTGTTTGCTAATAGGAATCTTATAATTCCTTCCTGCTATTGTAAAATGTTTCTGTTAATTTTTCTCTACAAGAGCTCTACTGACATTTCAAAGGTCTCAGCATAGTCTGTGAGCAAAAAATCAGGCCTCAGATCAGCCATGAGCTTATCAGGGCCCATTTTCATTTCACTATGGAACAAATCCATCCAATTTATTCAGAGAACGAAGAAAAGACAAAACTGGGGCATGCTTTTAAACAGTGGAATGGAATGATTCCAGAATGATGTGGTATGACTGTATATTCACAAACACCCAAGTTTCAGGGCTACCAAGTAATTAGCCCAATGTTTATTTGACTTTGTTGTTTATAATGGAAATTTGAGCCCCTCTCACTCTGGCATTTCCAATGCTTTCATTTATTCCCCCACAGTTTCACTTCACAATAATATCCCTCTGAGGTTCAGAGACTCACTTCTGCTCAGGCAAGAGAAAACCCATTTGCCCTACACTTACTCCTTGCCCATGTCCTCTGCCATTTTCCATCTCAACAGCTCTGTCAGCTCACCCATCATCACCATTAATTATTTGCAAGCTGCTGCTTCTGCCATATCTTACCTTGGTAAGAACCTCTTAATGCAGCTAACTGCCTCAGATATTTTCATTATCCAAATTACTAACTATATAATCAAAAAAGCTCTAGATTTCCAATGACTATACTAGATATCCATTTTTACCAACAGGGAAGCAGCATTGAGATTGGTTAAATCTGTAATTAAATCTCTGGAGCTAAATGTGGAACTACCATTTAAGTTAGCATAGGGTGCATGCAATGCAATTACCAAGAGTGGTGCCAAATTAGGAAGGTATCCTTTAGGATAAGTGGCAAAGGTCAGCTATTTGGTACCAAGAAAACCAAAACACAAAGTTTAAATACCAGATTGCAAACAGGAAACATCATCATACCTAAGCATTTCAAGATTTAATTCTATCGACAATCTGTGGAAGAGAGACAGCATCCTTGCAAATCAGAGGACAAAGCCTTGGCTTTTACTTGAATTAAAACACAAAATACCAACTTTGGACATTATTCACATGAAATGTTTGCTCTGTATTTTGACATCTGCAGAGGGATTAATATGAAAAGGGCGCTGCCTTTATTAACCTATATTTCTAAGGATTACTTGGTTTTGAAACAGTAGAAGAAACAGTATTTAAGTAACAAGGTCATGATCTAACCAGCACTATCAAATCCAAAATAGAGGCTCTGTTTTGTTGTTACAGGGCAGAGTCAACAATCAAAAGACAGGAAGGTAATTAAAGATTTGGCTTTAGACCAGGCCTACAGCAGTTTTAGGAGCCTGGAGATATTGTTTTCTAGGACACTATTAAATAAATGTAAGGCTACATTCACACAGCCAAGAAGCTCCAAATTCAGGGAAATAATTTCTCCTGTCTCGACATCAGGGCCCCTCTGCTTCTGTGGAACAGATATCCAACAGATCTCTTAGGAAAGGTATCCAAGAAGAAGCTGCAGTGTCAGAGCTTTTCCCCAGCTCCCTGGGAACCAGCTGAAATTCAACTGGAAGAGTTCACCAAGGTCTTCCTTCAGTGTTTATTCTGGACTCGGGGAAGCTGTTGATTCATGTACCAACAGTTCTGCACTGCAGCTGATCAAGTGGCTGTTCAGGAGAACATCTGATCAGGATTTCATTTGGCCTGAGCCAGTGCTAGTGCCTGCTCTGCTCCTCCCTGTCTGCTGCTTTACAGGCACTGATCTCACCAGCACGCTGGAAATGCTGGTAAGGCAGGAAAAGGTAGAGGGGGGAGCACAACAGCAAAATTAAAATAGCACTAGAAAATTCCCTTTCCTACAAATTCTCAGAATTTGCCATCAGCATCTCTTTTCCTACTTCCCCTGATTGCCACCTTCTTGAACAAAGAAGCTAAACAAAACTCTTTTGCCTTTGGGATAGTTACCTGTACTTTTAGGAAGGTAAAAGAATTACCTTTGCTCCCCACTATAACTTCTTCACAGAAAAGAATAATCAAACATGGGATTTCAAAATTGTCATTGAAATAAGAGAAAAAGAGGTTTAGCATTGATTGGCAAGGGAGGGGAATGACAGGCAAAAAAAGAATACTAACAAACGTTAAACATGAATACAATAAGAGGTGAGAGTGAAAATAAACAATAAAGATAAGTGTAGGCCAAGACAAATAGAGGAGAGTGATCAACAAAGAAAAGTAAATGAAAGAACAGACAAATAGGAAAAAAGAGACAAAGGGATGCAGGAGTACTAAATGAAGTACCATAGGTAGAGAGAAGGAGAGGGAAATCCCTTCCATGCTCATCAGTTACAAACTATATTAAAAAAAGCAATCTAAAGATCTAAATTTGAACCCTCTACTTCACATCTTTCAAACCCAGCTGCTTTAATGCAGAAAAATGGTTATTTTCATTAAAAACTGGATCAAAGGTTCCTCAGTCACTGCATTTTCCCCATGTGGCTTTATCATGTACCTATTTTTCAAGCAAAAACAAAGAAATACTCTCTCACTGATATGCTACAATATCATAGACCTTCAAAACTGACAGCATGAAATGGTTAAGATTACCTAGCAGTGAAAAGGTTAAGGCAGCATATATGAAAGGGTTGTCAGAGACAAAAAGTAAGCAAACTGGGAGTGAGGAATTTTAGTTTTCTCTAACTATTATTTTTAAAGTATTGTTATATGTTAAAGTAATAAGTTAATGCATTATCAGGGGAGAAAATACATAATCTCAAATTTTCATTCTGTTAGTACTGGTGAAGGAATGAACCTACTAAGAGAAAAAGAAGAAAAATAAAACCAAAGTCAAGTTAAAATATGAACTTTTGTTTGTAAAATCTTCTTCAAATTAATTTATTCTTTCCACTGTCTAAGAAGAAGTAAATCCTTGTTCATTTATTAATCATTTAACAAAGATTAAAAAGAGAAACGTGCTTCAGTTCTCACAGAAATTATCAGCAGCAGTTTTGCATTTATGCTTCATTCCTGCAAGCCTCTACACCTGCAAGTGTTTTAATCAAGGAATCCCATGGGATCACACTTCACAATTAACATCATAAAATCCTCACTTCCTAC
Source organism: Ammodramus savannarum pratensis (assembly GCA_020466415.1). NCBI lineage: Eukaryota > Metazoa > Chordata > Aves > Passeriformes > Passerellidae > Ammodramus > Ammodramus savannarum. The sequence continues at coordinate 6,189,380 of JAHXMQ010012342.1, read as the reverse complement.
AGGTAGCGGGGTGGGAGCAAACTTAATAATAAAAATAATGCCACGTCAACTTCTCGAAAAATGGTTCTGTTTTGAATCTCCACCTGTTCTGCTGATGTGCCAAGATGGAATCTGCTTCTCATAATGGCAATTTGTGTGTGAGGATATCTGCTTCCAAGTGTTCACAGTCCCACAAACAGAAAGAAAGCTACAGTGCACCCAGCAAGTGCTGAGAACATAAAACCAATGCCAAGAAAGATACTGCTCCCTACTGGTTCATCTAGATAAGAACAGAGAGCATTTCCCTCACATATTTCGCAAAGTAAAAAAAAATCTTAGTTTACAGATAAACCATGGTTTTGAACTATAAAACAAATATCCCTTAAAACAGTTGCTAGACATTAATTTTAAAAGTTGATTAGATGAAGCACAAAGAAAAGGAAAACAGAGTGAGAAGAATGCCAAAAAATCTCAAAGTAATTCTTTATTACCTCTAAGATTTATAAAGGGAAAATTAAAAAAAAAAAATCCACACAAACAGTAAAAAATAAACAAACTAGCTAGGATATAGCAATGCTTTCTGTCCCAGAGTAAGGATCCTAAATCCTTCACAACACTTACAGTTCTTTTACTTTTTTTTAGCTTTGTCTTCATGTAACTTTTCACTCCCCTCCCTAACTTCGACCGAGATGTGAAAGCGGAAACCTGGAATTGTGCCACTGCAGATTAGCTCTGATTCCTTGTGTTTGCACAGAAAAACACCAGCAACAATCTCAGGGGCTTGACAGTGTGCAAAACCTAATGAGATCCATACCTTGATTCCCACACATCAAAACAATCTCATTTAAGGGCTTGCCCATGCAGAGAAATGCAAAACAAGCTGGAATGTCAGTCTGGAGATAAGAGCTCTTCTTTACTGCCGTCCCTCAGGGTCACTCACTGAGAGGTGAGCTGGTCATTCTGTGGGTTCAGCCTGGCATTCAACCACATGGAAACGCTTGTGCATCACTGCTAAGAAGCTTGGAAGAACTGTCAGCTTTTCATCAAGAAACTTGTGCCATTTTCTTTTGCAGACTCTATACTGATTTAAATTTTGGAGGGAAAAAATCAAACCAAAACAACAGAACTTCTGAGCATTTACCCAAAGCAGACTTGAGATATTTTAGTTGTCCAGCTTGGATAGGCCTCTCACTTCTGGTACCTTAAGAAAGGACTGGTTTTTCCCCAGTCTGCACAGACAAGACAGGGGATTTTTTTCCTACTTCTGACTATAGAGCTTTTGGGGTTCTTTTTCCAAAAATTCTCATCTGTGAACTCTGGGCTAAATTTTACACTACAATCCAGAAGTTTTGTTTATATTTCTGCCTTAAATTTACACACTCATATAACTCTAAGCCCCATAAACACACCCACTCAATTCCAAACAGTACTTTATTAACAGAATAGTTACCTCAAGATACCTTCTCCAAGGTGAAACAGAATTGTTGCCTGTTTGCTATTTTCAGTAGTGTGCAGCTGAAAGGATTTGAGCTGTGTTTTATTCCCTGCAGTAAGATAATAGAAATCCCTCTTGCACCGTGCTTTGGACACACACAGAAGCTACCAACAGTTCAGCAGTGTTTTCAAGTTGCTAAGCAAAAGCAGGCTGAGGAAAGGCTGAACACCAGACACCATCTGATAAACTTTAATCCCACTGTGCAACTGTCAAAAATAACAGAGTGGGTTTACAGGAGAATGGCAATACAATTCTTTTTTCCATGAAAGGAGAGATATTTAAATTCTTGCTGCTCACTCGGCTGTCCAGTGTCATATACTGCTGTAAAATTCCATTATCAATGAAGATGTCACAGCTTATCACATGCCCCCTCCCTCTGGCAACAAATCAGGTAACAAAGGCAATTAAGAGGTTCAGGATCCTGCCTTTTCTCAGCTATGCACATATCTTCTTCAGCTTAAGGTAGAACAATTGCAGGAAATGGTGGAATTAGAACTTCTTTTTTTTTTTTTTTTCCTCTAGAAGGGGACTTTGAAACTTAGAAAAGAAACACCTATCAGTGCTCTACTTACACAACCATGAATTGGAGGAAACTGGTTGCATCAAGTGGATTTAAGCTGACTGACATGACAGAGAACTAGATTGTCACTTCCTAAAAGGGATGGGCAAATACCCTCCCCGGATGCACCTTCCTCTAACATTTCCTGTGCTTTTCCCTATTAACCCACTCGTGGTATCCCACAGAAACTATACTATGTGAGCATGAAACAGGAACCCAAAAATCCTCCAAACACATTCAGTGGGAACGAGAAAAGCTGTTGCATGGAAATGCTATAAATAGAGAGGGAGCAAATGTGGAACGGAGATATATAAGACACCCATTATGGAAATCAACTGAACTCCTAACTCACTGCCTGAAGATACAAAACTATTACTGAATACCCCAGTATGGGGCTAAATTCTTTAGAGTTAACATAAACCCTCAACTTCACAAGTTACTTATAATAGAAAGGTCATTAAGTGCTAAAAAACACAGGGATCAAATGCTATATTTTATTGCAAGCCATTGCTTCCTATGGAAAAGCAATTATTAACAAGATCCTAAGACACAGTTGAAACCTTAACAAGAAAACTTTTAGCTAAGGAGTAGTGACTGAAGGGCAAGGCATTGCCTGGGGATTAGTGACTGACTGGTGAGAGCTGATGGCACCTGGCTCAGCTTCAGCTGATCCCAGCTGATCTCTGAGTCCCAGGAAATGTCTTGAAACTCAATCATTATCCCTGTTGTAATATAAGAACTAAATATTAACACACATGCACACACACTACAGTGTTCTAACATGGGACTTGCAGTTTCCTCTGGTATTCTCCAGGACATTGCTGCAGAATTAGAGCTCTGTAAATTAGCCAGCTTGAATCATTTCTCAACATGCCATTCATCTTATAATAGATTACACATGGTATTGCCACTTGTCAGGCTGCAGCACAGACATTTTGCATCTATTTCTACATGTCTTCCTGTTTTAAATGTCTGCTCACAGAAATAAAATCTCTGGTCAAAACAAGATTTCCTCCTTTAATCACATTCAGCCAGACATACCAGTTCTGAATTTGGCCTGGATGTTTAGCTGAGTTTGCTTTACCTCTTAAATTGTTGTTTCCAACACATGTAATCTGCTCTCTTTCTAAATTTACACTGGTCTAGAATATTAGTCTCATTATTATACTCCCAATATTAATATTTCACTTCTATAAACTACAGAGGCTGACATTGCAATGCACAAATCCTATTATGCCCACAATAAACAACAGAGTACTTTGGATGTATATCCTAAATGTGACTTCAACACTCCCTAATTTAAGGTACAATGACCTAATCCAAATCAAGGAGGAATAAAATTGATAGTTTTGTTCAGTTGTCCCAGGCTCAGCACTATGCTGATTGACTTTTTTCTACTAGAAACAAAAATAGATATTCAAGATGGAATAGCAGACTTTCACCTCATTAATGAGCTTTAGGGAGTCTACAGCAACACTTATCCAAAGCTTTTATATAGCCAGGCTGTGCTCAACAAGAAAGAATAATAGGTATTTATATGCTGCAGGCATTTAACAAGTGAGCACAGCTTAGTTACCAAGCATTAATAAATAAATGATAGCAAAAATAATTAGGCATTAGCATACTTGGCATATTTATCAATAAAGTCACTTTGCATTTTAGCAGTACTTTTGCATTCCAGTCTCCAGATGCACTCTCATACCCAGAGAAAATCTCATTTTTATGCTCATCATAAAGAATTTGAGGCAGAAATGCAGAGATTAAGTCTCTGCAAGGCCACACATTAAGGACTGGGAACAGAGGTCAACAATTATGATTTTCAGTCCCCTTAAATACTCAGCTCCTGGAGAGCAGCTCATTCCACAGGAATTCTCACAACAGCAACCAGCCAGAAACTGCCTTGAAAATGAGGCTCACAATCTACTAGTTCATTATTAATGTGTGACCAACATGGAACAGTAAAACAACCACAAAATTAAGATATTTTTGTGACTTCATGGTTATGTTCCATGACAAGTGTTGCTCCCACACAACTAAAAATACCAAAAATCCAATTGCTTTATCTTCTCCCTAATTTTCCCATTTAATTAAGCATTCATGAAAGAACCCTACTGAGGGACTCCTTGTATTCATATTTCTGCATTGGGAAGAGGTAGCAGCTACACAAACACTTCTAAATGAGCAGCACATTGCTCTCCCAGTCAGTTAGCAGTGGTAGGGCACCTGTGGAATGTGGTTACAGCTACACAGCCCTGCTCAGAGCTCAGCCTTCCCTTCCTCCAGTGGCTTGGGTGGAGTTTTCCCCCTCTTGGCTAGAGTTTAATAGCCAAGCATAGAGTAACTCTCCCTCCAGGTGTGGCCCAGAATGCTGAAAAAACATCTGCAGACAAGATTTGTCTCCTTCTTATGCCATGAGCAATGAAGTGAAATGTTGCCTTTTTGCTCTCTGAGGAGAGCTCTGGGACTAATTCAATTGCAGATTTTTCCTTTTTCTCCTGCCTAACATAGACCCTGTTCTAATCTAATGACTAATACTTGGGCCAGAAAGGGAACAAGTTTATCCCAGCAGGAACAAAACCTCAGGATGAAATGAAGGAGCTATTTTGTACAATGCTATGCAGCTAAGGAGTCAATTGAAATTAAAAAATCATGTTAGCATTGGTTACTTCATACACAGTAGTCCTGTTTTGTTCCTGTTTTACCATACTGTATGATTTTTTTACATACAAAGAGAATCTGAAGGGAAATTCCATATGAATTTTTGTTGCCAAACTTCTTATCTGCTAGTATCTCATAAACTATAAACTACAGAAATCCTAAAGCATGCTGTGCTTCAAAGAAACACCAAGAAAATTATTAAATGAAATGAGAAAATAAAAAAGGTGAAAACTGGAGGATATGAGAAACAAAATCATGTGGCATTGCACTGTTTGTCTCTTCTTCACAGCCAAGCAATCAAACCAAACTGGGGATATTGGGTCCAGATTTGACATCTCTCAGTGGTAAATCCAAACCAGATCCAAACTAAAAAGAAATAAAGGATGACAGAGCACTGTGGTTGCTGATGGATTTTTTTTCATGGTGTTGCCCCACCCTCTCAGTTTTCAGAGACAGAAGTGAGACTGTTTTGCTGCCAGAAGCAGCAGCTCCCAAACCAACAAGAACAATGAACTGTAATTTACAAAGAGGATGGCTGTTACCTGTAGTATGGTGAAATATCAGATACTACAAAAGCAGAGAGAGAATGCAGACTAAGTGGTTAAGGATGCTCAGAGCTGTCTGGGAAAAGATCTGGGTGTCACTAGAATACATTTGTTTTCTGCTTCAGAAGTAAGTCTTTGCACAAATCATAACTACCTATTGATTCTTGGAGTAAAGTTTTCAGTGCTACAGCCCCATGCCCTCTGTAAACACTAGAACTATATATCCAAATATTCTGGCTAAAAGGAGCCACTAAGCTGCTATCAAGAGAGTAGTTTATCCAGACAATTCAGCAGATACAGACATCTACCACCTGGGTAGCAAATACATGTCTACTATCAGCATGAAAATCTCTGAAACAAATGAAGGTAACTGTGTACAAACATCCAAGAAGTTTCTGAGTTTCCAGGATTTCTATTTATGGATTCATTGAGTACTCCATAGCCTTCCCAATTACCCAGAAAAGAACAATAAAGAGCAAAGTTGGTTTCTCTCTTGTGTGCTTTTTACATTGTTACCACATCCTTTGGCATTTATGAACAACAGTGTAATGCTCCAGTTTGTTTTCATATAGCACTTCCAAAGCACTGGGTATTACATTTCTTTTAGTCAGATAAATGTCACTTCAGAGTTCAGTGATTCAATTTAATCATCCACTGAAGGAGATGGTTAATCCATTTTATGGGGGGTGCAAGCAGCTGTTGAACGAAGCCTCCAATAACCACCTTTTATGAAGGGATATAAATAAACAGAGTGGCTTCTATTTATAAGCTTCTAGTTCTGAGCCAAAGTTCCTTTCAATTCTGCTGCCAGGCTCAGAAAGGAGATGCAAGATTTGAACTGACAAGAGACAAAAGTTGACCTTCAGCAGTTGGGGGAAGTTGGGATGCAGGTCTGAATTTGAATGCCAGAGCTTTGGGGATTGTTTTATCTGATTCATATATTGAGATCACTTCTCAGAATAACCAAGACCTTCAGGTAACAAGCCCTAACAGAGTTATGGATTTTTGAATACTAACAGAGATCTCTGAATATCCACCCACATTTATGCCAAAGGATGGCAACTAGGTGATGATTCTGTGAATATACATGAAGTCCTTTTCTGAAATCCCGTGTTAAGAAAATACTTCTCCATTCAACTCCACTGATTTCAGTGAAAACTGGGGTATTAAGTCAAAACAGAAACCATCAGAATCAGATCTACAACTGATTTCTTGATACTGCATATTTTGAAAAATATTTTTAAAAAATATTCCTTTTTCTGATCAGTCCATTCTTCATGTGAGGGACATCAGAGGATAAAAAACAAACCTCCCAAACCACAAATGATACATCAACTACAGTCACAGACTAAGAAAATCATTATGTTCTAAAGAAACATCTATATTTACTTACAATTTACTATTCTCCACGTGAGGTATGTTATAAACTCCAGGCTGTGTACCTTTGCTAAAGAAACAGAGGACAGATAAAGTATACAAGTTGTGGATTGTAAAATGACTATAAAAAAGGCAGCCTGTACTAGACAGGAGGGAAAAAATGACACCCTTTCTATCATTAAAATATTTGTGCAAAAACAGCAGGCTGTATAACTTTTTTAAATTCTGTGAAAAACTATGAACTAAGCTCTAATGAGAAGCAGATAACCTGACTCTTTATCACAAGCCTGAAAGTCTGAAGAAACAGACTCTCTTGATATTTTCCTCTATTTATTATGAACTGCAGTGTTCTGAACAGCTGATGTTTTTTGAATCCAAGAGGCAGACACGTCAGCAGATGAACTACAGTACACCCAGTTATGTCAGTATTTTCATGGCCTTTATCACTGGGCGTGAGCAGTAACTTCCAGGCGTGTGAAACTCAGAATCAGATGCAGTTCTCAGACAATCATAGTAACAAAAATTCCTCATGCTTAAAAAGTAACTTTTATATGGGAAATTACTGCATTTTGTTGTTGTTGTTGATTTGGTTTTATTTGTTTTCTATTTTTGTTTTAATACTTTGTATAAAATCAACCATCTTTGCAAAAGAATTGTTTTGGTGTTCCCTTGCTAAAACCAGAATTGCTTTACTATGTTGCTTATTGTATGTTCAGGGAAATTTTGAATAATGAAGTTCCCTTGGTTGTTTTCCTTTGACATATTACAATCCAATGAAAAAAATATTTTCAAATTTATACACTTCTGTGCTTATTCATGCTTTTACTAGAAATAAGAATTATAAATTTTTCATAACAGATAGCCATGTTTCAAGATTATTATTCCATTTTTCAGAAAATAAGTATCCAAGTTAGAAGATTTATATGTTTAAGTAGGAATAGTCTCTTTAATATGCACACAACTCCTCTAGGCTGTCCTTGTGCAACCTTAGGTATTCTCAAGGATTTGAATTACAATCTGTGTCAATGATTCCCAGATTTCTTTCCTTCTCACTCACTTCCCTTTTGTTCACACTTGTAATTCAAACTGCTTCTACAGAATCTTCTCCAGATGTCCTCTTGCCAAATGAAAATCAATGTGTCAAAACCATCTCTTCTCTCCTCCCAGCTCCTTCCCTCCTGTTTTGCTGTAACTGCCAACAATTCCACCATCCCCCTATCCCACCAGCCTTTTAATACTGGTATCATTTACAGCTCTTCTCCACTTGCAAAGCTCCACACACCCAAGCACATGTTTAATGTTAACTCTACTGCCTGCCCTAAAATCTCTCTGCAGCAAAGTTTCAAAATAGACATCAAATAAACATCAAGTGCCACAGGCTGCCTGAAGGAAACAAGGATTTACCAGCCACAGAAAGCATTACCTAAATCTCACAGATGAGAAAATGAAAATCCAGCCAAAACAGGCTGTATTTGCTTGTTCATATCAATTATTAATCCTCTGATTTTCTACACACAGGTATAGAAAAATGGGACTGATAACTAATGCAAAATAATCATTAGCAAGACAACAAGAATTTAGGCACTTACTAAAAAAGAAAATGCCATCTGTCTTAAGCAAGCCTGCCTCCTGTGAAAGTCTTAACACAATATCTTACACAACTCCTATTTCAAAGTTTGAAGACAGTTATGTCTTTATAATAGAACATGTGACTAAACTAGCCCCTATCACTGGACTTGTTTAGTCACTCATCTTAGTTCTCTTTACTTTTCACACAACTTTTCTTGGCACATGGGCACGAGCCCTTTGATTAAAACCTTTAGGTTTAACCTTAGAACATAAGTAAGAGAAAAGCCTGTCTTTCAGATGTGATTTCCAAGGTCATTTTATCTTTTAAATGAGAGAAAAAAAAACAAAAAAAACCAAAAAAAAACCACAACAGAAACTTAATTGTATTTTTACTCCATTTTAGAATGCCTGAACTTAATTTCAGTGTCATCTTCTTGAAGTGGCATCATCTTCAAATAATCTCTTAGGCAAGAATAAAATGCACTTGTACATAGTACTAAAGAAAAAAACTACACTGTATGCAGCATGAAAGAGAAGAGATTTAATCTTTTCTGTTTCCTCTGATCCATCTTAATTCAACACAAACATGCGAAAGATACTTCATTCTGTTGAGGCAATAAAGGGATCCATTGTGATCTTTATGATTTAAGAAATTCTCCAAAACAAGAAAGTATGTTGTATATTGTGCATTATGAAATGTTAAAGCTGAAAGAGCCTATCCTAGTTTTAACAGATAAGTAACATTTTCAAATACAAGAGACAATCTCCTATGTATATTTTAAATTTTAAAAAACCCCATTTCCTCAAATGCAAATTGCCTGAAATAAGATGACCAAGCCTTAACACTTAGTAAAATTTTCACTTTTTACAGTTAGAATTTGCTCTCATCTTCTAATCTGGCTACTGCAATTTTGCATGCAGCACTGCACTTCAGAACCACAGCATGAAATAGAGAGGGGTTTTATGAAATCAACAAACAAAAAGTGTCAAGAAATTCAAATCTGCTCTTCAGAAACTGATAAAGAAAGCAAACAAACACACACACACCCCCAGACAGTGACAACTCATTTTATTTCAGATAAGCACCATCAAGCTTGTCCCAAATTTCTTAGTTATTTTGATATAAAACTGTATGTTATTCACTGACTGTCAAGAAAGCTGAAATATGTTATAGATATGTAAAATTTATCTAGTATCAAAGGGAAAAATCTTGCCTAATCTCAGTATTTCTCAACCATTAAGCAATATAATTCCCTCAGCACAGATTACAAAAAAAAAAAAAATTCATGAAAATATTTTCAACTTACAGGATATGATCACTCCTGAGTGGTGCACTTGACTGATGATTTTTGACTGAGAAAATAGTTTCCAGAAGGAGATGATTCATGTAAACCCAAAATTTCATGGAATATAGCACAAGGGTTTTTTGAGGGGGGGAAGAAATACATTCTCAAGAGATTAAGTGTTGTTTTCACTGCCTTTGAACTTATCATTTCCCTAGTTAAAGGATGTTTTCATTGTCTGCTGCTCACATCTTTATAAGGACCATCTGAGATGTCATTTTGCAGGCTATCTTCCCCTCCGTGACTCAGTGAGTTCTGTCTGACAGTTCAGCTCATAAATAGGGCAAACAAGAACAGAGCCATATGGGAATATAAGTACAACTAATTACTGACTTGTTTTAGTTTCAGCCAAACCTGGATTTCATCCTAGTATTTTCCTCACATAAGCCATCATGTCACATGTTACAGCAAAGTAAGGAACATTTATTTACTAAACATTAAAAGGGCCTAATAACGACTTAGCTGTCCAATTCCCCAGTTTTTACTGCTAGCATTTACACCCACATTTCCTACCAGGGAGTTCATTTGAATCAAGCTTGATTATTTGTGGCATGGAGAGGTGGGGGCACAGCCAGTCCCAGCCCCAGCCTGTACACAGGCTCCATTTTTTTGGAAACAGGCAATGGTTCAGAAGACACTGCACTCACTCCATGTCAGCACAGTGCTGAGCACAGGTCAGAAATTGATCTCTGCTCAACTGAGAAAAGCCTTCCTTCAGGCACAATTGCTCAGTTGTACGGTTCTACTCATAGATAAGCTGCTTTTCTATTTATTTAGAGTGGTGGAGTTGGCTGGTTGTTTCTTCCCTATTGGTTTTGGGGCCCTTTTTGAAAACAGCTCTTTGTTTTGCTTTCCTTGCAGGTGGTTGGTACAGAAGTCAACAAAGGCTTTTTAGACTCCTCCTACCCCATTGAAAGACCATTCAAAGAAAATCCAAAGACACAACTGTGAAGGATATGAAGGCAGTGCACTGAAAAAACCCAAAACCTCTGGGGCAGCAGCAGACAAACTAAAGAGAGTAAGAGTACTAGAGAGAAAAACTCAAACGGAAATTTTTAAATTTGCAAAAAGATATGACATAATGAAGAGTCACATGGAGTAATTATTCTTTTACTACTTTGCTCCACTGTAAAGAGAATGTTTATATATAAATGAAGCTTATTTGTGCTTGGTTTTGGTTGTTGAATTTTGGTTTCTTCTGCAGGACATTCATATGCTGACAAAGTTTTAGAGCCTTACATTTTCCAATTTAAATAATGGTCTTATCATACAAATGCAACTTAATTTGCTGTATTTTTAGGCTTTATATACTAACAACTCTCAAAACCATTTCAAAGTTTCTTTAACTGAGGCACAGAGCCTGTATTGGGGGAGTACAATGGCTAGACAAGCTGGAAACATGTATTCTCCTAAATTTCAGAGTCGTGTTCTTTTATTCAAAATCTTTTCAGTGTCAGCACAAAGAAACAGCCCAGCTTTCTCAACTTCGATCATCTGGACAAGCTCATGATTTCACTCAGCACAATAGCATCCACATTAATAAAAAAAAAATATAAATCCCTTCTAACCAAGTACATTACAAAATCAAGGAAGAGAATAGCATTTGTGTAGAAAAAAACAACTGAACACAATACTTGGCTTTTTTTCCCTTGCTAGATTTGCTGAAAAGGTAGAAGCCAAAATTATTTTCTTCTTGTTGTTTGTTGTTGTTGGTTTTCTTCTAATTTAATGCCAATATCTAGAAAAAACATCTGGTTATTCTACACAATATTAAAACTAAAATTGCCAGAGAACAGAACATCTTTCATAAAGAGTACTGAATGTACCTCTCAACTTTCTCAGGTTTTATTTTCAAAGTTATTTGGGCTGTTTGCTGCTTTCTTTAATGTCTTTCCATAGAGAGGAAATTCTTGTACAGGAATCAGTCTTGGATCTAAATCACTTACTCTTACCATCCACTCACTAACACTAAAACCTCATTTTTTTTTGAGGGACATAATTACTGTTAATTTACCCAGACTGTAGAGAATCACTTAAATATCTAGGCTTTGAGAAACACTGAGATCTAAAAGGTGTTCTGAAGTATGTTTTCTTGGTGGTATTTCTTAATACATATGCCATGGCAAAAGAAGAAAAAAAAAAAAAAAAAAAAAAAAAAAGCCAAACCAACCAGAATTCTCCACCCTGGATGTTCATACAGGATGCAGCCATATCAGGATCAGTCTAGGTTTTAAACAGCAATTGAATTCATCTGAATCATCCTGTAAGATTTTTGTGTAACTCAATGCTTACACTATTTTGTTATAAATTGTGACAAATAAATGATGAATTAATCCCAATTAGATTGCAAAGTAAATATCAAAATTCCATATGCATGAAAAAAAAATCACATACAGGAATATATTTCCTTTTCATGATGTCAACATAGATACAGATTGCAGCTGCTAAAACATGGAAATTGCAGCATAATTCTAAGGATAAGTATCAGACCAAAAAAAAGGGGGGAGGATATCTAGAGATCACAGTTATTTTAGCCATTTTTTCAAAAACATTCTGGGGTTTACTATATTAAACAACTTTTATTAATATTTTATTATTTTTTGTCTTTTTTCCTTACATTCAGCTCTCCATCAAAATTAATTTTACAAAAAGAACATTAGCTTTAATAACTTTATTGTAGGTTCCTTTGAATGTCTGAGAACAAGTAGTTTAATTTAACACACTCATTCCCCAGATGGTACCCATCATTAAAATACTACTGACTGCACTGGAGCAATGCCATTAACATCTAACAAGTCCTTGAACTAGGAAAATTTATAACAAATGAGAAAGCTACCAGATTAACAAGCAGAGTAGGTCAGTGAAATATTGAAGAAAATCTGTACAAATGGTCATGCTATATTTATTTACAATTTGGCAAAAAGTCCTGAGAACTTAGAAAAATCTGACAGCCTGTGCTGAGGGACAAGTTGCCCTTAGAAGTAAAAGCACTATATTTTATAAGAAGTTCTGTGGTGTTACAAGGGCAGCAAAAGCTTTTTGTTCTGGTAAACTGTTGCTCCAATGCAGCATCTGCTGCAAACCTGCAAAAAATCAGATGAATATGGAACAACAGCAAGGCAGCTCATTACACACACAAAGCATAAAATAAGATAATTCAGTAGCTACTATGTCAGCAGTGTCTACACACCACATAAATCCTTCTGAAGATTAATCCCTCTTGACACAACTGATAAATAAAATAATTCTTCTCTCTGTTTTGCTTGAGGTTGTGGCAAAGTACAAGTTCAATTTATGGTAATAATCCTTGTTGATCTTACAACCTAACACTGTGTGTCCAGATGTAAATACAAAAGCAAATGCTTAAGGAGTTTCAGTCTGTTTGCCAGTAGGACTTGTAGTTAACAGGGTTTCACATTTGCCCAATACTAGTTTTTTCTAATAGCTTCACATTTTTAAGAATTTGATTCTAAAACAACAAGCTGATAAATCAGGAAATAGATAATTTGTATTTATGTGCCTACATAGAAATGCTAGCAAAGAGGAAGGAGCAGAGAATAAATTAAACTTGGGTGTGATCCTAGAATAGCACTTCACCTGAAACAGCAAGAGGACAAGGGAAAGGCATCACTGTCCCTGGCTGCCAGCTCTCTGGGTCTGGCAGGGTATGAGAGAGCTCTCAGCACACACTGACAGTCAGCATGACTGTTCCACTCAATGGCCAAACTTCTTTCAGCATTGACAGGCCAACTTTTCATCTCTTACCATACCTGGATACCTCTGATGTCGTATTTAATACCCATGTGAAATGACTAATTATAAACCGCAGTTTAATGTGATTCAACAAAAGTATCTAAATGAAAATGGTTTTATGAAAGGTACTTCCATTAAATGTTCTCTCCCCTTATTCATTAGAGTACATCACTGCAAAATTTATATGTGACTGAGGCTTCCAAGTGTGACAGGAAATTTTATTTGCTGTACTGTGCTATAATTGTCATCAATTAATTAATTAATTCTAATGGAAAGGGGGAAAAAACCCCTCTAAATATATCCTCCTTATCCCACCTTAGTCAGAAATAGTTCCAGGAATGCATGCATTAAACACTTCAAGTATTACCTCTTCAGAGATTTTGCTTCTTGATTTATGCCCTTGTGCTCCCTCTTTTGACAAGCATCACAAACAAATCTTAGTTGTACTGACTACACAGCAAGTACATAAACAACTAAATTGTGGCTCTACAAGTGGATACACAAAGATAAATCTGCAATTTGCACAGGTCTTGCTTTATGTTGTTAAGTTTTTTGAGAAATAAAGCAGTCACAGGCCTGGAGTTGTCTTTTACAGTCTTTTCCTAAAGCATAGAACACATAGACTAAAGGCCAGTTCTCAAGACAGAAAAGGGTCAGAGGTATCCACAACTGAGTGGGCAGGAGAAGGCATTTTTCTCTTCTTGATCAATGACCTGGAGAAGGGAGAGTTTCCCAGTCTGTGATATCACCATACTCTTTCATGCAGCCAAATGCCATGCCCTGCCAAGCAGCTCAAATCACCAAACTCTGAACAGGGGAAAACACAGCACAAAATCTTCCTTGTAAATAAGGGGAATAGAAGACACTGCAGGGAAGGGAGTGCAAAACATGGATGGGGTGGAGGCAGAGACAATCTAAACCATGCCATGATGACACTGAAATTGGGACTGGCAGTTACAGCTTAAGGAAAAGGACACTGGAATCATCACTGGTTCTTCTGTGAAATCAGTGACTCAGACAGTGACAGCCAAAAAAGCTGACAGATCATCAGATGTCATTCAGGAAGGGTATGAAAAACAAGTTCTTCATTTTGTGACTATAAAAATCTTGCTATATCCACAGCCTGAGTGTATGTCTGGTCATCTTGGAGAAGAAGAACTAAGAAAAGGGTGCAATAACCTTAGAAGAGGCCCATGAAAGGCAGCTGAAAGTACCAAGTGGATGCAATAACTGCCTTATCAGGACAGACCTAAACAGCTGGGAGAATTTAGAGGGAAAAGGGAAGACTGGAAGGGTACAAATATAATCAAGGTTTGGAGAAACTTTCAACAAATTTATGATGTACAACCCAGAAACAGAGGTAGGAGAGAGTTGTACTCCCCAAGATGCCAAAACACAGTTGTGAATGCTGAGGAAGGATGGAGGGCATTTTTTCATAGGAAAAAAGAAAAATGAAGTTTGTGGAATTCCAAACAATTTAATTGATTGTGAATTAACAACAGTTCATTTTTCTTTGCTGCTCCTCAGTTCTTAATCCACTTCTTTGGTGCTCCTCCACTGACTTGCCACTGTCACTTTGCGTGTGGCACCTTCTCCTATGTTTTCTCTGAAGTCCTGTTCAGAGAAATTTTCATTCCTGCCCTGCTCAGACACCCCCTCTAGACCTAGAATCTCTCCTGTTTCTCCTCCTTGCCTTGACATCTGTTGTTCTCTACTCCTCCTGCCCAGTTGTGCTTCTTGTTTCTCCTTTGCCCCTGCTCAGGAGTCCCTCCTGCCTTGGCATTCTCTCTTGCATCTCATGGTTCTTTTGCCAAGGGGGAAGAGTCTGGCACAGACAGCCCCTGACCTGTCTCGTCCCTCGGCTGTTCCAATGGCCTGGAAAGGCTCAGGACGGCCTTGATGCAGCCCGCGCTCCAAAGGATGCAAGGAGTCTTCGGGTTTTTCGGTCTTCAGTGTTGTTTATTAATTTTTATCTACAATATTTTCTGTCAACCCGACAGAGGTCCACACAGCAGGTCAGCCATGGGCACACTGACTGCCCTCAGGGCGGTCACTTATCTTTATACTAAAACCTACGTATAAGATATTTACCTTTTTCCCCCAATACTTTTCACCCTTATTGGCAAGTGCACCTCCAGTAAAAACCAATCCCAATGTGCCATCACCACCCTTGAATATGGACGACAAGAAGAAGAAGAAGGAGGAGGACAGGACACGCCCTAATTCCTCCATCTTGTCCCCATAGAACCCCCCTGTACTGAGATTCTAAAACCTGTGTTTCGCACCATAATTAATCTATCCCTTCACCATTTATCCCCGTGTGATCCTCCCATCCTCATACAGTTGTCACATCCTGTGCAGGATCAAAGTCCACCCACCAAACACTTCTGGCAACGTTCCAGGACCTTCGAGTCCCCCAAGGGTTGTCTTGGTGACTCTGCACATCAGGACTGCTGTGCTGAGTCCCCACACTGACCCACACACAGAGAGGTCTCCCTGCAGTGTCCCTGCTACCAAACTCCTGTCCAAGGCACAGAGAGCAGGAATTATCCCATCTGTGTCCATTCTCACTGCACACTGCTGTGTCCTGTGCGAATCCAGTCCACTCCCTCTCCTCAACACTGTTGGAGGCACCCAAGGCTTTACACAGTAATTTTTTGGGTTTGACTATACTGTCAGCAATGAAATTTGTCAAGGCTCCTTTAAATCAAAACCATGGCCTGAGGCAAATATGAATATATGTATTTGTTCAGAGCTTTGATGACATCTTGATTTCACCTTTGAAATTTCTGCAAAATCCATTTATCGACATTTGTCTTACCTAAGTGTGCATGCTGACCCCACAAGAATTTTAAATGGCTGGGGAAATTGGCATTTTAAAAATCCAAAAGAAATGGTTATCCATTAAAACAGAATTGTAATATTCTTTCTTACCAAGTTTTGAACATCTTTATTACTATTCTCTAGAAGGATTTGTCAGCTGCCAGCCTTGGAATAGCATTTGAATTTCCACCAGCACACAACCTCCATTTGCACTCAAATCAAATACAAATAGATTTGTAAAGTAGCATAGCTAAAACCATCTTATTTTTCTACCTTTTAAAATAGTTTAACAAAATAACTTGCTTCAATGTCTATTTTAAAGATTTACCAAAGCACTCATGATAGAAGTTCCCATAGCCATAAATTTCCTTAAGATACTATTTCAATAATTTTCTCATCTAAAAGAAAACTTGCAGCTGTTGTGTTTTGAAAAATTTTGGCAGAGATGTATTTGTATGTTGTGAATGATGTCACCATCTTGTGACAAGCTACAGAATGCTTTTGGCTGGGTCAGATTTTGTCTAGGCCACAATTATCTACATTTATTTTAAACTCTTAATTGAAATATGTCTTCGAAATGAACGTGCATGCAGACACACAGCAATGAAGAGTAATCCCTTTTGCTTGCTGCATTTGAGTAATTAATTCATGATACCAAACAATACCATATGTTTCTTCTCAATAGAAGCATTTAATTAACACATGGGATCAGACGGATTTACATGGAAGCTGGGTTTTCATCTTCACCTCCTGAGAAATATTTTCCCAGCACACATTGTGTCTGAAATAATTGTTTTCTGCAAGGAGAATTCTGTTCTAAACAGGGCTGATCCGCTGTATCGGTTTTAGCAGTCAGCAAAGACATTTGCATAAGGTCTCAAATAGGACTGGAAAAATCACCATAAAAGCAGAGGCTGTGTGAGAAGCTCAGGGGAAAAAAGACCATGCAGCTGTCAGGCATCCCTCCAAAAGGGCTGGGCATGAGGAAGGAGAAGTGAAGCACAGAGAAGGGGACGCTGAAGATTGACCAGGCTGCCACCTCTGCAGAATTGAATTTTGCCATCTCCAGGCCTGAGGACTAAATAAGTTAATTCAATTCGTTTAATGAGCTGGAAAACTTCTAACAAACCCTGCTTTTAAATGTCTGGTCAGGAATACTGAAATCTCCCCAAAGCATTAAATCTACACTCGCAGAGAAGAGGAAATGTTCCCTTGGGATAACAATTAAGGGTGGCGAGGGACAGAAAAGGACAGAGTCCTGCAGGAACCTCAGCAAGGCAAAGTGTTTTTCATGGGAGTACCCAGGGTTTCAGAAATGTTAATTACCTTTCCCGTCTCCAGACACACTCTGCCCTATTTGGGAGCGATCCAGGTAGGAGGCCGGAAAACAAGTCTCCACTTACAAGGGTGTTTACGGATTTTTTTCCCAAAGTTTTGATTTATTTTCTTGGAGAAGTAGATGAGGATTCTGCCCTCAGACTATTTTCCCCTTAAAAGATAACCATGAAGGAAAAACGTAAATCAATCTGATGTTGTTATGTACAAGGAATCCCTTGGTATTTTTCTCAAAGTTTGTTTCTGCCCAAAAAATTCTCATCTTTTTTTACTTCAAAAGATATTTATGGTGGCTTTAAAACTCATTGAAGGTATATACTAATCTTAGACTTTGAATAGAAGCTTTGCTTCAATTCTATTCCAACTATTATATGAATCTTGACAAATACAATTTTTGAAAGCATATAGAATTAATATTACACAGAATTGTAATAAAATGTGCTGTGTCTTTTTTTTTCTTTCCTGAAGTGAAGGACATTTTAACATCATACTTGACTCTCAGGGATTTCAGCAAATTACAGTTCTAAACAGAATATTTGATTTCCATCTACCAGATTATGTTCCTCTCTGTACATTATCTGTTGTCTTCTAAAATAACAAATATTCTTGAAGAATTTATTTTAAAATATATTTGACTATCCAAGTTCCAGTTTTATTTGTACTCTTTCAACTTGGACTCTTTCAACTTGGCACAGCAATAGGAAAAAAAGCAGACTCTACTATATAATTCAGAATTAATTATCCATACAAAAGAAAAGTGACAATACAGAACATATTTCCTATTCCAACAAATACTCAATGTCCTTGAAACTTTTTTCCAAGAGAGTTAAAGCTATTGGTATGGGTTTGAGCAGTGCAGACTGACTAAAATAAAGCTGAAATACCTCTTCTCCCATCCCCAAATAAGTAAAGCATGTTCTGTGCTGTAAACCAGCAGGTGCACTTCTGGCAACCATATTCCCAAATACTTTGAGTTTCTCCAGTGAAGAAGCACTTCAAGTGAAAGAGAAAAAATGTAACCCACTTTCTCCTCTCTTTTTATTTTAAAAATATATTATTTCTGATAATAACACACTTGATGAGATGGAGAAAGAAAACAAAATCCAAGTCCCATGGTTCTTAATAAAGAACCCCAAATGCAGCATTTCTAGGATGCCAGGATTATGGAAAAACCAGCCTAGCTAAATATTTACAGGTGATCAATAAGACATCATTTCTTTGTAGGTTACAAGTCCATTCTGTGGTTCTGCAAATGTGCAAACCATTCAAAGCTGCCTGCTCTTCCTTTTCAACATTACTAAACCTCATCTCCCAAAATACGGTATCAGAGTAGCTCTCAAGTCTTGGAAGCAGCATCTAGGGTATTTTCCAGAAATCAATTCTCACTTTCTGTGACATGATTTTCCTGGTAACACAGGAACCCAGCAGGAATTACAACAGGACACTGCACAATACTTTTCAGCAAACAGAAACTGGGCCACCTTGGTAAAATGGTCTCCTGGTAGCTGATACAGCCCAAATTCCATGGGGAATAACAAGAGGGCATTAAAAATGCTGCATGAGTAGACCTTCTGTTAGACATTTAACTGTGAAAATGAACAACTGATCCTCTCTGCTGAAAGGACAAGTTGAAAATGCTCTATTTTTATTAAACTCTGCCTGCTATGATAACAACCCTGATAGAACCCACTGAAATGATGACAGCCCTTTTTTTCCTGGCCAGATGCAAGAGAAACCACTCTGCTTGCATCTGAGGCTGCCAACTGCTTACCTCTGCTGTGGTAAAAGACAGGGAAGTAAATAACTTCTTCAGAACTCTATTGTTGGACATTTTAGCTGTGAATACTATTACCATTAGTAACCATGATCATTAAAATTTTGGACAGAAAAATGTATTTCATTATTAATTAGCTAAACGATTGCAATTGATATTGCTAATGTCATTCTACTTTAAGACTTCAGATAGAGATCTGATAAATAGAATATGAAGCCCCGCCCTACAAACTAACTTTATTTCTTACATTGCATTTTTTTGAAGCTTGATTCCACTCTGTTTTCCTGTAACCTATGGACTAAAATCATTCCTCATTTCAGTAGTTTTCAACTTCTGTCTCATTGTGCCTGCTACAAGAACTATAAGTAATCAAAATTCAACCCTCTTCATCTTCAATTCTCCCTCAAATTGTCCCATGAGGGTAACTTATTTGCTCCAGTAGTGGTACTGAGAAGTATGGAATGTGTGTAACTTTACTATTCAGCCAGCATTAGGAACCATTTGTTTAAAATTGCTACATCAAGATATTCTTAAAAATAAAACCTTTTCTAGAAAACAGAGCTTTAGAAAATGAATACAAAATTCAAAAAACCCAGAATATCTAGTTTTTTGAAAGTGAAAACACCATGAAGAAAAATGATTTAAAGGTTTTTGCCTTTTGTATCTTCTTATTATTTTTGCCTTTTCATTTTGCTTGATGCCAAGTAGCACTTTGAGACTTCACAGTTAAAAACATTACAAGCTTTCAGTGCTTTCCACCTTTTTTTTTCCTTTTGGATTGATTCATTTTTCTGATGCCATGGGAAACCCAGAACTGTAGTACCAGGAATTTGTCCTTATTTCTTATTGTAATACAGAGAGAACAATGGCTAAATTTCTCAAACACTTAAACCACTTCAGAGTGCTCTGATCCCTTATTAAATGCAGTAATTAATCCCCCAGATATTTTGGCATAAGCAAATATTTTTAACTTGCAGCCCCTTGTGGGACATTTGACATTGACTTGGGGAAGGAAAGGGCACAGGCGGGGCAACTCCAATCACCAGGAAATCTTTGAAGGAAATCAATTCTCTATTGCATAAACACAGAAAAGCTGCTTTCTGATGAAACAGCTTGGAAATTTGAATTTTCTTCTCTCTTTCCATGGCAGAAGCAAGGGCTAGATGAAAGCCTAGGTGTGATAATGCAGTCTGCTAGGGCTGCAGGGCTGTGACAGAAAAGCACAGTGCTCCTAAGAGTATCTCTGAACTGCACAGGGCTCGAACGCAGCACTGCATTTAAAACACAGCAGAGATCTACTCTCAGCTGCAATAAAAATCATGGCATTTTCATCTGTCTGCTGTCCAACACACACTGCTGTGGCTCTGTGAAAACACAGAATAATAACTAAAATAAGAAGACATTATTTTGAGGGAAGATGTTTGAAAAAGCCAGCTGTATGTTGTGCAAGTTGAAAATTTAGTGACCTCAGTCACTTCATTGATGGTCATCTCTTCTGAAATGTGGGGGGAAAAAAAACAAACCCTAAAAAACACTTTTCCTCCCACATCTTTCACCTGGTTTTCTTTAAACTTGAATCCATTTCGAAATATTAAAAAAAATAAATATGTTATTATCACAAAAAATCTGTTATGTATCAGAACAATTACTGTCACATCTGTTAACATTTAGTTTTCCCCAACTCTTCATCCTGTCCCCCTAGATTATTGTTTCTTTGATATGAGGCTTATTGGTTATGATGGGTTTTCTTTTTGCAGGTGTTCCTATGATGCCCAACACCTTGATCCAATTTTCTTAGAGCAGGCAGCCTTTTGGTCATGAGGAAAATTCTGCTCATGATGATTACATGAGCAATGCACTAAATTGCTCCAGACAGCTTTGTTTGGAAATGCATGAAAAATCAGATCTCACTTGGGATAAATGCCAAGGAAAACAATCTCAGATTTTTCACTGAAGTGACAGACATAAAATCCACAATGAGGATCAACAAATTTCTTGCAATAATGAAAATCACTAACCACTTAATCTCTCTATGCAGTTGATTTCCTCCATGTTCCCTATATCTCTAAATACATACCAGACTTTTCTGGCTTAAAAAATTCCCCCAAGCAAACCAAAATGCCTCACAAAAATACTCAAATTGGAAAATCAGTAAGAATTCACTGATTTCCCCTATAATTCTAGCCCAAATATACAATGATTAAGGTAAGCATTAAAGAATCACCAGCTATTTCAATATAACTATATATTTAGACACACAAGTAAAAATTTTGGTGGGTTTTGTTACTGATTTCTGTGGGAACAAAGTATCCTGAAATAGGTATTATGATTAATTGGACTCATTGAGGGGAAGAAGTTGTTCCATACTCACAAAAGAAGCAAGAACAATTATTAGCCAAGGCTAAGCTGGAAATCTGTAAGACAAGTCCAAATATCGTGTAAGAATAATTAGGTTAAGCCAAATATAATTTATTCCAAAACAATCTCTTATGTTTGTGATGCCCACTGCTTCCAGTCTGAGCAAATAACTTGAACTACATACAGCTTGTAAAAGGTGCAGTGTCCATCACAGCCAAATATTGTGATGAGTAATATTATTTAAAAATGGATCTTGTTTTGAAATCATAAGGCAATCCTATAAGCATTTATATGGTTTTCTCTCATGTAAAATTCTTTTTAAATAGTAAAATTTTGTTATCAGGTTGAAGTTGATCATAAGAAGCAAAAAATATATTAATAATGACAAAAGAGAATTGGTTACAGGGCTTGTCCTACAAAATCTTATGAGAAAATACATTTTAATAAAATTAATGCATAATTGATAGCCATATGAGGATCTTTTGCTTTTTCTGATCTCAGTCCTACATGTAATTCAACAAATGTTAGTTGTTAGACTAGAATCCATTCAGGTTAAACACAAGATTAACTATGTGAATGTAATTAGGGCAAGGGAGCTGGCTTGAAAGAAATGTCTCTAATTTCCCTCAGTTTTTCACTCTGCAATCATCCTCATTTAAATGTCAGATACTGACAAATTTTACAAAATATTTATCATACATATGGTGAACATCAGGAGGTTTTGTTAGATTCTTTATGGTTTTTTTATATTTTTGTTAATTGGATTCAATAAGCACTACTAAATTTTCATGGTTTTCCTATGGAAGCTGGCTATTTGAATCCCATTATCTATGATTTTTAAACTTAGTCGAGATCAGTGCTGCTTTTTATATTTAACAAGTTCAGCCACCATTGTAGCAGCAGAGTGGCTTTCTGAAGTTCCATACAGTTTATCCTCACAGCAGCCCAGCAAGGTCAGGATATACCATCCCTATTTTTAAAGTGGCAAACTGAAATCCTGAGTAAACTGAGATTTTGGGAGGACTGGAATCAACCATAACTGTTCTGACATTGTGCTGCCCAACTAGCAAAGGCAAACCTTTCTCATCCCGGGCTGTCTTCCACTTCCTGCCCTCCTCCAATGTGCTCCTTACACATTTCAGCCTCGATCACAAAGTGCTGACCACATGCTTATTCTGCCATGTGCACCAAGATCTGTCACTCTACTACACCATTCTTCTCATTTTTAAGAGGTTTTTAATGAGTTTTAGGAGTTATTTTATGAGCTACAACAGGTATTGCTTAGCTCTAGTCATCTGTGCCTTTATTAAGCAAAGGCATAAAAAGCCTGACCATTACTTTTGTTTTTCTACACCCTTGTACCTCTCTAGTTTGGGATTTTTGAGTGAGAACTGTGATGCACTATGAGAAAGGCTCAAACTTCCAGTAATTCTAAAAGCAGGAAATACCAGTGAAAACCTGTTTCTCAGGGGACACCCAGCCTAAATACTTGGTTCTGAAAAATTCAGATAGTCGAAAAAGAATCTATTGCTGGGTGTTCAGCTATACTGGGATTTTTCAGCATATTTTGTACCATACAGTTGATAGGTTATGGTCAGGTCCTGAATTGATTTAGACAATCCCTTCAGAATGT
Organism: Ammodramus savannarum pratensis; assembly: GCA_020466415.1. Classification (NCBI taxonomy): domain Eukaryota; kingdom Metazoa; phylum Chordata; class Aves; order Passeriformes; family Passerellidae; genus Ammodramus; species Ammodramus savannarum. The sequence goes on along the minus strand of JAHXMQ010012342.1, from coordinate 6,166,179 downwards.
AAATTAAAATATACAATATCTACATTACACTGAGGCTTTTATCTCAAGTAGGACATTATTCTATTTACCTTGAACTTTGTGAACTACTGAACTACCACCTTAAGCAGTTTGGGCTTCAGATCCCAGGAACAACTTCTTGACTCTTATTACTCTAATAACAATTTTCCAGTTAGAGAAAAATAATCATTTATTACAGAAATGTAAAACAAAATTACTCCTCTGGTATCCAAGAATGCTTTGTACTCCAGAGATGCCTTTTCCTACATATGGCATTTCATATTTCCACCAAACTCGTCTAGTGTATCTTAATTATCATCCACCCATTTTCTCATTATATTCTCTTTACTGGCTGAAGGAGACCTATGATAGAAACTTTTATTTTTAGTTGAACCTAGAAGCAGACATTCAGACTCTCCTGTGCAATAATGGAATTTCTAGATCATTATGATATTCATAACTTCTACAATATCTCTAAAATGTTATTGCCTACTTCTGAACAGCAAATATATAAGTTGATTTTTCAGTGAAACACTAGAAATGTGTCCAGAATTTATGAAATAATAGGAGATCAAAATGAGATGGTACTGATTTGATTTCTCTTTTCAGTAAAGCCATTTCAGGCTAATCTATCTTTATCTTGGCACACCAAGAAGTCAAACATGCTTCACTTTTTACAACTTACTTAAAAAGCAAAGGATTAACAATGAATATTCTATACTTCAAACTGCAATCAGCCTCAACTCTTCACTCCAGAAATATTTCCTTTGACTATGGTGAACTGTGGAAAAATAATTGTGTGTGTCAAAACCAGAAATTTACAACACAATGATTATCAATTACCATCCGCTCTCATGACTGAGAACATGTTTTTCATTGGCCATTCAAGACTGGACATGCACAGAGATAAGTCCTCTTCGTTGTTCCCTTTTCGCAAAAAAACCCCAAAACCAAAACAAACACCACCACAAAAAATAAAAAAAAAAAAAAAACCCAAACCCAAAAAAAAAAAAAAAAAACCAAAACAAAACAAAAACAACCAAAAAAAAACCAAAAACAAAAAAACCCCAACCACCACATAAAAAAGATTTGATTTCTTTCACTGTGCATTGTTGAAACAAATAATGTGTGTTCCTCCACTGATTCAATGCAGCTTTTATAGTCACACTGTACTTCAGAAGCACAAGGGAGAGCCATACCTCTTTTTGAATGCGTCCAAAAAAATGGCTAATACAAACATGTTCAAATGAAGAAATGCTTAAAACAGATATTTAAAATCCACTGAAATCATGTGCATTTTGCTTTATGCTATTCAAGTGGATTTCAGGAACTCCAGCTATAGCTTTGCACAGGAATTCTCTCCTAGGTAATATGTAATTGCCTCTCTATACTAAGTAATTTAGGCAACATCTTTTTCATCAGACACAGGATTCACTTTATACATCACATATATATATATATATATATATATAACTTATATCACAGGATATATATTCCACAGGATTCACTTTTTTGACCAGTATTTAACATCTATATAATCCCATCAATTCTACCTATGAAGCCTTACCTTTAAAATCCAGCATTTTTTCCAAATCAATTAGTCCCTAACCATCAACTTCTTACTAACCCACCATGAATAAATAATTCATATTTAGTATTTCAGTAATTCACTAGGATCTACATGAGCAATAAAAAGCTGTTGTCTTGAATCAGAGAGGGCAGTGTGTCATGGCCATGAGTACTTGGCTTATCTACTCCCAACAGGGGCAGCTAAAAGCTAGATGGGAACTTTTATTTTTGTTTTTTTTTTAATTTAAAATCAAATTCGGCCCACTCACAGTGGACAGTTTTGAAGCAGATAGTCAATGAAAAATCATGAATAAAGCAACAATTTTCTAATATTGAACCTAGAATTTTCTGCTTTGTTTTTTGCGTGCCAAAAAAGTGCCAGAGTAGACATTACCTATCAATGCTTAAGACAAGCTCTTGATGCTAACAAAAAGGCACTTATTCTTAAGATCTGATTAATCACCAGTCATTACCATCATTTCCATGTTTCCATGGATGTTCTGCCATCAGCACCATTTTCCTCTGCATGCTGTTAATTCCCCGTGGCACTGCAGCCCCTTTGTGGCATTCAAGAGAAGCTCCCACTGATATTCACAAAGATCAGCCCACTGTGTCAGTTCCTCAGCCGTTAGTGCAGTTTCTTGAGATTACTCCAGCTGAGGCACTGTTCCCTTTAATTTGGTTTGTATTGCTTTTCAGACAAACAATATGTGAAAAATAGTTCTATATGCAGGCCTAAGAATAAAAACTTAGTCTTTAGTCACTCATGCTTAGGCACAGAGAGATAAAAAGGGAAAATTTTTCAAAGGAAAAGAAGAGTGGCTTAAAATATAACACTCATTCTATTAGCATTTGTCTCTGAGTAGGAGTCCAGTTGTTCTAAGAGCACAACACAATTAGTTTCATGTTTTGCTTGAATTCATCATTGCTACTTCATATAACTTCTGCATAAAAGCACAATTAAGGGGGGAAAAAAGGAAAAAAAATCGTTTTTGACTGAGAAATAGGATTTCTCTCTAGAAGAAAGACACACCAATAGCTAAGTTTCAACCTCATACTGAAAAACTTAACATTCTGCTTCAAACTACTAAAAACCTTGTGTTTTTTGGAAGCTGTTGGCCTAAAAACTCCTGCACATATCATCCAAGTGCCAACAAAGCAGACAAGCAGAGTAAAAGCAGCAAGGCAAGATCTGGGAGCCCCAAACAAATGAAGGGTGAGCCATGAGCCTTTATTAGGAGCAAAAGGCAAAGCTCAGAGCTGGCTCATATCACTAGATTGTCATAGCTGGCACTGGCAGGAAGGGATTCCACTTTTTATTGGGCAACAGCTTATATTACAGAGGCTTTACTGACTGCTATCTATAGGAAGCTATGGCAGATTCCATCAGCAGAAGTTGTCACAGAGCCAGCCTCCAATTTTACACTTTGCCAGAAGTCAAAGACACATCAGACACCTACTGGCAAACAGCAACTCTTTGGGAGCTTTAATACACTTAAACTCACAAATGCTTCTGAGATGGTTTATCTCTTTTGGAAGTGTAAGAGACATTTATGGCTCTTCAAGACAGTATTTTACAAATTCTAGCCATGCTACTTGCCTTTCAGTCTAGATTATTGCCTTTGTGCAAAGAATACAAGCTGGTGGTTGACAGTATATTTCCTCTATGCATTTATTTCATTCAAATTCACAGAGATTCCTTGTTTGTTCACATTTCAGAAAGTAATTAGGTATTGGACCTCAAAATAACAGCAGAAAGAATGGGATTCTTTGCTCAAAGAGGACTTCCTGTCACCAGGAAATTAAATGTTTCTTCTGGCAGACAGTAAAGTACACACAGAAATAAAAATTAATCTGTAGGCTTACACTTACATGCTTTCTCAAAGTTAATTAAGAAGGAAGGTTACCCAAGGTTCAATGAATGAGGCAATGCCAACTTGGGAAGTGATCTCAACTTACAAGAGAGCAAAAATACAAAATTTCAATGGTTGAGGAGATGGAATAGATGCGTGTATTCTCTGATTTTTTGAAACTGATTTTGAACTCCTGTATCAGTGCAGGTAGGGTTTGCACAGAGAAACACACTCCCAAAGATGAATAACAAAGTGAAAAAATATTGGATATAAACACAAAAACAGGGTAGATCCTGTCTGTTTATTAGCCTGACTTGCCTAGATATCAAGAACACACAGAAGGAAAACCAGTTCCCAAATCATGCACAGGCAATTCAAGAACTCAAATTCCACAGGTGCAAAAATTTCCCAAGTTTTCATGTCAGTAAAAAGAATAATAATAAAAGATCAATTACTTTAACACTATCAGTGCTATAAAAAAGGGGGAAAATGGATACTATTTTGGGGTGACAGTAGTTTCTCAATCATCCTGTAATTAGTGACTTTGGCAAGGATTAACTTGTGGATGTGTTTTACCATTTTACTTGCCATTTTCACCCCAAGACAGGGCTTGGGAGTGACAGTACAAACCTAGTAGCAGATGTTACTTGATTTAAGGGAAGGGAAGGAGGGTAAAGACTTCAGAATTATTTTTCTGACAGTCATTCTAACTGGCTGCACTATTTAAGCTTTGGTCTTCAAATGAAATCCAAAACAACATATTTATTGCTTCTTGCAACCCCATTTTTGCAGAAAGCACATTGGTACCTGGAGAAGTGAAGAACCCACTTCTCAATGATAGCTTGGACTGTGAACCTTAGAAATTGGTAGTGCAGAAACAACTTACCTTCTGGGCATAAATCTAATTAGGAAATCAGGACTAATATAACCCCAGAGACTAAAAATATCTGGGATGTAGGATTTAGCTCTTCTGAGAACAGTGTGACAGGAGGCCATGAGGGGGCAATTCTGCTAGATTTGGTCACACAAATGTAGCCAGAATAAAAAACTCTGCACTGTAACATTTGCAGTCCTGTTTCAGTTAAGGTGCTTTGTGAAACACACAATTACTCACTTTCAAATCTGTCTCAGTCACCATCCAAAACACTGGCCTAGGAAAAGCACTTGAAATACTTATATTAATTTCACTCAATTCCAGTAAGCAATGACCAAAAAAGAGGAGCACACACTTTCTGGAAATCTACATCAGAATTACCCTTCAATGCCATACATTCTTTAAAATCTAGGATAAAGCAATCTAATAGATCACCAATGATACTTTAAGGCATTTTTTGAAGTTCACATGTTTTGGAAATGCTATAATTAAAGTACCATCCATACAGAGAGACAGAGAAACAGTTCATTGCTTTCAAATATAGTTAGGGCTCCAACTAGGCACAGAAACTTTCTTATGCCATTTTCATGTTCACAGCCCTGAGATCAGGACTCAACTGTTAAGCAAACTTCTTCAAAACTTTACCAGCATCAACTCATGGGAGCTGCACAACTCATTCCTAGATTCATTTTCCCTAATGTTTTTGTATAATGCATAGGTTCTAAAAATACTCCACAAAAGCTGAAAAGCATAAAAAGCTAGCTAATCTTTATGGCAGGACAAGTTATTTTTGCCATACACTAAGAAAAAGATTTATGCATGTGGTAGAAACATGAGATAGATTTGCTTTACTGTAAAAGACTTTGCTGTTTTATTTTGACCTTTTAAAATGTTTAGATAAGGTCAGAGTAAAATTAACAGGCAGTAATCACCCTCTCCAATGTAAGTCTAAGTAAATCTATACTGCTTCTCCATTAAGAATTCCATAAACCACTGCATACAAAATTAGGAATTCCAGTGGGTCATTGAATGCTTGCTCCAAAAATCAGTTTGGAGCCACTTTTATCAAATGCCAGGAATAAGGAGTGAACTCCTTCATGTTTACTCCATGCTGTTCTGGCAGGGAGCCAATAATAGCAAAGGAACTTGGAACTGCAGGACTAAATCCCCATTTGTCTCACCCTCGTAGTCATAAAACTGTTTATGCAGATAAAAGGACTGACAATCGTATCAAGTGCTGTACACTGAATTACTGAAAGCTTCCAAACACCCTTGCTTAAAGAAACTTACAGCCATAAACAATCAGCTTCTTGACAGCATAAAAATTTTTGCCACAAGATAAAATATGGTGAATTTGTTGCTCTGTGGCAGGGTATGATTCTTTCTTACTTTGCATGAGAAATACAATCTCAGAGTTACCAGCCTTATATTACTCAAGAAGAAATATAATCCAGAAGATTCACAGTGTTTGTATCTAGAAAAAAGAAATTATGCATGCAATGTGGAAGGAAAAAAGAATGACAGGTGGCAGACTCAAAATTGTTTTAACACAAGTTCTGTAACTACACCAACTGCTGTGGAGAAGGCTAAAACAAGCAGGGAATAAAAATATTGCACTATTTACTTTTGTAAGCAATGTGGCAGTAGTCACATTTAAAACATCAGATTAAGTAAAAGCAAAAGGATTTAGAAAGCTAACTTGAAAGAATTCCTGATTAATTCTTCACATTTCTCCTAAACAGTTTTTTCTCACATCAGCAATATTATTAAGAATCTATAACTGGCCTCTGATATGGTCTTCCCATGCAGAGCATATAAGTACTTCTATGGATAATTTGGTACATTCTGGACACATGGTTTCACAAGAGGAAACAGTAGGGAAATCATCACAGGCTGCTCCTGCTCTGCACACAGCCCTTGATCCCATTAAATCAGTTGATTTTGACAGAAATGTTGGCACACCATATCACAGGGTGAGCAACAAGGGCAGGGTTGGTAGGTGGAAATAGTGCTTTAAACTGGTACTAGCACTCAATGTTTCAAAATTAAAAGTCAGGCACCCAGCAGGTAGATAGCTGATAGTTGGCTTCAGCAGCCTTTCCTGGTGCTCATAGCCTTCCCACATGCACCCCATTTCCTTACTCTCACTTATTTATACCACAGTAACTAGTATAATTAAAGCCTAACATGTACAGGGTTAAAAAATGTTAATTCTTCTTTCTTTATATGCTGCTTTCACCCCGAATTAATTCAGACATTCAATTTACAAAGTCCTACAAAAACACTTTCTCTGTCAGACCTGGAGCAAGGAGAACTGTGATCACATTTTTCAGATAGCTTTGCTACAAGAAAGGCATCTCATGGAACAAAACAGACCACAAGGGAGAAAACAAGTCCTGCATTACAGCTTTGTTGCTCTGCACAGCTGGTGACATTTCCCACAGATGTCCCTACTAAACATCAATAAAATGGAACAGCACAGAAAAAACAAAAGATAAATTACATATGTCATTTGGCATAGGTCATAACTCAGGTGACAATGCTTCAAGTATCAGTGCAACAGGAAAATAATAGCAATGAACTTGGAAGAGATAAAACAGAGAAGAAAATTCTAAGTCCCATGAACACACGTAACGATCTACAGGATTTTGTCAAGGACTTTCAGCCTCCAGTAGTCTAAAAAAAATCAAGATTCTAAATATGGATTTAGAAACCTTACCAGAGAACAGAATAAGCAAATATATCAGCATTCAACAGCTCTTACAAGTTTAAAGGCTGCAAAGAGCCTGCAAGGGCCCTAAGAGGGTCTGTCCTGGAGGCTTGTCTGCCTGGGCTGGGGGCCAAGGCAGGGAGTGCAGCTGCAGCCTGTCCAGGCTGTCCCCCTCCCTTCCCTGCACTGCCTGGCCCAAAGCCCCTTCCCTTGGGAGCTGCATTTCAGCTGAGCCTCTACCCTCAGCCCTCCTGCTCATCCTGGCTCCTGTTTATGCAGCCCACCGTGCCCAACAGCCTGCCCTGGGCTCAGGGGCCCTGCCTGGCCCTCCCAAGGCTGTGCTTGCCCTCTGCTCCCTCACTTGGGTGCTGCTGTCTGCTCCGTCACCCTCATGTCCTGGGAGCAGCCAGCCCCCACTGCTCCGTGTCTGTCCAATGTTCTTTTCCTCTCGAATTCATGAGGGTGTAGAAATGACAGGACATGATTTATACTGGTCTAATTACAACTCAAATAACTCTTATCCAGCTAGCTTGACAAAATGAAGCTGAGAGGAAAATATAGAATAAAAACATTATTAGGTCTGTCTGACATTTGTTGCAGGCAAATATTCCTTATAAAAATTAGACTCTGTGATGATATGATTTCCAGATGAATATGGAAAGGATGATGTCTGTCACCACTGATATGACAGGAAAACTTGATCTTTGACTAGAAATTTAAATAACTGGTTGGCAATCCCTGTATATGGTTAAAATCAGCTGTGATGAAACAAGAGTGTATCAACTAAAACATTGAAGCTTAAAGAGACAAGATTTTTTAATAAACTTTATAAATGTAACTTGAAAATGGTTAAGATTTAAAACTCTAGGATGAGCAGTAGACTAATCTGGACAGCTTTCAAGGGAAAGGTGGTGTTTTGGTAGTTCTAATCATAAATTGTTTAAATTTATTCAAGTCACATAGCTCTTCCCCAGGATATTCTGTCAAGTGACAGGCCTGCACTCACTATCTCAATTTCCCATTCTTTAGAATGGGACCACTTATATTACACTACCAGATGCAGGTCCATCTGTTACAAATGAAAAATCAAGATACTCCATGGAATTATTTTCCAGAGAATCTTTGTTCTGCTATCAGGTTATTTTTAACACATTACCTTTCTTTAAAGTTGCTTGCCATCAGGGACACAAGTCCATTTCATACAGTTCTCCAAATGGCAATATCATTTTTCCATTGATAGTTATTTGTGCTAGAAAGAATCAAGTTCTCTAACTAAGAGTTTCTCAAGACAAGACAAAATGCAAAGCAAAGTAACAACCCAGTACTTAGCCTGACATAATCCTTCCAAAAACAGTCTCTGTTGCTAGAGGCAGGGAAAAGGAAAGGCTGTATTTGCAATTAATGAGAAATTAATTTTCCAATCAGTATCATTTCATGCATATCCCTAATCTGGGAAAAGTCTGATCTCTGTTCACCTCAGAAGGAATTACACATCCCCAAGGCCAGGCTATCTGCTGGATCTAATAATTACTGGGTAACCAGAGATATGGGATTAGAACAGAACTGTTCCAAACAACTTCTGCTGTGCCAGTTTTCTGACAAAAGGAGCTTTTCTTGTAAATTACACTGGCAACTAATGGCACTGGATCCCTGTACCAGCAGGAATCATAGGAAGGTAATGCCACAGCTCTAACTTGTACTTCCATTAAAACCAACTTGGACCATGGAAAGCTGATCCTGAGCTTTTGCTCAGCACATGTTATCACATTAGCAGGATTCTGATGTACATGAGCATCCATACCAAGATACAGCAGGAAAAACCAAAACAGGGGGTTGAAAAATGGCAAAATATAAGAAACTCTTCTATAGATGCTCAGTTCTGCAGCAAGACAGAAAAGAGGATAAGTAACCAAATACAGACAAAATAAAGTGAAAAATAGAAGGGTGGGAATATTAAAGTGATTAGGAAACAGAATGCAAAAGAAATAAACTATAAAGGAGATAAAAGAAGTTCATGGAGCAAAGAGTAAGAAATGGAACAAGCTGAGCATGCATAAACATTAATTATGGAGAATTCAGATTCCTTCAGCTCCAGATTTTTGTCAGCGATAACATTGACTGATTCAGTTACAGATATTAAAAATTAATTAAAAACTCATAAACTCAGACAAAACTAACAAATTCCTGCCTCTGACTGAACTGGGTTGAGCATTTAAAGCTGGTAATCAATTTGGCCCTGAAAACTTTCATGGTTAAACACTGGCAATAATGACCAGCGTGACAGCTTAGGGGTGATTCACAACCAGCTTGATTAGCATTCCTCATTTAAACTGATTAACACAAGTAGACATGAAAATGTCTGCAGCTTGACAAATGAAACATGCAGTTGTACATAAAACTTTCAAGGGACTCAGAAAACATGTGTGTGTTGGCAATAAAACATGCTTTCCATGTAGAACTACTATTTGCAGTCCTCTAGAGCCACAATAGAAATCATGTCAGGCTGCACACAGAAAGATGTGGCTCAGCAGGCAATTCCTTAAACATGTAAAACATACAGTGGATCCAATTTCTGCCATAACAAACAGGATTTACCTTTGGTTCTGCTTAGGAAAACTAGCAAAAGAAGTCTTTCCCAAAAGCTGAGCTGGGAAACTGTTACAAAGTCAAAAAATAGAATAAAGAGTTACCTCTTGATCCAATGGATTCAGCAGCACAAAGGGGAATGATTTGCAGCCGGGGCAAGGTGCACCACTATTTGCCACACCCAGAGAGAGTCCTGACACACCTGGCCTGACACAGGAGTTCTTAATAAGTCCTTAATGAGTCAGCTCCATTACCTGCAGGCAGAGACCAGAGGAATGAGCACCTGCACACTTCTCACAGTTATATACCCATCTTAGAACCCCACTATGAAAAATGCAGGTGAACAGAATGTACAGGAATAGCAGAGCTAGAGGCACTTACAACAAAGGGTGTGCTCTTACAACCATTTGTTTTATCTTTATTGCTTTCTTCTTTGCCTGCTTTGTATTTGTAAGTTAGAAGAAAAGTTAGTCCATGCAGATTATTGGTGTTCCACAAAAAGCCTACCAAAAACACACTGCAAAAATCCCCACACATATCAGCAAACAAAAAATACGAAGCAACAGAGGTAACAAGGGAACTTCAAAGCTTAAGCATATTTAATTTGGCTAGAAATGTAAGCCATTGTGACAGACAACACAAGAGATTCTGATACTGTTTAAGAAAAAAAGAATGGTATGTTTTTAATTTTTAATCACATCTCTCAGGATCAGTGTATCTTCATACAAGCAGCATGACTTGAATATGTAGTTTCAATACTCAGAAGTTCTGCCTAAAAAGTGAGATCAATTTACTGTTACTGAGCTCCTCTTCATCTGTGCTCCAAGAATTTTATGACTTACTAACCATAATAGCACACTTATGGACCCATACATAGTCATTTAAACAAAAAAGCAAACACAGCTACTTCTAGATCTAAAGTTTTGGGCGTGAGCATTTAGCAAGAATTTTCCTTTAGACACTTCAAGTTTCCTTCTTTAAAAGGAAGGCTTTTTTTCTAAGGGAAAGTGGGCAAAATTACACATTAATTATTTCCAAGGATTCATCTTAGTTATTTTTGCTTCTACAAAATTTGAAGGGCAAGGGAACATAAAGGGAAGAATTTTTCAAGTTTTGATAACATATGGAGAACTTGCTGAAACCCTCCAAGCCAAATTCTGAAAAATAAGTAAAATAATTACATCAGCTTTTCAAAAAATGTTATTTTAGAATAATTCCATTTATACCAGTGCACACCCATAAAACAAACAAATATCTTACTTTGGTGAGATATGAATACTTGAAAAAATACTGTAGCTTCCCATCCCAAGCATTTAGATCAATTTTTTAATCTCCTTACCAGTAATATCTGTTATAAAATACATTCTTTTTCTTTCTTTCTTTTTCTGGTGTGCTCAGCCATTCCCCAGCTCCTACTCCAACTGCAACCTCTCCCCGTGTGAGTGGAAAGAAGGGTGCAGCTCCCAGCAGGTAATTAATTAATTGCTGTGAGGGGTCGTTTTTAGAGAGATTGGAAACACCTGAGTGGGAGGAACAGCTGTGGGGCTGCTGGCAGGACAGACACTTGCTCCCACACACTCAGGGCTTAAATGACAAAGTCCTAAGAGCTCTGCACTACCTTGGAAATTTAAAATGCTTATGTGGGGCAGGACTAAATGTCTCATGGTGCTCTCTCACCTTGCTAGAGGCAGCCTCTTCTCTGCAGAAAGAGGGAGAGAAGAGCAAAGAGGGTCTCAGCAGGAGCACACCCTGTAGCCAGCACAGCCAGGTGCCCTCCCCCACTTTTCTTCCCACTCTACTCTTTTCAGGTGTGATTTATCTCTTGGGTGAAAAAAATGGCATTGAGGGACTGAAGCAAATGATTTCAATGTGTTCAGAGAAAACAGCAGACTCAGAACCTCAATTATAAGAACTGTGTTGGAGAATATAAAAGAAAAAATTGGTCTCCATTATGGAAAAATGCACAGTCAACCCCTCCTGACCTCAATAGTGTAATATTACAGTCAATACTTGTGGCAGTGCTTTTTCAAGTTGCTTCAGTTTATTTTGGGAAAGTTCACAACAACAATCACATTCACTTCTCTGGCACGTGGCTCAGACAAAATGTGCATTACTCCAACACAGGCACTACAGGTAACCTGGAAAATTTAAATAAACCCAATGATTAAGGAACTGATACTGGCTCATGATGCTGGTTAAAAAATTCTGATAATCTATTTCTGTCCCCTCACAAATTAAAACTAGAAAGCAATCTAAATACTATGCAAAATGGATCCAGTTAAATTACTTTGCACAGATGTCTATATTTTATTTTAATGTATTAATAAACACCATATTATAGGCATTTTTCTGCACTCTTTTGTCACATCAGTACCATGCTTTATAAATTTAAATTACCTGCAAAAATGAGGATAAAAAAAAAGTGATAAAATATGACTAGAAGCCAAAACTAACTGTCAATCCAATACTAAATATAATTTTAGCATGCCAGAAACAATGTCTTTTCTTGATATTGCATTTATTCCCCCTGGAGTGGTTAGATTTTCACTTCCTGAAGATACATATGAATTTAAGAAACCTGCATTACTGTCCTGATTCAGAAAAAGGAATCAAAAGAATTCCATCACATTTCATGTCTATTCTATGTTAAAGTGCCATAAGTACTTTTATCTTCCTTATGAAAAAAAGGAAACCAGACATTCCAATTGGCTATCTAATTTATTGTTACTCTTCTTTTCTTTTCATTAATGATTTACATATCTTTGATTTCTGTGCTGTTAAACTATCCAAGGTAAGGAGACTTGGAGAGACAGATCAGATTGAGCACTTGTAAATGATCAGTATATTCTCTTCCTTCTAGAAACTTGCATATGGACAAGGAACCAGCTCAATGGTTATTTTAAAGTGAAACTGGTCATATTTAAGGACTTCCAGAGAAACAGATGGATAGAAGGTTTAGTGAGGAAATATTTAATCAGAAGAGATTTGGTAAATTAATCTGTAAATGAATCCTTGCATGTGTGCTCTTTTCATTACAGAGAGGCAATATCTCTGCCAATCATCTCCCAGCATTTCCAGTGCCAAAGTTCACCTTACCCCACACTGTCCCACCAGACTTCACTGTTTTAGCAACAGCTTCCTACACTTAGAGGCCAGCTAATACAAACTTTTATATTAAAACAAAAACCCAACCACCGTTTCTTCCTACACAAACTTCTCATTTTGACTCCCCTAAGGATTCCCAGGAAAGATTCAGCTTCTAGAGCTTGTTGATGGGCAAAATCCAGAGGTTACCTAATATGGGAGCTGGAGTGTTATTTTGATGTTCCAGACACAAATGATTTGGAGGTATGTGTCTAATCTTACAATTCAGTGAAGTAAGCAGAATAAAAGTATAAAGGTCAGTTTTTAACTGGCTGTATTGTTTTCCAAAATAAAATCTCACCAGACTATCATTAAAAATAGTCTGTTATTATTATACTACTATATATTACTATTGTACTACTGGTTATTTTCAAACCAGTTCTATAATGGCCTAAATTCACATCATAGCAATACCTTACAAGCCTCACCCTAATGTTAGCTTTTGTGTATTTATAGCTCCACTCTTTATATCACAGGAAAAGTATGCAGGGTCTTATACTCTGGCAAGCAGAGATCACAGTGTCAGGAAACTCTATAGTCACTTTGCTATAGTGCAGGAGCTTCAACAAATAATAAAACACAAGCCTTAAAAAGGCAAAGCATCCAGTGTGTGGAACATCTTAATCTATTTCAGAAGAATTATTTAACCAAGAGGTAATGATTTCACATTGGTGACTCTTTTTTCTCATGAGCATAGTAATAATTTATATGTAATTCTGAATAGAAATCCAGGCTGAAATGACTGCTTGAAACTCTAGACAACTTTTCTTTCCAACCCTTGCTGAGCTTATAAAATGGAACAGGTGTTGCAGTAACTGGACTTGTTCCTTTTCCCTTGAGGTAACTCTGTGCCACAAAGAAATCAAGAAGCCTCTTGCTTGCATTTCTCCAAGGATATTAGAGAAGGCTCCACTGTGGAAATATTTGATAGAAATAATAACACTAATTTACTGCTATTTACCACAGCTGCCTTCCATCCACTTCACACTGAAACATAATTATGCCTGTTATATGCCTTTAGGGGAACCTCCCTAACTCACCATACCTATAGCATTAAAGTAACTTATTTTTGGGAAAGGTACAACACAACTATTCCAAGACAAGCGGGTGGTTCTATGTCTAAATTGCTCCATTGTGACAACTGCATTTCATCATTTGCATGTACTACTCTAAAAAAATATTTTTATATTAGAAATCCAGTTCAGAGAGATCTCTAAGGGGTTAAGTAAAAAAATGTATATCCTTTCTTAGACTTCCAAATCTTTAGGAAGGATGTTCTTTCTGTCTCCAAAGAAAGAAATGTAGTTATTTAAAATCCTGTTGGGATTTGTTTACACTACTATAAAATTTGGTATTTTGTATACTCCAAGCTTGGTATGATTTAAACAAACAGTGCAGTTGCTGTACTTCCCCACCTAAATATTATAGCTTATCTCTGATATAAATGTAAATGTATATTCATGGTGAAGAAGAAGATCTTCCATCTCTGCATGTTCTTGGCACACAAAGCCTACCAGAGGCAGTGCAATTTTGCTGCCACTTTATCCTCATGCTCTTCAGAAAAAGGGAAATGTGCAGATCCTCAGCTGGTATGAATTGAATTTTCAAGGGTATAGGAGTAACTATTCTAACTATTCATATCAGGCTCTATTCCTGTCCCTTTAAAATCCTTAAATACAGCTTTTTAATGATAAAGTTATCATCACTCTTTAAAGTTTAAATATGTTCAATGAATATCATATCATACCTGCAACCCCCAGATATAGTCCTTAAGATAAGAAAGCAGAGAGCCAAACAGGCATTAAAATGAACAGTGCTTCATCTTTTAAAAAATAGCTCAGGCTCATTTGCAGCATACACTTTCTGGAATTATATATTCTTAGCTCTTCTAGAGAATTCTCATTAGATGAAGCTAGGGATCTTTGGAGTATTGGTATTTTACTTTAAAATCCAGGAGCAGCTCTGAATCACAGTCCTCCATCCTATTGCCAGCTGTGGGCTAATCATTCATACATTAACCTCAGTTTGACTTGTTATACTGACAGCCATGTGGAAATATGTGATTTATGAGGTAAAGCAGGTTTGATCCATTAGAAGAAAACTACTAAGTCAAGCACACCACATTGTGGATTAAGAGGTAAATAGCTCATTCCCACTAGAGATTCATTCCTTTCTGGATCTAACCCTTTGTCAGCAACTGCCCACCCACATTGATTATAAAGGATTGTGTCAGCCTAAATCTTAATGCAATGTTAAGAGAGAAAATTGGATGTTTTCTGCTAGCTTCTGCAAATTTCATCCAGAATGTAAATCAGATTTTTTTATAGGATTAATTTTGTTTCAGGCTATTACTTAATAATTTCTAATGCTGTCAGAAAGATTATGGAACAAACAGATTTTGTCAGGGGGATAGCCTAAATGGTTTCTTCAGGCTCCTTCCAACCCTATTTTTCTACATTCCTGTAATTTTGGAAAGATGCTAAAATTTTCATACTGTAGCTGGAATCTGAACCAGAGTATTGCTTCACTGCCCTGAATGGCAAATGTGGAGCCTGAACACCAGACCATCAAAGCTGACCATTAAACTCCATGACATACAACAGAGGAAATGTTCCATCCAAATCCCCTGTGCCCTTGCTGGAATTCTTGAAAATCCTGGCATTGTTTCTCTTTTCAGACAATCCTGTCAACATTAGGAAACCACAGAAGTCCAAAGAACCACACAGCAATATGATGAACAAGATACTTTGTACACTGCAGAGAGAGTAAGGAACACAGAATGCAGTAAAAGCAGCGTTCTAGTACGTGTGTCCTTGGGGCTTGGACAGAGGAGAGGGAACTAAGCTCCTGAAACTCCTGGGATTATTTTGAGCAAATTATTCAAGCTGAGTCTAGAATGCTAATTTGTTATTTTGGAATGGTTCTGTGTTCTTAGTGAAATTGCTTTCTTTTTCCATGTTCCAAACCCATCCCAAAGGAGAGTCCACATATCTCTATACCTTGATCTTCCATGGAGCCAGAGCCACCAGGAGTATCCTCACTGCTCATTCCTTCAGAACAGCACTGGGCTGAGACATTCAAACTCCAAACCTGAAGCTGTAATAGATATCTTCACTTGAGAAATAGTGCTAATGAGTCCTGCAGCAGGGCTATAACAAGACAACTGTATCATTTCCAAGACCCCAGGTGGTATTTCTAATAGCTTTATGCTGCATATTTCCATAAGACAATTTAGTAGAGCTGTCTGGAGATCTCAGGACTGTTGTGTACTGTGCAATGTAACCAGATTCTTTTATAGTCTAGTTCACCATCTAACACAGGACTAGAATTTCCATCTTTATAAAAATGTAACTACAAGAAACATTCACAAAAAATATTGTGACTCCTAGGTACTAAATTATTGAGAGTGAAGAGATATACTCTAGAATGAGGTAACTGGGACACTGACATAAAAAAAACCATGATTTTGGGTGGGATAGGTATGTGTCCACAAAACAAAGCAAAACCACAGCAACTCCACAGCTCTAGATAAGAGAGAGACAGGTTCTCCAAAAAAGTATTAAGAATGCCTTTATCAAAAGAAGATCAAATTATCACAGAGGGGAGACAGGTTGGCCAATTATTGCTGGTTTAGTGTATCATAAAGAATGTTCACATCTAAAGCTCTCTTTAGTATACCTCTGCCTTAGACTCTGAAAAAACAGGTGATGTATTCATTCCAGGCTTATGTTTTACCTCTAGGCAAGAAAACAATGCAGAAAAGTTTCTAAAGCTGAGCAAATCTAGAAAATGCAACATTTTGATCAAACTAGGATTCCTCTAATCACAGCAAAAGCCACATGAATCTTAAAAAAACAACTAAGAACCAAAGAGGGATGAAAGAAGGGGATGGGGCTTTATGTGATTGCATACACCTCTAAAATGAGATAGAACACCCACCTCTGATTTCTGAGACTTCATAATGCAATATTAAAACTGTAGTGTTGTGAACAGATTGATAAAGCTCTGCTGAGATTGCTTACAAAGTGTAAATACACTGAAATAAATCAGAATTTCTTTGCACTTCAAAATGTGTTTCTCTGCAGTGTAGACAGCCCTAATAAGTAAAGCAGCCCATCCCAGCTGACATACTTCAGCAATTCTAAACCACAATTATCCTTTTGTGTAACTGGTATGTGCATAAATGACTTTTGAAAAAAAAACTTGCAAAACACAAAATACTCCTTCCCAGAAGGGAAACTGTATAGTCAGAACATCTCATTGCTCTTCGAAAGAAGACAGTTATGAATAATATGATGGGAACTTTCAGAACATACTGCATCAATCCAGTTCTGCATGAGTAATTATAATAATGTTTTGTAACATCATTAATTTTGTCGACAGAACATGTCTCAGGTTTCTGAAATACAAGATTTGTTCCCCCAAAGGACATTGGCCCTCAGCATAAGTTCCTGGCTAATTTCTGTGATTCTGCTGAGAACATCTGAGAAGCAAAGAAACATTTGTTTTCTGGGCTAGGATTTGGGTGTTGAGGTCACAGAAGGTATTGTCTGCAAGCTGGCTTTTTCCTTCTATGGCAATTGTTGTTTTGAAAGATTTCACATAAGTGTCCAAGCTGTTAGGTGTAAGAAGGATTGTGTCAGTAAGCAATAAAATTCCTTCTTTTTCAAGTGGGAAGCCAGCTCACTTCCTTATCTTTACAGCTTCTCAAATGAGAATCTATGTTTTATGGCTTTATCTTCAGATTTCAAGTGGTTTTTTTTTTGTTTTTCTTTTTAATGTTAGTATCAAAAAGAAAGGTATTCATTTATCTTCAAAATTCAACAGGTTGACAATAGCTTTACTGTTATAAAAAGGAAAAGATTAAGGCTTACCTTAAAAGTGCAGAAATTGGAAAAATGAGTTCAAGAACTAATTTGTTACAGATCACATAAACTAACAGTAAATTCAGAAATTATTACAAGGGTTCATATAAGAAATGATCCATCAAGCATTTTATAAAAATAGTGAGAAAGAAAAGATCAACTTTAAAAAAAGGGCAGCAGTTGCCCGGGTAAGACATATGGGGGAAAACAGATGCAGAACCAAAATGGGGAAGAGAGGACTAGAAAGGAACTAATTATTTGAACTGACAGCATCCCCATGGGAGATACCAGAAACGTATTTTACCAGAAATTGTCAGTAACAATACGACCCTAAGAAAGGTTTTTAGCAAGACAGTCGTGTAAGAAAGCCCTCAGTTTTCTGTCACAAATCTGCTTCTGCTTACTTTATGTGGGTCTGTCTCACCACACAAGAGGTACAGCCCAGCTTCCAGGGCACTTGTGAAATTAAATTCCTTTTTAATGAGGAATCACAGTAAGTCTTCTGTAAATTACAGTATTTTGAGTTAAACCAGCTCTGAATTAACAATTTCACCAGAGTTAACAAGCAACACTTTACAAACCAAGAAATGTTTATTGCTATTTTTTTAAGGAATTTGAGTGATCTGTTTCAAATGCAAAACAAGTCAGATGAGATGGTCACAATGAGATTTGTCCCAACCTGTTGGCAAGGAATTCAGTTTGAATATAATATTTTCTCCTTCCAAGAAAATAATATACATGATTATTGTTTTCCTCAATTTTGTTGTATTTCCCTGCCTTCCCATCTATTCTTACCTGTTCCTTGTCTCTCCCCTACCATTGCACTGCATCCCAAAGACATCTTATGGTATATATATTAAATTGAAAGTTTACTAACATGACAGTGAAAAATCTTTATGCCTTTTTTACTTTTTTCATTTCAGCCATACATTTTGCTGATGCTCAGCCTGATGATTTATTAGACATTTCTATACTAACCACAATTTCTATTGCTATCTTCCTATGTGCTGTGTTTCACAATTGTCCAAATTCCTCTTGAGACATAACTGGTGTGTTGGGAACAGAATGCATCCTTGAATTCTCTGTGCCTTCAATCCTCCTATGCATCACAAAGAAATCAAGAAAACCGGACTCTTGTGCAGCTGTATAAAAAATGCATTCTTTATGGAACAGTGTGTCCTAAGAAATGACAGTGACATGAAAGCTGTCTCTGATGATGTGTAAGTCTTCTGTATTCCAAGCTCATAACAAATTCAGCTCTGCTCTTCTTAGGTAAATTTGAACTGTAAGATTACTAGTGCAATATTTTAAAATAATATCATATTGCCTTCTGAATGCAGACAGACTCCATAATTCATAATGCCCTTCAATTGCTTTCACTTGGAAAAATTGAATCAGTACATGAGCTAATACTATAGCATTTACATGCCTCTAATTCTTCTCTTGTTCAGTATATTGTTGATCGTCTTACACCAAAACAAGCTTTTTAAATCAAATATTGAGGCACCTGTGTAAGATGAAAAACATAAATGTTCAGGTTTGAGGTTCTCCATGTGACAGCTGACCACTAAATTTAGAAAAGTAGGAAAGACAATTTTCATATCTGCTAGTCACCAGGTTTTCACATTGTCTATCTGCTTCAGCTGAGCAAGAATAGAGATGGGAGATGTAAACCAAGCAGGTGTGTCTGTATCATCTTACTGCCCAGGCTATGGTCACAACCCTTACAAACAAATAATTTGTTAACTAAATAGTTCCCTCAGAATGCACGCTGGAAGGCAATACCAAGAGATTTAAGTCATATATAGGCCTAATATTTTCCTTAAGATAATATGAGGCTCAAAAATCCTTTCCCAGGTAAGGCAAGACCCAGTCTGATGGACAAGCTGAACAGCAGCCTCAGAATGCTTACTTAGTGTATTAGCCCCCATAAAAATTACCTTAGGATAAAAGAAATGAGGACATTTTTTCATTATTCTTTTCTATTTTTGATATTTATTATACAAATTTTGGCTGCAAAAGTATTGCATTAAATTTTTAACATTACAAATTTTAAATAAAACTCGCACTTGCAGCAATTCCAGGGATAATCTATACTTCTGTTTGTAAACACCTCCTGCAGAGGTGTCTGACTGCAGCTGCATAGGAAATACCTTCTGAATGAGAAATACTTGGCCACATTGCATGACTGTTACCAGAATAACATAAGAAGAGATAACTGAGATTTTCAAAAAGGATACAATTCCATATACTCCTCATCATTCTCCCTGACAGGCTCTGAGGCTTTATGCTGCAAAGCAGCTCATCAGTCTCAGCAAGGACATGAGAAACAACAACATAATGACAATAATAATGATAACAATAATTATAATAATAATAATAAACAGTCACAGGTTTAGGAGGTTTAAGCTTGTAAAATACTCCTCCCCAGTGGAAGGGGTATGATACCTCTCATACAAAGTATTCAGACATCTCAACTTTGCAAACAACCCTGGTGTATCTTAGAAAGAATGTTCCTGTCTTCCCGTTGGACTTATTGAGGAGAAGAAGAAAAAAAATAAAAGGCATATCTTGGTGTCTTTTGGTGAAGCCTGACAAAGGTTCCATAAATCCACATGAGTAGTCCACTGAGGCTGCATGACAACAATGTGGTAGCTGGAATGGGTTCTGTGGGTAACATCAGTGACCCAAAAAATGCATGAATCTGCAGACAGCAAAGGCACACACAAAAATGAAGGGAAAGGAAGAGAAACATCATCCCAGAGACTGAATTACTTTAGCCTACAGTGGACTTGACCATCCTCTCTGTTTTGTCGATGACTGATCTACTCTCCTGAGCATAGAGAACTTTTCCCTCCTGAGAAAAGCTTAGGGTGGGGGGGAGCCTGGAAATACTCTGGTTTAATCTGTTGCAAACAGGGCTTTAGGTTTTGTTATCCAGGGCTCTATGCAGGCAGATCTTAAATATTTCCTGTGAGAGACACTCCACCAGTTCTCTGGGTAACCTGTTAATTGTTCTCATGAGAGGAGTGACAAAAGAACCTCAGTCTTGTCTATAAATACCCTCCAGTATTGCAACACTGTGATAAGATTGTCTCCCCTGAGCATCCTTTTCTCTAGGTTCAACAAACCTATTTCCTTCAATTTTTCTTCATTTTTCAAGTTCTAGAACCCTCTAATCATCCTGGTAATTCCCTGCTGGGTCCTTTCCAGCTTTAAAATGCCTCTTGAGACAGGGAGACCAAAACTGGACAGTGTTCCTTCCATGTGTGGCCTAACAAGTGGTTGAGCAGAGCATAAAAATCACATCCCTTAATACCTTGGTTACACTTCTGCTGACACAGCCCAGGCCCTGGATATGTGGATGTGTAAACCAGAGATTTAACTCCATATAACTATGTTTACATATATAAAAATTCCAGAAATGGTATCTTGACATTCCCATCCTGCCTTATTCCTTACTTGGTCTATGGCAAACACTTCTATTTTTTGGTCACCATGGCAATTCAGGTTGTTTTTAATTAGAAGGTTGTTACAGTATCTCCAGGCTGCATTGTGCAATAGTAAAGGAAATCAACTTTGAAAAGAGAAAAGGCTTGTGTTGACTAGATTGAGCAAATACTCCTTTTTATAAAAAATAATTTTCTCCCTGTCCTACATGACAATTGCCCTGGGTCTACTGATTCTATAAGAGTTTTAGCTCCTAGTTTTGTAGGCAAGCCACAAAGAAAATGACATCAATAAATCTATCTGCTGTGTATTGAACATCTTACCCAGGGGTTGCATAGAATATATGCACAAACTAGGGGGAAAATGTTCATCCTTTTAGAACTACTTAGTTTTGAATCAATTGCAGCAATACTAATCTCAAAAATTGCATTGATAAGTGACCTATTTCCAAAGGAGCATTTGTGCCGCCATGGTAATCCTAAATCATCATCATTCACAATCAGTGATTAGTTACTGATAGTTACAACATGGAACAGCAGCAGCAAGTGTAGGAGGCTTAGACTAGAATTCAGTACAAGATGTGGCTAGGATATTAAATCAGAAGCTGATTAAACAAGATTTCTAGCTGATAAACAGAATTTCTAGTAATCTCTTAGACCACCACATTTATAGAAATCTACTGTAAAGCCTAGCCACACAAAGAAATCCCTTCACACAGCACAGCCAAAAGTATGTAAAGTGTGTCCTTGGCACAGGAGTCCTTCCAATTTCAGCACATCCTGAAGCAGATGGAAGCTCTCCTGATGAGACTTTTCCTTCCTCTGCATAGGAGTCCCTCATATCAAAATAGAGTTGCTTCTTTCCTGTCACTCATTGTTCTGGCCCTGCAGGGTTAGGAGATCATTCTGCAGAGCTGGGCATCTCTTTAATTAAAGATATCCTTTTAGGAGATAGCTCCTCAGCATCTTCATAAGGGCTAGACTGGGTGGGGCTGGATCAGATGTGACTGATTTTAAAGAGCATTTCTACTTCAAAACAGCACTGTGGCACATCAAAGGAATGCATTTCAAGCTATTGCAGCTCATGGAGCCATGTGATTACTAAACTGCCCAATTGTGAAAGTTTTATTGTGCTGATACTCATATAAACATCTACTGTAACCCATAAACTTTGACAGGAGGAACTCATAGCTTACACTTAAAAATCTGTATTTCAATAAACATAAAAAGTGGAGCTGTAAATCTAAGAGCTCCTCTATAGATAATAGAGATGTCTTTTTACGTGCTTGCTCAATCTTTGCGTTTAATATATATGCTTAAATTTGTATTCCAAAATTTAATAACCATCTTTTTCCTATACATAATTAATAGATTTCCTTTTAAGTAACCTAACATTTGTTGGAAGGTAGACTCTATTAATTCACTAGTTAAGACTTTCCTGAATTTAAGTGGCTAATTTGAAAGACAGCTGTCTCAGACAGAGAAATGGGTCAAAGAGAAATTTAATATGCACTGCAAGATGGACTTTTTTTTTATGACTTTACTAAAGATTCTCTGAATAGATGGTCAAATTCAAAATACCATTATGTTATCATAATTAAAAGTTTTTTACTGCTGGAGTTTGATGCAGAATTTTTAGTTACTCAAGGATTACTCAAAAGGCTTCTCATATTTCAAGGTATCTCCTTTTGAATTTTGTGCTTTTCTAAAAAAATTTTAAAAATTAAAAACAAAAACACCAAGGGAAAAAAACCCACCACAAGCCAAACCAAAGCACAACTCAGCCAGCTTTTTTTGTGGTCGCAAGTATTTTGCAAAGATGCATTATTTAATTAGGAAACCTAATCAGAAAGAGTTTGTATGGCTTAATATCTAGTTGAGCAACAAAGAGCACAGCCCATTTTATGTGGTATGTTTTAAGATAAAGTGGCTTGAAAATGCTGAGGCTTTGCTGAGCAATCTAATTGCATGTCTTTCATTAGCATATATGCTAACTTCACAATACAGGTCTTCCAAGGCCTGTCTTAAAAAACCTCTATTCTTGCCTTCTATAGAAAAAGCTGATGTGCAGTGTAAGGAATCTGCACAGGGCTTCACATTTCAAATAATTACATGCAATGACATCTAATATTTTACACAATGAAATACACTGACATTTGAAGAGCATGATGCTATTAGAGAAATTAAGATAATTGGGAAAATTATGGAAAAACCCTTTAAAATATTCTGATTCTCTTAACTGCTAGGCATTATCTTCAGTGCAATAAGAATAAGGCAGTGGAGAACTTACTGGTGAAAAAGCAAAATGTAGATGTCTGTCATTTAGGTCAAAGATAATTCTCTACTGATTGGCTTCCACATGCAATGTGAACCTATACAGGTAAACAATATTGATTGTTCTCTATGAGTGACATTTAAAATTGGCTGTTGTGAGATAAACATATAACCCTGTATCCTTGTTGATGGTTTTGCACGCATGTCTTTGATTTTAAAACACAAGTGGGCCTCAAAAAAGCTATGGAAGGATGTGGGGAGGCAATCTGGCATTTAGTGCTAACAGAACCAACACAAATACATGCAAGAAGTAGTGACCATAGAGCAAGCAAAGAGCTGTACCTGACCAAGACTATACCCATTTTTATCTGTAATTATTGCACATGCAGCTGCAGGGATTCTCTTTGGATCAGCTGTGGGTCAGTTCTCAGTGTACTCTTGTCCCTGCCCCTCAGTCATTTCAGAAGTGCTGATTCTACTTTTCTGTTTTCCAGGAGAGTGCAGAGGACACGCCTGTACTCTCACATCAGCCACAACACAAAATCACACACTGTCTGTGGCTGCCTGTCAGTGCCTTGGTGACAATGGCAGCACAATGCCCTGCACACATCCACAAGGCATCCCAGGAAGGAGCTCCTTGGATACACCCTGGCCAAAGGGGTGTCAGGAGAAGAGACTGACAGGGAGCTGCAGTCTGATCTGGGCAGCCATGCACACCAAATTCTTGGAGCTGTAGAACGTGGGATGTACCCAGAGGCCACCAAGGGATTTTGAGTCCTCAAACTCTTCAAAGAGTGCAGTCTCCATTTACAGAACTGCACTTGGAATGTGCTGCACCTCTCAGAATTCTCTGAAGGAAAAGACATGGAAAATCCTTTTATTGTGGTTCTAACTCACTGTGCAAATTGCATTTTTCTAAACAGGTGGTTCAAACCATGGAAGACCACTAGTGACATTTTCAATCTCTAATTTAGAAAAAAATCCCCAGGAAAGAGAACCTCAAGATGGTGTGATGATCTGTGGCAATGATTTTGCATTTGGTACAAACATCATAAGGTATCTTGACAAACTGCAAGCCAAAAATCACTACAAAGATTTCTGGTATTAATGTTAGACAATTGCTTAACTTCATATTGTAACAGATTGTTTCAAAAGTTTCAGATGTGCATATATCTGCAGAGTAGAAAAGAGGGGCAAAAATAATCTATAACCTTTTTTGAACCTGAAATATTAAAAAAAAAATTAACCTTAAGGAAACAGTCCATGTGTCTAGATCATTTCAAAATCTAATTAACCAAACTTGAATCTCCTGGGGGTATATTTTCAGATTCCTTACAAAAATAAGCCAAAGGCTTTAGTGGATACTGTTAAAAACCACCAACAGCTCATGAGAATATTCTGATTCCATTCATAAAGCTTATCAAACTCATAAATTAAAACACAGGAAGAATTTATTCCCTATGTATTTGTTCTGAAAAACCATAGTTATTACTTACTGTTCACTCTACATGCTAAGAATTATCTTATCATATATAGTGAACAGCTTCTTGGAAATGTCATAAAGTTTCTATTTTCTCTCTAGTTCAAGACAAGGTACCAAGCAAGCTGAAGAGAAAGTAGATACCATCTGAAGTGAAGGAACTGTTACAGGTATGCTCTCCTTTAAGGTATTATAAAGGTGCATTTCATAGGGCACTTTAGGGAAGCAAAAGGACCCTTTTTGGTACCTAGTGATACTAATGTTTAAATAAACATAAATGATAGTGATATTAATGTTTGAGCTTTACTTTGGTAGAGAAACTAATTGTACATAGATGACATAACTATGTGCATGGTTCATTAAGCAAAGAACTGAAATTATTAGCAGCTAAATTGTCAAGGAAACCAATCTAGCAGAAGTAATGTTGTTGAGCTACATCCACCCAACATACATTGCACTGTGTGTGACTCAGGAGCAGGTGGATTCTGCTGCTGCTGATAAATAGAACATTTTAAACACAGGATGAACAATTTCTGCTCCTTTCTAAAGCAAAAGAATTCTCCTCAGAAGCCAGCACTTTCTCAGAGCATTACTGGCTCCTGGTGAGCAGTTCAGAGCATTTCTACTCCAAGGGACTCCCACTGACCTGCAGAAGGCATGAACAGCTGGCTCAAGACTCTGGACAGCTCTCAAAATAAACCCTGAGTACAGTTCTAAGCCAGCAACAGTAAATATGTGTAGGGGGAAGGGGTCAGAGAGGCAGCTTGGCCTGTGTACAGGTCACTGCACAAGCCCAGGCATAATAAGCACCATTCATACCAAAACTCATAATGCAACTCAACACAAGTTAATCTTCTGACACCGTTGTTTCCTCTGCCTTACTCATTCTATTCATGCAAAAACAGATTTAAATGTAAGTTTTGTGGGGCTTTTTGGTGGTTTTTGCAATTATTTTGTATCACCAACCAAGATAGACTACTCAGTATTTTAAAGAGAGATGCTTGTTTGAGACTATGGAAGATGTGCATTGAAAACCCTTCTACTACCTCTTCAGCCATCTGCAACATTTCTACTTCAATGTGCTGAAGACCAATAGAGGAAAAGGCACCAGCCTGGGGAGAACAAGAGCAGGGAGCACAAGAGCAGGCAAGTGTGGTGTCAGCACCTCTGTTCTGCCCAGGAC
The DNA here is from genome assembly GCA_020466415.1 of Ammodramus savannarum pratensis. Lineage (NCBI taxonomy): Eukaryota > Metazoa > Chordata > Aves > Passeriformes > Passerellidae > Ammodramus > Ammodramus savannarum. The sequence goes on along the minus strand of JAHXMQ010012342.1, from coordinate 6,140,195 downwards.
AGATGTGCTGACAGGCACAAGTGTCTGTCCAGCAGCATGGATACCAAATTTGCTTGTATGCACTGGAGATAACATGATAACGTAATTGTGTGTGATATCTAAAAGAGTCATTATATACAAGGCTCAAAAATTATGGAACTGTATTATTTACACCAAAAGAGAAAAAATCTGAAATAATTTCCCTATCTTTTAGAATTATCTAGCCTTGAAGAAAATTCATACAAGCCAGTAGGAAAGAATTTTATCATATACATCATAAATCAATTAACTGAACCATTGCCTGCCTGACTGTGAGGCTGCTTTTAAGCTGCTGTAGTAGCTCTTGAACAAAAATAGTGAGTGGAATTTTGCCTTTTTTTTCCTTATTATGGGATATTGATGCATTTTTATGCCACTTGTATACTCTTTGTGGGCTGTTCTTTCTGCTACTGCTCTTATGAAACAAAATATTAAAATGAAGAGATGCTAGAAATAAGAATATTACAGATTTCCAGATCTAGTATTATAATTTAAATGTGATATTATGAAGGAAAGGCTTAATGAACCAAATCTGTTTAGATCAATGTTTTCCAGTTTTGAATAAAAATTACTTTAAAAAAAAGATGCTCACATAGAATTGATGGGAAAAAATGCAGTTTAGAAATTACTGTATGTGACAAAAAATAGCTGGTTCTTAAATCACTTTTAAAAGATCCTTGAACTTTCAGAAAGTATAATGTAATAACTTCACAAGAAAGACACCTAAGTCCATGTGCTCCAACTGACTTCCATCCAGATTTCTGATGGAACATCAGGAACAGCTGCTTGAGCAATGAAAGCTCTTCCAGATTCAAAAGCCTTCTCTTGTGTGTGCTGTAGCTTAACACAGTTGCTGCCAGCTAGAGTTGTTGGGGCAAGGAAGCAACCACTGAAAGGAGCAGGTGCTGGTGTTAGAGTGAGATGTTAAGTCCTCCAGAAAAATGTGTGGAAAGAAGGAAAATGTGTCCCAGGGAGATGGAGCAACATTTGTATTTGCCTTTCACTCTGTGAGATTCAAGCACATTCATCTAAATGGTTGCAGAGCTTGGTTGTAGAAATGTTTAATCTGAAAAGAACTTCTGAAGTGTCTCCCATGAATGTTACCCAGATGTCAGTTTTGTACCATGCATTATGCCAGGCATTAAAAAAAATGTTGCCAGGAGAGAGATTATACTGAATCTAATAATATTTTTTCATATGGCTCTCATCTGTTATATAATGTAAAAACAGTTTATACAAATACATGATTCATATGTTGATCTCCAAAGAGGCAAGGACAGAAGTGTGAGTGCATGAAGCAGGCATTCACATCACCAAAGCTGCCAGACAAGAGAAGCACAACCTCCATTCATGAAGGTTAACCAGCAAAGTCAAAACCAAGATGAGCCCTGTGACATGCCTTTGGGAAGGGAGAGGGCATTAGCACAAAATCATCACACACAGTCAAGGAAAATCAGTGAAGGAAGAAATGATCACCTTAGTCTCAGATGCTAAGAAACATGAAGGATTTAATCTATAGTCCTAACTACATAGCACCAACTCTGCAGTATTGTGTGCTCAGGGATAGTTTGCTATAAACCAACAGATTTGTAGAATTAGTAAAACATAAGGATTAATCATTGACAAGAAGTGTGTTGTTAATGAATTATCTTGGTAAGGTTAATCTTCTAAATACTCATTACAGCAACCTGTAATTCCTTTTTCTTTATCCACATATATTCACCAGCAACAGAATTATAATAAAGGTGCACTAGGTGAGATGTAGAATATATTGGCTGTCCTCCTGTAAAGCATTTCAGTGCACAAGCTGCCAGCACATCTAGTCCCACTAAATGCAACACAATTATTTATTTTAACAGGTGTAGCATGAAGAAGTTTTGCTTATCTTGGGAAGTTTTGACATCAGATCTTCAACCCTAACATTTTGTCTTTGAATAATTAAAAAAAAAAAAAAAAAAAAAAAAAAAAAAAAAAAAAAAAAAAAAAAAAAAAAAAAAAAAAAAAAAAAAACCAACACCCACTAGGGCCACAGAATTACAGTAAACATAGTAAACTCCCAACATGGACCCACCTTCCCACAGTAAAAACAAATTAACTCTGCCCAGTAGAGAAAGCAACTACAGAATCTGTTAATTTTATTATTCTATACATCTCAAGTTACCATGATCTGTGAGATTATACTCTGATGTCTCTGAAGTCTCATAACTGTAGAAGATTTATTCAAAAATGCAAGATAAGAATTAAGGAACACATTCCCAAAATTTATAAGCATGCCTTCTGCACAATCCCTTGGGAATACATTTTCATCTCATTTTATCTCTTGAAACTTAACTTTTGGAACAGTGTCTTGCCCTAAGTAGGGCGAGCATCACAAACTGATTTGAAGTCAAAGCAGGCCATTAACAGGCAAGAGCAAAATCAGGGCAGCAGCAGAGAGAAAAAACCAGCAAGCCCTATCCAAACCAGTCTGCACTGGTCACAGTCCTCCACTGAACTGGGAAGGAAAGTGAGGAGATTTCCATTGGCTGCATATATTTAATTTCTCTTTTTCAAGATCTATTCTCCAGGTGAGCTCAACACAGGCATTCAATATTTAAGAGCTGAAGGACAGAGGCAGGAACAGAGTCACTAACTACAGCTTTAAATATTTTCAGTCTACAATAGCTGCAAAATATCAAAATCATAACACTGATTTTGCCAGAGAGGTGAAACAGTAGTTGTCTTCTAAGAATTTAGGGCATAGAAAATTAAAGACATTATTTTGACTTCTATTTCTTGCTGCTTTGCTTTTTTTGGAAATTCTCCCAGGACATTTCGGGTTGGTCTCTTTGCACTTCCTCAGTTGTCTATGGGGATTTCCAAAATCCAAGCTACAAATGAGGACATGCATTTTATTATCACATCTAACACTGGGCACTATTAATAAAGGAAAATGTGATGTGTTTATATTAGTCAGAATCACAAAATTTACAGGGGCAGACACAGCAGCTCAGGAGGACTGAAAAAACCTGTATTCTCTGTAGACAGAACATGATTAAATACTGAACACTTACATCTTTTCATAGTGCTAGGCAGGGATCTAGCTATAATTTGAAGATTAAGCAGCAAACTCAATAGAAACTCCACTCATTCCTTCATCTTCCCTAATACTGTAGTTAAACAGAGAGCTCTAAATGTGTAAGAAATCACATGGAATCTTCAAGCTCACTGGTGGCAGGCCATAAGAAACTGCTCCAAAGACTGGATTTTAAATCACTGATTCAGTGGTTTTAGATCATTTGTTTTACTGAAATGCTGAAGTTTACCAGTTTTCTGTTTCTGGGAAAATGGAATAAAAGGCACTCTAGGATTCAGGAGCAAATGTGCGTTTATAGGATATTTTTCACCTGTTCATCTTGACCATTTATTTAATTCCTTATATGTCAGTGTATCTTTTTATTTTTTTTCCCCTCACCTGTAGATTAAACTTATTAAGACAGGACCAGTCACTTGGAGTTTATGCTCCCCTGCATGGCACAATGCATGCAGGGCCCAAGAGCCAGTTCCTAAACACTGCAATGACACCATGAAATACCACTGACAGTCATCAGTGGAACTGTATCTCCCCGATGAACACACTGCATCAGTGTAGCCTGGAATGAATGACAGAACAAGGTCACTCTGAAGAGTACAGCCCACCTTCAATGTGGTGCTTTGTGCCTCGATTTAAAAGCTGGGTTGTGTTGTAGTATCTTAATGAAGCACAGCAACTACATACAAGTTTTACTAAAAGTCCATTTACAGCCAGAATGGCCATACTGAAATTGTGTGGTTCTCCATAAAGAAAAGCATCTAGCCAGAATTACAAACATGCATCAAATCTCCTAGAGTTGGAGGAGGAGGGAGGAAAAAGAAAGCCCTTTCCTTTCTCTGTCTGATATATTAAAATGTAAAGCCTTTAGAGCCAGCTCAGTCTTTTCAATATGCTCTTGGACAGTGCCCAGCACAAAGAGCCCAAGTCTCCAATTAAAGTGTCTATTCTCCATCACAAGAGCAATGAATGTGTATTGAATATATTCAATGGGCATTAATTCACCAAATAGCTTAGGGTGATATTTCTGTTTCCTAAAAGGAGAGCTCGAAAGGAAGTCACTTGGGCTGTAAACAGAAGTTTATCATATTCCACTTCCTTCTGTGACAATTTTTTCTTTTTTTGGCTACCTGATTTATAGCACCATACAGAGCTCAGCTGCCAAGTAAAAGGGAATCTGAGAGCAGCAGAGGCTCCTCTCCCAGATTTTAACTCCATTCTCACTGTGGCCCACAGTATCCACACAGCACATGTTTGCAGCCAGCAGAGCAGCCTAGAGATGGAATAATCACAGCACTCAGGAGAAAGACACTGCTTTCCCACATTCTGAGGGTGTGCCTTCCCAAAGAAACAGGAACAAACCACAGAAGCAGCACCTCTAATCCTTTTCTCACTCCAATTCTATGGTAGGAAGGAAGATACAGTTTATGCCAGTGTATCTAACATCTGAACTTTCAACTCACACCAGCCCTAAGGCACCTCTAGCCTGATCATCTGCTTTTCTGTCAGATAAAAAGAGCAGATGGTGATATTTGATACAAACTAATCAGCTAACTTAGCAAAGAGTTGGGTATACATTTTCATAACAAGGCATCTGAGGAGGCTTGATAAATAAAATTTCCCATGGGAACAGGGCACTGGAAATACCACCCTTATAATAGAAAAATAGAACTAATTCAATAAAGAGCAAGTGAAGGTAACCTTAATTATAGAAACCTCAGTGCTTACAGTCTTTATGCTACCAGAATTACATTTGCAAAATATAATTGCCAAAAGGTGACTTTCCCACAGCTCATGTCAGCATATAAATCAGTCACGAATGTCCTGTTCTTTTCCTAGAGAACACTTTTGCAGTATTACAAGCATTATCAAATAAAATAACAAACTAAAGCTGGTCAGGAAATTTTTATTAAATGCTCTTCTTCAGAAAATACTAATTTTTTATTATAATTAAGATTGGAGATTTTGGCAGAGAAGACTTGATTGATTCCCCCCTCCCCTCCAGAAAAATCCCCAAACCTGAAGTGCCCAATTTCTATGATGTTTTTCACAGAGAAAATTAACCCATTTATTTTCATTGCTTTTGGCTGTCAGAAGAATAGTGATCTAAAAACTTCAGGTAACAATAGACAGCTTTGCTTGCTGATTTTTCTTTTTCATTTTGGAACTAAAATATATTTAAGAGATTATTTTTACCCTTCCTTCTGAATGTATTTTTACTTAGAAAAATATTAGAACTATTATAATGGCATCTCAGCTGTGCTGAGAATGAGCAAAGTTTATTTAACAGAACAGGATACAATAAAACTTGCTTTTTTTTGTCTGATTTCTTGCATATGAGAGGATATCCATTACTGACCAAGAGCCAACAGTGAGTTCAGCTATAAACTGAGTTAGCAGCTAACTCTGCACATCTCAGAGTGCTCAGCCTTTTTCTGAGGCTTTCTCACATACACACTCTTGACTCCTCTATTCATATTTTAAGTGCTGTTTGTATTATATTCCAGAGCAGCTTGTTGTTCCCACAAGATATTCAAGATCACAGGGCAAAATCGCTTTGTTGCCAATGACATTCTGGTATTCCAGAGCTGAACACTGATTGTGCCACTATCACTCTAGCTGGTTCACTGCTCAGACTGTAGATGAATTTCACCTGAGAAAAACAGGATTTCCCAATGCAAGAGCTTTCCTGTGTGCAGACCACAAGCAGGTAACATGAAAACAAGAACTACACCACAGGAACAACAGCTGATAGGCCCATTTGGTGTTTCATCAGGTTTACCTGGCTAGGATAAATGGATTACTCATACCATGCAGTGACTGTCACCAGCATCAAATAGTAAAGTCACTAAACTGGAAGGAACTTATGGTTGTTTTGTAGGCAAACCTCCTGCTTAAAGCAAGGTCAACAGAAACAACTGTGTCAGCAAAATATGTATTTGTCTTAAAAGACACACATGCCTTGTAAGTTTCCCTGGTAACTTTTACCCTGTGAGGCTCTTTAAAACTTGATATCTTTAATATTGAAGACAGTAAGTGAACTAACAGCATCAGTAGAAAGGTCTTCCAAACAAAATGCTGTTCTGCTTGGTAGTGTAGCATGACACCTGTTTCTTTGGGCTCATGTACTAATTTCTCAGCAGGAAGACAAGAAGCAGAGGTATGTTTATTTGAACAGCTGAAGAGCAGAGCAATGACCTTATGATGGGAAGACCATGACCTACAAAATCTTCTCTATTGCCAGCTGTTTTTAAAACCTGTATCAATTTGAAACTCTATCACATATAACAAAGAACTGGGATTTTCTTCCTTAGTGAAGTGAAAGACACAAAGTCTCTTACCTGATGCTTTGAATAGAAATTAAAAACAAAAATTTACAAAACACATTTTTTCTTTTGTCCCCATGGATCTTATTCTTAGCAGCATTAATCCCCACAAAAATACAAAGGGCTTTTAGCCTTCTTCACATCTTTCAGCTAGGGATCAATGTCAGCACAAACAATAAGCTAGGAGAAGGTAAGTGGGGTGTACTCTACAATTCCTGGTTAACGGCCAGTTGCTACCCTTAGATTTTGAATTCTTAGTCACAATGAAGTAGTGCTGAAAAAACTCTTCCTGTCCAGACTCTGTTCTAAATAATAATAAAAAAAAAAAGTTGTGAAAAAAAAAATTAAAAATCTACAGAAGAGAATTGATTAGAAATGAAAGAAAAATATTTCTGACTTGAAAACAGGAGGAGGAAAGAGTCTTCATTTCACTGACAGAAACATGACAGAATTAATGACAGTATCTCATAAAACTCCAGTTTATGATTATTACATGTCACATTTCAAACATGAAACAACACCATGGACATAAGTGAGCACCAGATAGATTCTTTCAGTTGTGGGAAAAAGAAAAGTGTGGGAAAATACAAATGGGAGGGGTAATGGAACTAGTGCTGACCTTTGTTCAAAGTTCCCAAGAGTAAATACAAAGCAAATCACAGCTTGCATTGTGGCAACCGTTTATGGTGCCCTACATTTGATTTGTGAACTCTGCTGTACTCAATAACAACAGCAGAAAAGAGTGAGGATATAATCCCTCTTCAATTCTTCAGTAATTCTAAGACAAAACCCACTTAAGTTTGAGCTATTTTATTTACCACTGCAATGCCCAAGAGATTTTTTCTCTAATTTTTTCCTTTATTCTTCTTTTTCTCTCTCTTTTTTCCCTTCTTTGGTTGCAATTCTCAACAGAATATCAAAATGAAATAAAAAAAAAAAGTTGAAAAGGAAAAGTAGTGCTCTTTTTCAGGAACAAAAAATAGGCCTCTATTATGCTGTAGCTCACAAGAGATGCATGCAATCTGCTGCCTATATGCTTTCACATGTGTTAATAACAGTGTTTAAAAATTATTCATCATTTTGCATTCATTATAAGTAGTGTTTCTCAAAGTATATGTGCTGCTGCTTTAAAAACCATTTCTCTCCTAAAAACACAGCATTTTTTGTATTCCATTATTTTAGTTCTAAGAAAATTCACACAATAAATATTCTCAGACACTGAACCATTAAGGCATAAAATGAAAGAGCCACTGACCCCGCCCTTCAAAGCCACTCAGCTGTGCACAGAGATCTTCCAGGAGCATTGTTGGTGTTTTAAAACATTTGAATGGCTGCCAGATGTGCAAGATATGAAATCAGTTTATTGCTTCAGGGTGAGATTTTCTAGAGAAAGGTCCAACCCTCATAATGCTAACAGGCATTTAATACTACACAATAGAAGCTCAGAAAGTGGCTAATGTAGATATGAATGAGAAAGGTTTTCTAAGACTTTTCAAAGAGATATTACTAAGTTCTTCCCAGAACTGGAAAGAGCAAGAAGGTTTAGATCCCCTCACAGACAGAGATGGAACTTCTACATTACCTTTCTTGCATCATAATAATTCACTACTGACCAAACAAAGACTTTGCAATCATTTACCGTTTCAGACTAGTTTTTTTTTTCTACTGTAAAGCTGGAGATCCTTCTAGACCTTTTATTCATTAGACATGAAAGACACTGCCTCCTCAGTCACATCATCCTCCTGCACTGAGAAAGGTGGGGACTCTCCCAGCACTGTGTGCTGAAATACTATAAATACTATAAATACTAATAAATGAAATATACTCCTCCTTCTGGCTCTGCATGCTAAAATGTGAATGAATGAGGCAAGGATTTATAGAATCCTTCAAACTGCCAGATCCTTCAGAGATTATCCACCAAATAAAACTGGATCTAGAGCTCTACTATTACTTTTTCCAAAACCTGCTCAAAGTTAGCATTCCAAAACAGGGCAATGACAATGATAATTGTCACCCTATTACAAATAAAGGACAGAGCCTTTATAAAGGATGTTGGTATGCTAAAAATACCAGCAAAACAGGGCTAGTGTCTCAACTCTACAAAGCACTATTATTTCATTTATTTTAGCTTGGACAGCTCATGGCTTGGGTTTACCTCATGATGGTTCTCTAAAGAAATACAGTTTCTCACAGAGATTTTTTTCACAGCTCCTAGTCTATGAATTTCACCGCCATACAGTATGACCATGCCCAAGAATCCTTTTTACATCATTGTTTTTGCAAGTATGTATTTGGCATCAAAGTACAAAATAAAAACAAGAATAGAACAATTGGTTTCTTAGCAAGTGCCTTTTTAATTTAAGCTTTTCAATAACTTTTGGGTCTGTTCTTGACAAACAGTAGAACCCATCAAAAACCCCATAAAGGAAGGACTTCCTTTATCCTCCCAAAAAAATAAGATCAACCAACCAACTAGAACACTCTGTTAGTTAAAACAGATCAGCTTTTAGTCATCGCAAAGAACTCCAGCCCCCTCTTGTGACAAATCAGAAGACAAGCACCGCTTCATAGTGTGACACTGCACAGTTTGAAGCTGTTCCCATCCCAATAAAATTCCTTTTGAAAGATTGTGAGGCCGCAAGGAGATAACTTGGCTTCTTGTAGCTGCAATCCTCTCTGTCTTAACTTAGATAGAAAGGTAGCATTCAGATAAAATTGCACCAAGCAAGAACAAGGCTTTTTTACCAACCAGCATGAATTCCTTCTATCCCTGTCACTTAGGGGCTGTTAAGCCTACTGGATATAAAAAGTAGTTTTGGTATAACATCTTGTTCCAGTGCTGCATAACACAGCTTTTGGGACCACAACATTATCAAATTCTCTTTAATCAGGGCACTTGTAACATAAATTCTTCATTAATATGGTTGGCAAAAGGGTACAGGACTAAGAAAAGAAGAACACATGGCAAAATGCCCATTAATTTTTGACCTGGTCTGACTAGATATACATCTGTCTAGATATATATACATAAAACTACTCATAGACTTTGTATCTCAGAAATTACAGTTCAGCAGAGAAGAGAATACAGCCTGCACTACACAGACTGACTCAACAAATGGAGTATTGGAAAGCCAGCAGCAGCCATTTTCACTGCTGGAAAGGAAAATTGTCAGAGACCTATTTAGAGTATGAAAAAGCTAATAACTTGCAGGACTCAGGCAGGATCCCAAACATAGGGCTAACTATCATGGTTCCAAAGGATTGGATTGACCCTCCCTATATAATACAATTTCTAGTCCAGAATTTTACCCACAGGTCGGTAAAATACATTGCAGATGTTCTGCAGATGTAGAGAAGGGATTTGTCTCTGCCATGAAGACTTGAAGAAGCATTTGAGGTCCTGAACATGACCAATGTTCAGAGCTGTCATGAGCTGACAACCCTGTTCACACATACTAGTCCAAGCTAACAAACCTTCCACTGAGCATAGCTGGGAAAGAGTCCAGTGCCTCCCAATGCACAGCAATGTTTGAAGTGCAAACCACTTTCTAAACATTTTCCAAATACAAATGCTCTGAACCACCCCCTTAAACACTGATGGTATTCCAAAGTTATCAATATAACCCCACATAACAAAGCATTGTAATAATTCACTAATATCATAATAATTCATCCATTAAGACAGAAAAGCCGTCTTAGTTATTTCCAAAATGTACAGTCAGGAAAGCGCAGTCATCACATGTGTTTGGAAACTTTTGTAGTTCAGAGCATCTCAGTAGCTCCAGCTTGCATGCACACACAGTGCAGAGTTTCACTGGAGGCCACAAAAATATGTATTAAGCTGCACAAAGCGTTGGAGAGAATTGCTAAGAATCAGTCTTCTAGAATATCCAAACTGGGATTGTTTAAAGCCATTTCTGTGAAATGCAGATAGAAAAAGATCAAAAGCTTCAGATTAATTAAGATAATCAGTTTTAGATACAAACAAGTTACCTACTCACTTCAGACCAAATCAAAATTAAAGTACCAGATCTCAGCAGTTCAACTCAAATTACTCCATTGACTGGCTTTGCTCAAAGACTGAGAACACAAAAAAATTCAAAGATGGCAGAAGAAAAATAATATCACTCATGTTTCTTGTAGAACCACAAACACAGTCCTCCAAGTACCTCTTCTCTGAGTGAGCCATCTGCTCTGAATAGGCAGTTTAAATGCCAATACCCTAAAAGGTTTCCCTCAGCCTCATGTCTTGTTTCTCTAGTTTCACAATCAGTTTAATTCTGGCCATTTCCTCACTGACACCTTCCATCTTTTACTCTATCACTGAGCACAGATTTTTCAGCACTTGGACTGTAGCTAACACAAAGAGATGCTAAGTACGACTTACAGATTGCTGTAGCAATGGATAATTCAGTTTGAAGTCGTGGGAAAAGGTATTGGTTTAAGTCAAGTTTAAAGCAGATGTGTAATGACATGGCAATAGGCTTGGCTAAAGCAATAAGTGCCATTTAATTTTTCATGCAATACCCTATCTTCAGTTCTGGAGCCTGCCCTTGCTCCTCCCTCTAGCCATGCTTGTCACTGGTACAGGTGCACAGCTACTCATGTCTACATAGCCTAGAGCTCTGTAATGTCATGTGGTCACACATCACTTTTCCAGCTGGTAAAAAACATTTTATCTATTAACAATCCACTTCCTCTCCCACTTCTTTTCCCCCAGCAAAATCCTGACAAACCTTTCTGATGTGATGTAAACCCAGACATTTACACACACACAAAGTCTGCAGTGCTGATACAGACGTTAATATAAAATAATGTGGAATCATTAAAGCACTTTCAAGTAAAACAGAAGAGATTGTCAGGATTATAGCAGGATGTGACAATGGCTAGTTTATATTCACAGCAGTAACTCTAGAGTGGAATAGCAAGAGTTACTTTCCATAATGGTCTATTTCAGGACTGAAAGTTCAAGTCTTATTGTTACCCTCATTCTCCACCTCAGAGAAGTGGCCTGAAGTAGTGCTTAATTCCAGAAATCTTTAGGGACAGCCTCTGAGCCCAGCTGCTGCCATCCCTTGAGTGAGATGAAGAGCTTTACCAGGAGACTCTCTGAGCTTCTGTTGCTATGAATACTCAATTTCTTGCTCTTGGTGCCCTCTGCCAGATATACAGGCAGCTTAGGAGTGCAGAAGGTTGTGCTTGAGTCACAACATGATCCTGTTTACTCATCTATCACACCTTTTCACCAGACTTTCACAGCTGCTTGCTGTTTCCATCCACACAACACTCCAAAGTGGCAGGACACAGGCACTGGAAGCAGGATCTATACTTCTGAATGGCAAAAGCTCAGGTGCTGGTTTCTTATTTAAAGCAATCTAGTGATCTTAACAGAGGAAGCAAACCATTTTAAGGCCCCTCTGAAAGTATATTAAGCTCTTAGCATAGCCACTGATGGTGTGAAAACAGAGACACAACAAGTAGAGAGATGGGACAAATTGCAGTAAGGCACTCACTGGCACTGTCATCACACCAAAGACCCCATTCCTGACTCCCCTGAAAGCATGGACAAGCTGTCAACATAACTGAAGTTCTTTTACACTAACTCTGGTTCTTTCATACATAGCTCTACTCTATTCCCACAGATATCTGTGTATTTTATTTGTGGTATGGCCTAGAAATTCCAGGTAGAGGCAGTACATCACAGCAGAGCTTGAAGTGGTCCTTAGAGACAGAAGCTGGAACTCAGTGTGCTGAACTGATCTGTTCTGTGCTGAGCAAAAGCCAGAGGATAGGAACTAATATAATGTATTGGGAAGACTTTCCTATTGGGAAGCAGTAAACAATGTACCGGAAGCAGAAGAGAAGCTGCAAACAGACCCAAATTTAGCACTCATGACTGTGTTTCCAAAATACTGCATATCAGTGCTGGTATATAAAGGTTCCTTCAAGCCACCTTTCCCATTCCAGAGAGGTGGAAAATGCACTTTTCCCAGAACTATGCTGTCATGACTCACAGCATTTCACTAGATTAGCTTGCTAATATATTGTACATGATTTTAATGTTGATACACAACACACTGTATGTTAAAATGAGGAAATCCAAAACTAATGTAGGGCACCTTACATCCTGTTTGTTAATTGACAGAGTGAGATTGTGTCTGATCAGGGAGACTTCATGTTCAATTCTTTACCACTTAATCCCACTGCAGCTTTGCTCTTTGTTACCTAAGCAATTATTCCTCTAATGCAATGCAGCCCCACCACTGGAGATGATCTCACCTGTAAAAGGTTTTAAATGGATACCTGCAGTTATGTTATAATACCATTAAACCAATCAGCAGCAGATAACCACTCTCCCTGGAACTGAAACATCCCCAGCACACAGATTGCTGGTTACAGTGCTATCAGCTCTCTACTACCTTAGCACAGCTCCCTCAGCTTTTAACCAACCTGACGCTCTTCCTGCATTTGTACTTTGCTGAACACAAGCAGCCTCACAGCTTCCTGAGTGATGGTGATAACATATGTCTGACTTTGTTATTGTCAGCTGGAGTGAAGGGGAAGACAATGCCCTTTGAACTGTGAAAAGCAGTATAAAGCTTATCAGATCCTCTCCAGATATCACTGAAGGAAATGGGCTGGAAGAGTTGGCCCCGCATAGGAAATATATATAAAAACCTGTCAGTACTAATCTTTCTGAAATGTCATTAAAAACATAATTTTGCAAATCTCAGTCCCTGCTAGACAATGTCATTTGTTCAAAGTGAACTGAAGTAAAAGTGGTGAGGAAGAACTGTACAGCACACATTAAACTTAAGTACATATCACTCAGTAGTCAGTAGTACCAAGACTGCTTCATTTTACAATGCCAAAATAAACTCTTCTTAGTGATTATTTCTCTCTGGTCATTGAAGTCGAGCTTTAAAGGTCATGTACTGTATAAATTATACACAACTTTTCCCACTGAACAGTTCATTCAGGGGTTTTGTTTATCTGCAAAGCCTTCTAGATGAACTGCAGCAAAGTAAGATCATGGAATGACCCCCACAAAAACTCCACACATAATAAAAAATGCATTTTCAGGTTAGTGTTAGTGTTATGTCCTTACTGACCTGCCAGATACTGTAGGTACCATTAGCATATAAAACTTTAATATGAATCATGCTGGTTTTTAATGATAAAACACCTATGTGACTTACCTTGTACTATATAGTCACAAAAACAGTTAAACAGCAAAAACACAGAAGTTGTAGAAGAAAAAAAAAAAAACTTGGACATTTTTATATGATATTTGAAAAAAAATCCAAACAAAATACTAATAACCATAACAAGATTGAAAAGATTATGAACAGAGATACAGGAAACTCAATTCTTCCTTTTGATGTGCTCACTTTGTGTCAACACCAGCTGAAAAGCAATTTTTCAGTATCTTCACTGACATAACTGGGGAACATTTCTAGTTAATACAACTGGAGATGAACAGTAGGGGGAAAAAATTTTAAAAAGTACAACCCCCATTGCTCAATTTAGGTAACTGAAAGAAAAAACAACCAAATCTGCAGATGTCAGGTGAAGCATCAGCAACAGAAGTGCTTCACAGTCTTTTCATAGAAAAGATTTTCATTTGCTGTGGGTTTTTGTTGCCCCTATAGCAGTATTAATGCACAGAACATAAGAAAACCTTGTGTTTCACACTCAGGACACTCGTTCTCTTTAGCAATGATTCAATAATACAGGAGTCATGAAATCCCACTGGAGATCATTTTGATGGTGTCTATATAAGAATGCAAGCAAGAGTAAATATTATTCTCCATATTATTTAAAAATACCACCCAGGCAAGTTTATTGGCAGGACAACATTGCAAATCTGCCCCAGTTTATCAATGCTGTTCTCTGTTCCAGCTTTCTGTCACAATGCAAGCTTCATGTTTCCGGTGGAGGGGAAAAGGACAAGTCGGTTTTTCTGATATGGGGTCTTTGTTGGCTTTTTTCCCTTATATTTATAGCTCTTGAAATGATGTGGAAAGAATGCAGCTGGCTGATGTCAGCCAGAGACCTGTGCCCATGTGGCTTTGCTCAGAAACTGCTGCCCAGTTTCAGGAGCTCAGTGTTCTATTGGACAAATCCAAATCCCAAATACCTCAGGACCATTGATTAGTGATTGTTGGTGAAGCAAAGATTGTTGGTTCTGTTGATCAGAACTCCTCTGTGTCACTGCCAATACACACTGAGAGCCCTGAAACCCCCTCCTTGAAAAGGGGGATCACTCCATCAGACCAAGCAGGGAGGAGGAGCAAGGAAACACTCCTGAGATAAAACTGAACTAACTCACTCAAAGCCCCTCAGGAAGCCCATAAAAGAACCAGGATGAGCTTCTCCTTAATCCTGGTCTACTACAAGGTCATCTTAATTTTTAAGTCTCACAATACTTAGCTTTTTTCACCATTATCTCTGAGAGGAGTTATATCTTCTCTTTTCATTATTTGCAGGAGATTTCAGAAATATTAGGATTTCATATCTGGTTTTACTTGTATTCTGTTTTATTTTGTTTACTAGAGAGACTTTCTCAAAAAAAGTCCAAGTGTTCACAGATCAATATATAAAGTAGCAAGGTAAAAAAAGTAAACTTTCTGCTCTCTGACCCAATAAATCTTGAGAGGGCGACAAGAGAGGAGCAAAGTTCCCTTTCCTGTATTATTTCACACAGCTTAAATTCTGGAAATCAGAGACTTCCCAAGTACACAGAAAATAGAGATTTGACCTTCCACAGAGGTGGGAACTCAGTTGTTTGTTTTTTTTTTTTTTTCTACTTTCTATTCAAAATGAAATTCAGAACTGGGATCCCACAGTATTCAAAATTGCACCCCATGAGGGCAAATTAATCCCCTGTTACCTGGACACTTCACAGTAAATTCAGAGAGATGAACACAGACATCTGATGCCACTCACCTGTACCTTTTCCACAGCCAACAAATCCTAGGGGCTCAGGAAGATTTTGTGCAGTGACACTAAAGATGAAGCTGGCATTGCCTTAAAATGCAATAAAAAAAATTAAGAGGCATGTGCCATCTCAAAAAAAAAATTAGGACAAAACCTACAAGAGCTATTACTTTTACACACAGTTATTTCTGAAGACTATTAATACAATGGATCCTGAGACAAACCATGAGAGTGCCCATGCTCAGAATATGCTATTCAAGCTCTGCTGACAAAAATCAGTACAGGTTGATCTGTTCTAATGGGGAATAAACCAGAGTAATTTCAAATTCTTTAATGTTATAAGGGACTGAGGGTTAAGAACACTTGTAGTCTGAGGCTAGTAAAGTCAGACAGAATAAAAAGTGAATAAATATTAGACCAGCTCTGGAACAGGAATAGCTCAAGAGGCAAACACTCTGTAAAACTGATACATCTTGTGCCGTGTCATGTAATTTTGTAACTGCAAAAAGGGAACTGTTTGTCATGTGTTATATATAACAAATAAAACAATATTCCCTGGGTTCTCACTAAAAGGGTTTCCTATACAGTGACCTGGAAAAAACATGTCCAAAATATGCTCAGTGCAGCGGTTAATCTGTAAAATTTACAGCTTCTTTTCTGAAGCTCTTTCTGTGGAGAAATTCTTCCTGTTGAAATAATCCATAACTTAATCTTTTAAATTTCTTTGTAATTCTATGCTTCAAAAGTTTTGCAAAGTACAAGCATTGTTAGGTACCATTCTCAAACCCAGGATTAAGAATTGTATAAATCACAAGATCATGCATTGATCTTATCCACTCTCAGGATCCCTCTTACCATACAGCAGGTGCAATCATGGCTGTTAACTCTATAACATCTCATGCTTAACAGGAAAGAAAAATGAAAAATAACTTTTTATTTACTAAAACATGATTCAGCAGAGATGATGCTGTGATGGAGACAAGGAAGAGAAAATGAATAAGCTGATCCATGAGTTTTTATAAGAAGTCTGTGAAACCCAGCTAAAATGGTATCTTGAGAGCTTTGCTTAAGAACTTTGCACTTAGGGATGTCTACTGATGCTCTTCCTGCTCCCTTCCCTTTTTCCTCATTCTGCTGGCAGGATTAGTTTAAAGATTACTTAAAATTAGACGAAAGAATTAACTCTGAGGACTATTCAGTACACAACTTAGTCAGAAACAGCCACTTCAACTGCTCCAGTTTGCTGTGCCCACTAGAGCTGACTCAAGTGACAGCTGTGACCAGCTCACCTGAGTCTAGTCACTGTGCAGCCAGTGCCTTTCACAGTTCTCTCTCACTCAGACCTCTCTTTCTTTCATGAGTCAAGCATTCAAAACCCTTTCTGTCTAACTCTGTTCTCACCTCTGCACTGATCTGGATTCTGCAGCTCGATCAGATTTTCTTCTTCAACACTTTTCCTTCACCACCTGGCACAGGGAGGGTTCATCCATTTTGGCTCATCCCACCTCCTCTGGCATCCCCTGTGCTGACCCTTCCTGCCTCTCTGGGAGCTCAGCTCCATCTCTGTCACACTCCAGCTGGATTCAGTCACTTCTGAAAAAAAAAGGCATTTCAGAGAAGCCGAGAACAGGGCAGGAAGAATTCCTTATGCCTTAAAAAAACATACATGGGACTGAAACCTCCATTACCACATTATCACAGAATGGTTTGGGTTGGAAGAGGCCTTAAAGGCCATGGCCAGGGACACTTTCCACTATCCCAGGTTGGTCCAAGTCTTGTCCAACCCAGGGATGTCCCAAGGATGGCACAGCCACAGCTTCTCTGGGCAACCAGTTCCAGGGCCTTGGCACCCTCACAGGGAAGAACCTTTTTCCTAATATTATATATATATAATATATCATTTCCACAATATTATAGATATTATAATATATGTAATAAAACATACATATTATATTATATTATATTATATTATATTATATTATATTATATTATAATATTCTGTCATATATTATTACATTGGTCATATATATGCGTGTTTGTATATATATACACACACTAGTCAAAACCACACAATTATATATACTTGTATATAGTATATATAGAATATAGTGTATATATATATATACTCGTATATGGAATATAGTATATACATAGTATACAAATACAATATGTAGTATATTTCTGTACTATATATATATATATAATATATTATTATTATTATTATTATTATTATTATTATTATTATTATTATTATTATTATTATTATTATTATTATTATGTACTGGTGTGTATAAGTGTAAAAACCACATCAATTACTCTTTATTACCGAAAGACTGGTAAGTATCTGGTTACTAACTTGTTGAAGAACTGTTAAAAATATTTAAGATAGACGGTAAATAAACGCATTTTTGCAGGCTGGAGGGAATGCAACAGCTCCCCCTAGCGTCGGCCGCGCAGAGCAGGACCCCGGCTGGCGCAGGTTCTCAGGGCTGTTCAGCCTTTGAAGGCGCACAATAAACCATGGGGTGTTTCCAGCCCATTCGTAGCGGCGGGGGCCGAGGGCAGGGCCGGGGTGAGGAGGAGTCCCCTCAGTGCCCGGGCGCGCCTGAGGCCCGGCCTCGCCATGGCCGCCGCCCCTGAGGGGCCGCGCGGGGCCCGCTCCGCCGGTACCCCGCGTGTGCCCAGCGGGAACGGGGGTTCCGTGTGTGCGTCCATTACTGAGTCACGGCTTCCTCTGGCTGGGAAACACCTCCGAGGGCAGCGAGCCCAACCTGTGCCAAACACCTCTGAGGGCAGCCAGTCCAACCTGTGCCAAACATCTCCCAGAGCAGCCCATCCAACCTGTGCCAAACAACTCTGAGGGCAGCCCATCCAACCTGTGCCAAACAAACACCTC
>JAHXMQ010012342.1:6098639-6121845 GCA_020466415.1 Ammodramus savannarum pratensis | reverse complement strand
CTGTGCCGAACAAACACCTCTGAGGGCAGCCCATCCAACCTGTACCGAACAAAAACAAACACCTCTGAGGGCAGCCCGTCCAACCTGTGCCGAACAAACACCGCTGAGGGCAGCGAGTCCAGCCTGGGACCCGGCCCCAGTGCCACGTCCCCTCTTTCCTTCAACACCTGTCTGAGCAGCCTGTTCCAATGTCTAACCATCCTTTCTGTGAAAAAATTCTTCCTCATGTCCAAGCTGAATCTCCCCCAGCACAGTTTAAGGCTGTGTCCTCTCATCCCGTCACTCGTTACCTGGTAAAAGAACCCGACGTCCGTCTGCCATCCTTTCAGCAGTTGTATAGAGCGATAAAATCTCTCGGTAAACAACCCCAAATCTCTCAGCTGCTCCTCATCACATTTGTGCTCCTGCCCCTGCACCATCTCTGTAAAGTAATAAGCATGTATTACCTACCTCAAAATTCAATTAAAACCCACCACATCAACAGAAAATTGGTGGGTTTGGCTACGTTTGTTCTTTTGGCAGTCTGGAGAGCTGGATCAGGTCACTGGAGAAATCAGTGACAGAAATATAGGGAGGGGGACTAAGCCCTCAATTTAAATACTAAAATTTAAATTTATTAAACTGAATTTCCTACAGTAAAATTACCCAGCTTCTCTCATATAATCACACAATTAATACTTTCTGTCTAAAGCAGTTTAAGACTCTTACAAGGCAGAGAATGACAAATGCATTAGTCAGGAAGAAATTGATGAAGAGGATATTTGTCCCATATGTCAGGAGGTGTTATTAGGGAAAGTGTTTCAGTTCCCTTAGTACAGGTTAGGCTTAAAATTTGTCCTTGACTTGCTACACTTCTAATGACAGAACAAATTCACAAGAAAAAATACCTGACAATTGTTACAGCCCTTTTGCAATCTGAGAAAATGTGGCAACCTTAGGAGCTAAAATGTGGGTGCAGAGGAAGGAGGAAAAAAAAAGGGAAGACTATTTAGTATTGCTATGTGATTTTTCTTAATTTTGGAGAGATAACAGAAATTGGAATTAATGTTTTATAGATAGATCTGTGGTAATGTTTACATTAAATACATAAAACTTTGGGCAGACCACCAAGATGAACTGGAGAATGGCTCTGCAGTGAAGTGTCCACTTTACGGAAAAAAATGTGCCCTTCTCCTTCTCATTCTAATAGAATTTAGAAACAAAACAACTTGTGAATGCAACAGAAAAATCAATACTGAACAGCCACCTTGGAAAACCTTGTAATAACTGCAGATCATTTCCAGCATAGGAAAGTGCTACAATAAATATTTTTAAACCAGTGTTTTGACAGTCTTTGAGTATATCTTATAGCTTGTCTCTTACTTCTCTGCCTTATTGTAAGTAACTGACTTTGATGCCTAAAATTCACAAGCCAAACAATATAAAATGACAAAAAGTGGTTACCTTCAATGAAGGTCCTTCAGGTGCAAGTGTGGCACAATGCACACGATACAGGACTCTGACAATTTTAAAGGTGGAACAAATTAGCACACTGAACAGAAATAATCCAATTAGAGGAACAGTTAATTAAGTAACCCTCCCCTCTTTTGGTTCTGTCCCCCACTGAAGCCCCCCCTCATCCCAGCTTCTAGCCCCACATTTATTGTGCCTACAGTATCTAGAAAAAAACAAAACATCCTTGGTTCACACTAGAGGAAAGACTAATTAAGATTCCAGGAAGATTAGCTTGCTGTTCTAAAATCTAAGAGAAAAAGTAGGAAAAGTACTTGAGTTAGTTAAGGAGCTATACAACTATATAATAATAGTCTACAGAGCTACAAATTAATGAAAAATGTATAAGAAATAAAAACCTTCTTGGCATCAACTTTACCTAGAGAGTAGACAACATAGGCTTTGTAAACAAACATCCATGGCAAACAAAGCTGATGTTTTTAAACTTGCTCTTAGTGCAGTACATCTCCAAATGATTCTGTAGTATACATTTGGATTGTCCTTGTCCAACTAAATATTTAGCTATGACTTTATCATACAGGGTTGAAAACTTTTTAAGATAGCTCCTTATTCTGCTGATGTGCTTTTTTTTGTTTGCAAGGAAATTGTCTCCAAGGTCCAGCTGAAGACTACAAGAAGTTTTTCTTCACAAGAAACAGAATAGAGAATGTGACTCTATTAGAGTTGGTAACCTGAAGGAGGATGACATTCTTTTGTCATGGGAATTATGGTGATGACAAAAATACCCTTAATAATATTTGGAAAGAAAATGTTGAAAGATGTCCCTAACCAACATATGGCTTCAAAGACAAACAAATAAAATTTCAGGCATCATAACTTTTTCAAATTTTTATTATATTGCATAAGCTGTAACATTTTACAAACCTTAGTTACATTTTCAGCAACAGATACACTGATACTGTAGTAAATACAGAGATGAAAAGACACCTCTGACAAAATATAAAAAGGTAGAAATACTTAAAACCAGGATGCCAAATATCAAGAATGTTTTACATAAACAATATCCATACTAGAGAGATTTTGAAAATAATTGCTGAGGTCATGAAGCATTTGTTGAATATGAGGCTCCAGAATTCAGGGTGGTGAGCACAGTCAGGGCCATGACTTCACCTGCCTTGCAACACCCAGAGCCAGGCTTTGCACGGGTAACATGCTCTAATGAGCACTAAAAACTGCCTTTCTACACAGTGACATGTAAAAATAGTACTGCTCTAACGTGGACTGAAGTGCAATGAGTGCTTCAAAGGAACTAAATCCATTACCTGGGGAATAAAGTACCAGGATGTCTTGGGGAGGGGGAATATAGGAATGTTCAGTAAGTCCTAAAACTGACTGAAAAAATTCATTTGGTAAAACAGTTTTCAGGCTGAGGGTGCTAGCAAAACAAGAAACGACAGAGTTTTGCCCTGCCAGACTTAAAAAAAACCCTGAAGCTTTTTATTTTTTCAGAACACAATGAATACTGCTTTTAAAAGGAAACAAAGTTCAGATTCAAGTCATTTAAATCACCTTTCATATAAACTCTTTAACACAAATGTAGCTGCCTACTGTTAGAAGTGTGGCACAAATTAGTACAAATTACTATAAAATAATGCTCATCTGTAGCTCTGTAGGCATAGTACTGTGTTCTCATAATACCACTGAATTAAAAAAATTAAAAAGCTATTAAAAACCAATGCAGGTTAGGCTCCAAATTGAGATAAAAATTGGTTCTA
Source organism: Ammodramus savannarum pratensis (assembly GCA_020466415.1). Taxonomy (NCBI): domain Eukaryota; kingdom Metazoa; phylum Chordata; class Aves; order Passeriformes; family Passerellidae; genus Ammodramus; species Ammodramus savannarum. Next base: position 6,118,618 of record JAHXMQ010012342.1, on the reverse strand, counting down.
GAAAATAAGAATTACGTACTGATCTCCATACAATTTCTGCTGCTACTGACAAGCAAAGTTAGCAGCTAAAAAAGGACTTTTATTGTTGTAATAGTTTATATATAAACATATGTTAATTTCATTTTTTGAGTTAATATCCCAGTCAGTTTCATACCTGTAAATCCAGTGACTTCAAGATGCTTGCACTTGACACACAAAGTTGAATCAGATCCCATATGAGCATTTTTAAAAGACACTACTGTTCAGATTGCTAAAGATATATTTTTTTAATTTCTTTTAAAACATAAAATATTAAAACTAGGTTTTACAACAACTACCATCATCATCAACATGCAGAAGTCAGTATTCCAACATAAAAAGCACTAGATCTGCCCCTTAAAATATTATAAAAGCTACATAATTGTATGAATTCAGGGGGTCTTGGCTAACAGAAAATAAAACCATAATGTGCTTTCACATAGTCAGGTGTCCCACTGATAAAATAAGTCTGATGAAAGAGAAAGGCACTTCAGCAGGCTAATTTATCTCCAGATTTTCCTAATGTGAAACACTAGACAACAGACACTGTGCCTTTTCATTTGCACAGTGTTTGATCAGCAGTGTTGTGAAACTTTGCCACTTTTTAACTAACAAGAATTTATACTGGTGCCAGTTCATTTCATCCTCTTTGGTACAAACCACTGCATAAAAACAAAGGAGACAACTAAACATTCCTACATCCTGGATTATTTTTGGTGTGTCACCTCTAGATTTATGGTGGCAAATAATGTCACTAATAAACACATAATTTTTATTTTCAGGTTTGTAATACCAGAGTTGTATTTTCTGATTGCACTAGAAGGACTTTTTTCTCTTAATCAAATGTGATTTTTAAGTGATTCCCCCACCTTTTTTTTTTTGCATCTATAATATCTAGCATTTGGTAACAATCTAAAAATCACTGTCAATGAGCTTGCACTTAAAACTATATGTACATAAATAAGGGCTTTTCTTGCAAAAGCTGACAGCTCAAGAAGTGACTTGTGAAGAACTGAGACATAAGTGTTGCCAACATTTGTGTTCTTCAGAAAGAATTGATTCCACCAAAGCACAAACACATACCAGTTTGCAAACTAGCATCAGAAAGAAGCTGTATCCTTCCAATTTTCCTTATTCATTCCCCTCTCCTGTGTCCTCACAGGCATTTCTCCCTTCTTATTCTCAAGGAAAGCAACCTCCAGATTAAAAGAAGTAAAAACCTCTGAATGCTTCCCCAGCCTTTCCAAGAGCTGTGTGCCACAAATCCTTGCTAATTTTTGTATAGGCCTAATTCTGGCAGCAGCATTTTAACAGTCTGTTAATGCCACAAAGAGCCAACTAAAAAAAATCTTAAAAAATAAATTCAGTGACTCCTGTAAATTCATATGTTGAAATCATATAGAGAAATATAGAAAACCATAAGTTTGTGACACTTCATTGTGACATTCTGTGTTCTCCACATGTTACACATCACATAGAATGTTTTTTGGAATTAAAATTTTTAGAGCTCAGCATAGTCAAACTCCTTCTTTAAATGATCTAAAGCCAAAAAGAATTTTAACCTCCAGCAGGCAATACAGGTTTTTCCAGTGCATAAATTCCAACATACAGCTGGAATGTGAAGACTGATATAATATATTTTGAAATATTCTGTATGGATTTGAATCATAATAATTTATAGAGTTGGATTTCTAATCCATTTTCTTTAACAACGAGACACCTACTCTGTCAGAGAATGAGAACAATGGAGTGCCAAACTTGTTTCCTTTGAACTCATGTAAATAAAGCCATTTACAGTAGTCTGCATTTTTTGATGATACAAGTAAGATTGAGAAATTAGGTCTTTTTGGTATATACAATGAAAAATGCATTTAAAAAATCTGAAATATTACTGTAGGTGAACAAAATTTCAAGTAAAGACATATGAACTTGATATGAATTCCTCAAAACCATTAGCTTGTCAGGGATTTTCTATGATGTTCAACAGAATGTATAACAATCTCTTGATGAAAAGGGAGCCATCAGAACCAATGCAACTCTGCAAACAGGGCAATATTGAACCCCAAGGGCAGCTTTCAAAAGAAATGTGCATATATAAATTGATTCCTACTAATGTATACAACAAAGCAAAGGATGATGTGATCAATATCTGGGCCTAGAAAGTCATATTAAAAAATCCAGTACAACTGTACATTTAAAAAAAATCAAAAAGTTTTAGCGAAAAAGTATTTGGTATTGGACAACAAAATTCCTGTTACCTAGAAAGTGAACCAAAGGCATGCTGATATGACAAGCCATCTTCACATCTGAAATAGATGAATCAGAATTAAACCTCTTTTAGATTCTTGAAGGAAATTAATTACAGACTAATTTACACACTGTAGTGGTTTGGCCCTGGCTAGATGCCAGGCACCCACCAAAGCCACTCTTACCAAAAGTGGACAGAGGAGAGAAAATCCAATGAAAGGCTCCTGAATTGAGTTAAGGACTGGCAGAGATCACTCACTGAATACTGCCACAGGCAGAACAGACTCACTCACCTTGGGGATATTAACTGAATTTATTACTGACAAAACCAGAGCAGGACAATGACAAGGGAAATAAATCTTAGAAACACCTTCCCTCCACCCACCCCTCTTTCCCAGCTCTACTTCCTCCCCTCAGTGACACAGGGAGACAGGAATGGGTCAGTCCATCACATCTGGTTTCTGGGACAGGAATGGGTCAGTCCATCACATCTGGTTTCTGCCACTGCTCAAGGACAGAAGTCCTTCCCCTGCTCCAGCACAGGGTTTATCCCACAGGAGGCTGCTCTCCATGAACTTCTCCAGTTTGAGTCCTTCTCAAGGGCAACAGTTCTCCATAAACTGCTCCAACATGGTTAATTCTTCCAAAAGGTGCAGTCCTTCAGGCTCAGCCTGCCTCCAGTGTGAGTCCCCCACAGGCAATTCCAGGGTACCTGCTGCAGCAGGGGACAGTTGCTTCACCATGTGTTTTGTTAGTGGGGGGTGAGGAGGTTTACAGGGATGAGAAGCTGCCAGAAGCTTCCCTGATGTCCAACAGAACCAATGCCAGCAGCTCCAGGACAGAAGCGCTGCTGACCAAGGCTGGGCCAGTCAGAAATGATGGTGACACCTGTGTGGTAACAGATTTGAGAAGGAAAAGGAGTTATTGTGCAGGTGTAATTGTGGCCAGAGAAGAGCAGGGTGAGAACATGTGAGAGGAACAACTCTGCAGACACCAAGGTCAGTGCTGAAGGAGGAGGAGGAGGTGCTCCAGGCACAGGAGCTGAGATTCCCACCTGTGATGGTGATGCCCATTGGTATGGGGTGTGGCTGAGCTGGAGTTCATTCCCCACAGCAGCGTTGCCAGCACTGTGCTTTGCCCTGGGAGCTGGAAAGCTGCTGAGAACACACTAGTGTTTGGCCACTGCTGAGCAGGGCTGGCACAGCATCAGTGCTGACTCTCAACATTCCCAGCCAACCAGCAGGCTGGGGGCGGGCAAGATCCTGGCAGGGGACACAACTGACCCAAATTAACCAAAGGGATATTCCATACCATGTGACACCAGCTCAGATATAAAAGCTAAGGAAAAGAGGAGGAAGTGGGGGTATTTGTTATTTACAAAGTTTGCCTTCTGGAGCAACCACTACACATGTTGAAGCCCTGCTTCCCAAGAGGCAGCCACACATTGCTTGTTGATGAGAAGTAGAGAACAAACCTATTTTTTTCCTCTTTGTGCACACACAAATTTTTGCTTTTTCCTTAGTAAACTGCTTTATCTCAATCCAGGAGTTGTTTTCCATCTTATTTTCTCTCCCCTGCCCAGCTGGGAACAGGGAGCAATAGAGCAGCTTGATGGGCACCTGGCATCCAGCCAAGGCCAACCCACAACACACACACCTATCTCAAACTTAATTTGCACTTTCATCCTTGTGAATTCAATAGGAACATTTTGTTCATGAAGCAAATGCTCACTTTGGACTGGTGCACTGCTGGTACCATCCTGGTTACCTTCCATATTCTTCTAGAAACAGCAACAGACAACTGACAATCCCAACACCACAGACATATTTCACAGTAATATTTCCTGAGTAAATATTCCCAAAGCCCAGCTGCATAGGATACCTCCCAACTCTTGAGTGCACTACAGGGCAGACAACCATGCACCACTCACCTCACAATTCAAATATAGGCATTGTATGTCTGGGTCTTGGTACAGACCCTTAACCAAGCTCTAAGGGAAATATTTATAAAGCCTTTTTGAGGGTGATTTATAATCAAACTGCCAAAGCCAAAATGCTGGAACTTATTTCACCAGGGAAACAGCCTCAAAGCCACAGAAATACATTCTGTTTACTATATGAAGCACATTAAGAGATGCATCCATTTTTCTGTTAGCCAAAGTTGAAATGATCACTTTGACAATATGAACATTAAAATTAAAGAATATTCTGATGGCCTTTCCTTCCTCTATACATATCTTAGTTACAATTCATGCATTCATGACTTTTGGTAAATTTAACTCTAAGATGAGTCATAAATAGTATTTATATTGCATTATAGACCAAATTTTTGCAATCTGCTGTCTCATGCTCATAACCCTCCCTCCCCAACTTTTAAAGCCTGTTTAACTCTTCTGCAAACCTAGACAAAAGCAGCTCAGGCTGGCAAAATGTAGGCACATAAACCTCAAATGATCTCCCATTGGTTGAAACATAAAATAAAAAGCAACGGTGCCAAGCTTTCCTGCTCAAGAAACTCTTTCCAAGGCATAATTTGTCTAATCCTGCACACTTCTTCATCATGGGCCAAACCCTCACTTATAACTAGGCAGAGATTCAAGGCTACATTCTGGAGCACAGCTGGCCCAACAGCATAGAGAAGAGAAGATGTCCACTGACAAAGAAGCCAAAACAAGACACTGCAGCTACTCCTGGGATCAGGAGTAGCTGCAGCTCCAAATGCTACCAGAACCAGTCCTTTTCTGCTGGGCATGGACCCTTCACAGCCCATGAACACCCACAGGCCATAACAAAGCAGCTCTTAACAAAGCAGATGGGCAACACCTTAAGGTAGTGGGGACCATGAACTGCAGTGGCCACACTTGTACACTTCCCCCAGTGTTGTATGGAATTGCACATGGATGGGCACACAGGGAGGGCAGTAATGCTATAGAGCTCTGCTGATAAATCCAGCACAGCTCATCTGCTGGTGTCGTGGGACCAACGGATGAAACATTTCACATTGTACAAAGGAGTAGTAACAGACAGCTAGAAAAGTTCACATATAAAATACTGTACAGATGGTCACGTTGGTTAGGAACAAGGCTAGGAACGGCTTTAACTAGGCTACCATTGCATTAGCAACAAGTACAAAAAAAATAAACCATGTGCCTACATTTCTCACTGTGCATTCCCAAAGGTGTGTCCAAGAATGACAGGCTAAGTAAAATGTGGGCCTTCCTCACACTGCCAGTAAAATTAGGAACTGGAAAAGTTAATTAGTAGCATTTCCCTGTTTTCAATTCACATGGAATATCAGCTGCCCAGCTGAAGTTTGGTAACTCACTCTTTATGTTAAAAAAATGAAACTTTTCTTGATACTAGAAAACAACATTTCCCTTGTAAACCCAACACTGCAGAATTACAGAAGCAGGCAAGAGATCAACAACCAGCAGGGAGAGCAACAGCACAAAGCACATTGTGTTTTTTGTGTTTTAATTTATAGGAAGAAGCGGCCTCTCCTCTCTTTTCTTCCAGATATTGGTTTTGCTATCTCTTTTCATGAGAGGTGGTCTATCCCTTTTTTTAGCAGAAGGGATACCAGATTCATGACTTCCTGGCAGAGATTTTTTCCTTAGACCTTCCTCATTATGTTGTTCTAGGACTGGCCCGTTCCCTCCTTCCACGATGTGTCTCACAGCCTGGTCCTCTGGAGTGCAAACAGTGGTCCCGCTTTCACTGCAACTCAGATCCAGATCTTCCAAGTAAAGAATCTTAGAATGTGGCATGCTTTTAATGAAAGTTTTCTCTCTCTCCAGTTTCCTGCTAGGATGATGCTCATTCATGTCCACACCAGAGTCCAGACTGGTATCATTACTCTCAGTTTTTTTGCCCTTTTTCAGATCTATGAAAGAATGCCTCACTTGAGCAATTGGCTTTCCATCCAAGGACACAAACCACGCTCGAGGATGCGGAGATGGTTTTCCTTTAGAGAGCTCCAGCAGTGTTTGCTCTGAAATCCCTTGAAGTTCAGATGAAAAGGGAGTCATTACCACTGCTTCATTCAGTGTCCCAGGAACAGAGACAGATTCCAGCAAGCTGTTGGTGTACCTGCCCCAGTTGGATGCTTGGGAAGGCAAGCCCTCTTCACCATCCAGGGTGCTGCTCTCATCTCTGCAGGCAGAAGGCTGGGGATGAGAGTGCACTGGCATTTTGGGGAGTGTTTGCATGTAACTGTCCCGACTCATGGGCTCCAACATGGGGCCATACACCAGCTGCCCTTTCCTTGGCAAAGTTGCTGATTTAGCAGGATGCAGTTGTTCTGGGGGGTGGAAAAGGTCTGAGGTTTGAAGAATAGCAATAGGCTGATTGTAAATATGCATTAGATGTTCTGGGATATGGGAAAGCCCATACATCTCCTCTTTCAGTGAAAGGTACCTGTTTTGGTCTGGGATGTCCCTAGGAGCCTGGGAAATAGTACTGTTACTGTGCTTTGGCTGCTGTAAAAGCCTCACTCCAGCACTGGGCTCCACTGAATGGGCTGCATTTCCTGCCTGACCAGTCTGACAGGATGACTGATAAGAAGCATCCTCTGAGTAGATTTTAAAATTGTCCTGTGATTTTCCATCTTCTGTGTCCATGGACAGCCTCCTTTGAGGGCTGTATGAAGAAATCTTCGATGTATATAACTGTGAGTTATCCTCCAGCTTTAAAGTCCCTTTGACAGCACTGATGTGATTTATGTGAGTTGTTGATGTTGTCTGGTCTTTTTTTATCACCTCCAGCTTGGTTGAGTTTTTTTCCTTCTTCTGTGTCCGATGGCATTTATCCCTATGCAAAAGAGAAGCAAGGTGACTGCAGAGCATATTAGGAAATACTGGATTGTTGACTACCAAAGCTGGAGGTTAGACTCTGGTTAAGAAGTTGTGGTGTCATTTGACATCACAAACTTAAAATGAAATTCTGTAACAACTGTAATTTTTAAAAAAAATATTATGCTATACATTACAGTTTAGGTAAGAAAACAAGTCTTAACCTCAAAAGTGATTTTATCAACCCCAAATTCCACTCATAATGAGCTCCCTGGAACTTCTTTTGCTTACCTGCAGTAACAAAGAAGAACAGCAAAAAATCCAATGATAATGACAACAGTTCCTCCCAGTATGGCCGTAAGGAACACGGTGTGATAGGCTGTTATGTCCTTGGAAACAGCACTAATAATGGATTCTAGATTATCAAACAAAACCAGAAGAGCATTAGTTCTTAAAAACCAAATGATGTGCAGAGCCAATAAACTGAACAGTACTTTTCCAGTGATTTTGTGTTCCAATGCCATTATGTTGATCCTTCCCTTTTCACCTTGCTAGGTAAATGACAGGTTCATCTCGAATACTAAAGGCTTGCCATGACATCTACTTCATTCCAGACAAATTATATTTGTATTAATTGTCCAAACTAACTTAGAAAGGTGGTCTACATTTTCTCCTTAGCACTCTGCCAGAGAGTGCTGTGTTTTTACAATTAGCCACACTGTTTATCTGACAGATTCCTTCATATGAATTTACAAAACATGTAAGAAAATCACTGTAAGGACTCAAACAAAATTTATCCAGGTGGTGAAGTTGCATGTCACTTCTCCCTTGCTGCTGTTAAATGAAGCAGTCAAACTGACAGCCTCATGGGGCATTCAGGAACTGCTTGGCCAGTGGTTGCCATACCTCTTGCTCCAGGCAGTGGAGCTGCTATCCAGTAGCCCAAGTGCTGAGCAGTGTATGTCCACACTGACTGGCCATCCACCTCCTTCACCACTCCCAGCCCACGGTTCACCCAAGCACCTGGGGGGAAAAAAGGACAAAACATTGCACATGCCATGCAGGGTTCTTCTATACCTCAAACCACCAGCAATTAGGCCATTATCAAAAATATACAAGGTGACAGGAAAAGCTGAAACTTCTGACAGCCACTGTTTATTACACAGCTTTAGCCAAACAGGCAAATTTCCTCTCTTGACATCCATCTGTAGCCATTTACTTTGAAACAAAGCATCAACCTTACTCACCAGAAGTAAACTTAATATGACTCATTTTCTATTAATAACTGTCTTTCACAGATATGCACATAAATAATTTGAGAAAACCAATTATAAGACCTTCAGCATGCATGAAGGCCAAGAGTAAAAAACGAGGGAGCAGGTAACTGATGCATAGGGACACAAGTTCAACATCAGCTAGCAGAACTTAGTGGGAAAACATTTTAATCTTATTAAGCCACAATAGGATAAACAATGTTTGTCTTGAATGTTTCTCTCCTCCTCCCTGCCCCGAGGCTGTAACAGTTCAGTTAGCCCAAGGAAGTGCTATTGTTAGGACACAGATTCCACACCATCTGTTTGGCAAGGCAAGGGAAAGGTATTATGGTATGATAGCTTCTACAATTAATAAAGCATCCATTAGAAGAGAGAGAACTATACTTAAATATGTTTATTGTGGGCCATTTTTGAAATTCTAAGGACAGAAAACAGCCTCATGTAACCAACGTTACATATTCAACCTGCAAATACTAAGTAGATAGAATCATCAGCTTTTTTAAAACATCAATAATCAAACACAAAAAATCAAATGAAAACAGTATAACTCATATGATTTTCAATTTGATTTTCTTCCAGGACCCATCTTTCAGCAAAGGAAAAGTAAATATCTCCCAGCCAGGAAGTAAAGATGAGGATGGACACCTGCCACAGATGCAGAGAAAATAAAGCATTTGCATTCTCATGGTGCTTGTTATGGCTGGCAAAGGGGAAAGGCAGCAGCAACCACCCAGAGCTCTGAAAGTGCTTTCTCAGCCACCTGAAAAATCTTGTACAGAGTCAGGAGTAATACCAGCAAACCTGTATAAAAGGCAAAAAAACCTTCTAGGTCTCCAGAAGTTCTATCTTGACTGAAAAAATACATAAGAAGTTATACAATGTTTGCTGTATCAATCTTCCCCCATTATACTACATAGAAAATACTTGGTATTAAGAAAAAATATTAAAATGTGATTCATGAGTAAGCCCATTTTCTCTATGGTTTAGTGCCATTCAAGCAGAAGGATATAATTTTCAATTTAATGTTGAATGCAAGCTCTCTGGTTTTTGTAATTCTATTAAAATCCACAAAGTACTTTTAGCACTAATGCAGCAAAATATTTCATAAGAAGGAAGCCACACTCAATACAGATGAACAAACTCTGCATTTACAGCAGCTGAGTACAATTACCAAAGCTCATTTTCCAGGAACTCTCAGTACTACTCCACTTGGAGTAAGCCCCAGGAGCACTGCTCAGGCAGACCTGTGAAAGCAGTTTCTATAATTTTCCTGCTGCATGTGGGTCAGCCCACACAGACCTGTTCCCTTGTCACTATCCATGCTGACATGAGAGCTCTGATTACCGTCATATCACACTATCCAAGGACTTCAGAGTTAAAAATTGTTTCAGTGTCTTGCTGGGGACATCCCACCTGCAGCCTCTTGGAGGCCAGAGCCTCATTACTGAGTGCAGCAGGAGCTCTGCACTCAGCTCAGATGGGGGCTTGCTGCTCCTTATGGATGCTCTGCAATGCCTGCTGCAGAGCTGAGGTTTTCACTGCCCTCACTCACCAGAACCTTGACTGAAAAACACCTTGCTATGACTCAGTTATCTTGGGGAAAAGTCATTTTGCATGTGTCAGACCAAAGGTAAAAAAAAAAAATAAAAGAAACATACTGAAAAATAAACACCCAGAAAGTGAATACGATTGCAATTTTTTATTGTTAGAGAGGAAGAAATGGGAGAAAAAGCACAAGGTAATTTATGCCCCAAAAGTTGCTGTCCTTTTTCACCATCCTTCTGTCCCTCTCCTCAGCAAGCAGCAGTGGAGAGTACCCCTCAGAGAGCAGCCATTACAAACAGCTTGCCTTTGTGGAATCTCTGTAAAGTACAACCCACTGGAGAGGAAGATCCAGCTGGTTTTATTGGGCTTTGGATCAGCAGGCCATGCTCCTGGCTCCTGCTTTACTCCCAGGGCCAACAAGGCTGTATAGGGATGCTGAGCAGGACCCTCAACCCCCACACAAACACCTCACACTGGTTTGTATTCTAACCCATCCTGTGCTGCTCCAGTTCTGTCAACTCCTTGTTTAACAACAGTGTTGATTTAGCTTTGTTTAGAGAGGTAAAAAAGCTCAGCACAGGAGCTGGCAAAAGTGGCTGTGGCAATAAGAAATTTAAACCCTGAGTGATATTTCACCACCTCAGACTAAAACCCTCTAAAATGCCATCTCTTTCCACCAATTTCCCCTCTAAAGTCTTCTAGGTGTATAGACAGACTTAATCTTCTATGCCAAAACTTATCCTATTCACTTTTTCCCCACAAGACAGCCTAGCCAAATTTTATTAGCACATCCTTAATTCAAATCCATGTTTTTCAGTTTTTTTTTTTTAATTAAGGTAATCAGTTTCTTCCTTGAACGTGTAAACAACACTTTGTTAGAGTTGGTGTTCCTCTCCTGTACTTCCAAACACTGAACAAAAGCTTTTTGCCTTGATAAGGAGCAAGATGTGACCTCACTCAGTTGCACATTTCAAGCCTGTATATTCAATATAAATTCACATTTCAAGGGTGATGGTGACTGTGAGGTGCAATGCAGGACAATCAGGACACTAATGCACCCACACCTAATACAGGTCAGCTAAATGGGTTACATGGACATAGCTCATTACTCACTCCTGACTAAAATTAGATGTGAAGGGATGACAAAAGGTTTAGAATGACTAATCCCCAGCCTCCTCTTGGCATTCTGGAAGAACTATGTTGTTCCCTTGGATAACTCTTATTTCCCCTTCATTTCACTTTCTGAATTGTTTTTGTTAACTGAAGCAATATCTGTCCCAGTTCTAGCATCAAAGGATCTTTAGAGCTACACTCTAGGAGACAAAGCATCCAAATGTTCAGTTCTGGTTTGCTTTCTTGTAAGAAGGAATTCACAAAATTTCTGGGCTTGAAATTTAACATCACCTAAAATATATGTTCTGTGAACACTCAGCACCCCATGAAAATAAAAATCTAGGCAAGAGGAATGCTAATGAATTTTACCAAAGCTTTTTGAATTAACAAAAGCAGGGAAATACCTTTGAACAATTCAAGCTAGCTCATTAAAATAAATGACAACCTATTGACCATCACCTCATAGAATAATGTCATCACTGTGCCCAAACCTACAGGCATGTGCTAGAAGGCAAAATAACAAATTTTTTAAATAAACACTTACCAATTTTCATATCAAATGTCCAGGCAGGTACAGCATCTCCTGATTTTACAGCAGTTGAGGGAAGAGGAAGGGTAACCTGAATGGGACCCTTTATGTTCACTTCTTTCCCAGCCAACAGAACATTTACACATATGGCAGTAAGAGGAATTAATTCCATGCTTTTGAAACCTGAGGGCAAAAAATATCTTGTAATTCTCCTTTCACAGTTTATTTTAAAAGAAATACATGAAAAATTAAGCTACTAAAGGCAAGTCCTCATCCTTATCCACACAGTCAGCTGTTACCAACTTGCTGAAATAGAAATCAACATTACTTTTCTTCTGAGCTTTTAACAACTTATGATTAAAACAAAACAGAGTCATTTCTATACTAAAGCCATAAGAGAAAAACATTTGCAACATCTGGGTTCTGTGCTGGCCACAGAACTAACCATGAGGAAAAACTTTGTTTGGGGTGAGAGAGGAAGGGTTTTTCCCCTCAGATCATCAGATTGCAAAGCCCCTAACTGATGTTAAATACAAAGAATTTTGGTATAATCACAATGTGCATAACATTGAATTAAAGTGAAAGCATATGGAACCTCTCCTGTAAGGATTAATTTTCTAATTTGGCAGCCACAATTAACTGAATAGTTAATCATGAGGCTTGTCAAAGCACTCAGAGAAAATGTTGCATTTACAAGGCAGCCTGCAAGTTTCTTTCCTTTGTTTTCCTTTCACCAGTTTGCAAATGCTCCAGAAAGCCCAGTTTGACAGGATGGTGAGAGAAGCTGAAACAGAATTACTAAGTAGCAGAATGATGTTAAATCTATGCAGGCTGTTAGAAGCTGGTTGTGAGAGAACTCCTGGCACATCAGATATCAATTAGCTTCCACCTGCCCTAAAAGGAAGCTTATTCCTTCAGGGGTATATGAATAATTTAAAACACATGCCAGATAGATTGAAGGGAAAACTCAAAGAGGATAAACACTGCTTATTCTCCTATGCTTCTTTCCTTCTGCCTTCCATTTAAAGAGGTGAAACACAGATAAGAAAGATTTTAAAATATCTTTGTCAAAATATCAGTATACATGCTGCCTTTAATGGAATGAAAAATAAAAAATAGGGTATGATGACTTAATATAAGCCATGTGTTGCCCTCTCCCTGCACCACAATGAATTTAAGAGCCTCATAGCTTCAGATCCACTGGGAATAGAAAGAAAAGAACAAAAGAAAGATGGAACTGCACACAGTACAACCTACCAGAGATTACTGTACCTATGCAGATTTAAAAACTATCTGATAGAACGACAAATTCTAACAAAATTCAACGGCATAAGAGCAGAGTTACAACTCACTAAACCACTTAGTGCTTCTCCAGTGAAACAGATGCACAGAAAACATTATTCCAGCTGTGCTCTGTACCCACAGGGACCACTTGGTCCCAGACTTGCCCAGCCTGACTGAGCCAAGAGGGGCTCCCATGCAATCCCTGTGCTGGGGGTAAGCCCTAGGGACAATCACTCCAGTGAAAATGCAGGAACTCCACAGCTGAAGCTCACTGCTGCTGTTTCACTGATTTCTTTACCTTCATCTACTGGCTATAATTGCATTTTTAAAGTGTTTACTAAACCAGTTCCACAGTCTCATGAAATCCCGAGCATAAATACACATACATACATATAAATATTTTTAAAGTGTTTACTAAACCAGTTCCACAGTCTCATGAAATCCTGAACACAAATACACATACATACATGTAAATGTAAAAAGGAGATTCTGAAGTTGTATTTCAGTGCAGCAATGTTCTCATGTTGCATGGACCAAACTAGGCTAACACTGATTACTGACCTGATGTGTTCATAGCTCACTCCTGTGCAACAAAGCTTTCTGATCCAATACAATGGAAGCAGCTTCAGGCCTTCTTATATTAAGCATATGTTTTTCTGAAACACTGTGCACTCATATGCAATATAATGAATATTTTCTTCATACAAATTCCTAACCATCATATTCACATACCTGATTTATTTAGAATAATTCCTGTTGTATAGAGAAAGCTGTCCACTTTCAAAAATTGCTCTGGCACTGTCAGATAGGCTGTAACATTTGCAATGTGATTTGATGGAAGCTTCATTAAAGACTTTGGAAACTGAACACTCGGTTGGGATTTGGCATCTGTAAAAGAATAATATTTTGTCTTAGCCACAGTAAAACAGACAAACAGTGTTTTTATTACCCTTCAGCAATCCACTTAGCATAAGAACCTGTTTTCCCCCATTTTCTCCATGATTTCTGTATTTCCAGTCTAGCACTTGTTACTACATAATTAACAGAAAATCTGGCTTTAAGTAGATAGGTATTATATAAAATGCTGCTTAATTTTTTTGCCATGTGGGTGCAGATGGCTATCACAAAGTGTTTAGTTACAGTCTGCATGCACAGAACTTACCAGACAGTTTTCCAGTAATTAAGACAGTATCTTCAAACAGCCATATATTAGCTTGACTTTGTGGGAATAATGAGAGTGTCACGGATGAGTAGACTGTGGAAAATGATAATATCTGTTATTACACTGTGCAACCAAAAAAAAATCCTCCAGGGTCTCCAAATCTAAAGATCTATTGAACAAAGTAGTTAATAAACCAGAGAGCATATGAAGACTAAATAAATTACTCCTGTTATCCAGAACAGATATTTTGGTGTTTAGGCAGAAAGAGTTCTGTTGAATATTTGCTACTGTTTTATACCTTCTTTGGATAAACAAGTGACTAGAAAGTCACTAGAAAGTGACTTAAAAGTCTTTTTTTTTTTTTTTTAATAAAAACATGTGTCTTTTTAGGATCATGCAGTAGTTAAACAAAAAAACCTGTGAGGAAACACTGCTGAAGCAGAGTTGTAACAGGTGATATCTGCTTAGAGGAAAGAAAGCATTGGAATTCTAAGAATTACTCAGGATTTTTTTTTTTTACTCAGGTCAGCAGGATTTCTGTCAAAACACATTAACAGCTCTATGCTAACTCTAGACAAAAAAAAAATAAATCTAAGAATTCACTGTGTGTCACAACATAACCCACTTAGATTTTCAAAGGGCCATTTTCTGCTTTAGAGTAATCAGAATTTTGACAAGTTTAACAGACCATGCACCCCTAGATCTGCACTGACAGGCACCATCTTCCTTGACTGACTTCTCTGAGTTGTGTTCAGCTGCCAGCAACCACCCAGACAGCTCAGAGAGAAATTTAATTACTGCCAGGGAGAGTTTAATAATAGGCCTGTAAGATGCTTACGTACTTGGCATCCTCGCAGTCTTCCAAGGCAAAGGTGTCAGCAGGTAGCCATCCTTGTAGGAGACAATAGTTAAGCTCAATCCCAGTTTGTAGGGGACTTTTATCAGCACTGCTCCATTGCTCCCAGTGAGAGTGGAATTTGTCAGGGTGTAGTTGACAAACACCTCGACCACCGCCTGGCGCAGGTACTGATGGCTGATGATGTCATTTACTTGAACTTTTAGGGTGAAAACAGATCCTGTTGGCAAAAAGAAAAACAGGAGGTCATGATGACACGTCACAGCCAAGGACCATGGTTTTGTAAAGAAGTCCTGGAGCTCAGGTCTGTGCTGTTCATGCACTGCACGTTTATCCCTGTCTCTGGCCAAAGGCAGGGATAAACATGCAATTTATACCCCAGAGAAGGGGGAAACAAAAAAACTTAAGATGAGGCACAAAGGTGTCAAAAAGTTTATCAAATTCAGCAAATATAATAACTAACCAGTTAAAAAAAAAAAACAAACAAAACACCAACATTTGACACCAAATTACAAAGCACAAAGGTGTCAAAAAGTTCATCAAACTAAGCAAATATAATAACTAACCAGTTAAAAAAAAACTAAAAAAAAACCAAAAAAACCCACCAATATTTGAAACCAAATTACAAAGCAATCTTCCCCTTTTTGTTTAAGCTTGAAGAATGCATCTGTGACAAGGTGAGATTTACTGTGCTCTGCAATATCACACTGATATTACAGATGGTCTCCTTATCCAACCCTTGGCTTAGGACACACATTTCAAGGTGTACCTTGAGTTTGTAAAGGCAGAGAACCTGATGTCTACACACAGTGGGACAACACATTTCTTTTTACATGTGTAACATTATTATAAATGCATCCAGATATTATTTTAAGCTACCATCTCCCACCAGATTTTTACTGGCTACTTTTCACCTTCCTACATTGCAACTTCTAAACAGTATTCCTCTAACTAGAGGGTCTGATAGTTCATACCATACCCAGTGTCTTGCAGTAATCATAATTACAGTGACTAAAAAGTATGTTGAAAATAATCAATCCACTTGAACAACAGGCTCGAGGTGCTCTGAATCACAATTTCTCTCTCACCCTGATGGCAAACAAGCTATTAGGGAGTCTTTTCACAGTATGTGAAAAAGGACAGAATTCCACATTATTTCCAGAATAATTTGATTTTAGAAATTAAAATACCTAAAATATTACTATTAAAATTAGTTTCAGTAACAGATTTTCCAGTATTTTGGTAACAGATCTACCCCTATTCAATATCACTGCACTATTTTGTATCCTAACACTTTCAAACCCATTCATCATGAATATGTATTTCTATTTAGGTCAAATGTCAAGGTAAGTTATTTGACATGTATCTACCCAAAATCATACTTCAATTTCACTGTGAAATCCCCACTACAATTGAGATTGACACTGCACCAAGAGATTACTGCCACTGACCTTGATTGAAATGAATAGGTTTTGAGGAACCCAGTGCAATTCATCAAAAAATCCCCAGTATGTGGTGGAGATGCTCTCCAAGTTGGGCCTCCTCTCTGAAATAATTTATTTAGATCTATTATATGCATGGAGCATATTGTATATTCATGAAAAAAAATGACCTGCACATAACAAAAGCTACACTGGCCTCATTTATGTTTACCACATACACAGCAAAAACTTACCAGCTGTGCCAAATTGATTTTCTGCAATGCTATACAAAAATCTACATCTCCTTTAGCACATTGATACATATTTTCAGAATAATAATATAAAATCCCAGTGGTACTCAAATGTATTTGACTGAATTAATAAAAAATGCACAATAATCTTGGAACAATGTAATCTGTTCTTTTCTTTCCCATATGTAAGATATTTCAAGAATAAAACTGCTTTAAATTGCTGTGCTAGAGGGGTTTTAAATCATGTGATAATGGGGGAAAAAAAAATTATGTCATGTCAGCAAATTACAGGCTCCAAACAGCTCCTCCAGGCATTGATCCAGTTACACAGATACCAGCATCATTCCAGTGGCTGCCAAAACTTGAAAAACAGGTCATTTGCCCCTGGCCAATGACTAGCTAAACGGCTACAGAGGAGAGGAAACAGGCTGTGTACAATGTCATTATCCAGTAATCATTTGGAAGCCAGGAGTCTATCATGAAATGGTATTTAAAAGTAAGAAATACAGTGGTACAAAATTCAAGCTCATGGCAGTAAGAAAGAACCAGAAATGCCTGTTATAAACTGGTATTTTAACAGCTGGAGCCAAGTTAGGAGAAAAAGAGCCCAGTTTTAACAGCTGAAACCAGTCATAAAAAATTAAAACCTAAAATGTACTCAGAAAGACACATTCTTTTAACCACTTCATACTTTTAATGAGTATTTTCCCTTTCCTGCTGACAGACAGCCTAACAAGAAAACACAGGAGAGAGGGCAAATGCCACAGCCCTCCTGCAGGTGCTGGTAAATTCAGAGGTTGGTCTGTGTGCAAAACTATTTCTTCCTCTCATCTCCTTGAGTTGCAGCCAGATTAAACCCCAATTTCTTAGAACCTTGAGGTGCCAAAAAAAAAAAAAAAAAAAAAAAGAAGAAAAAAAGTAGAAAGCTGTGCTGTTTTCACTCTCTGATGGTGAACTGAAGAATATCATTGCCTGTTTTTAGCCATGCTGAACTTTGATTAGTTTCTTGTCCCATGGGTTTAGGAATTGCCACAGCATTTCCCCAAAGTGATGCTCTGCCTGGAGGGGCATTGAGGAGATGCAGACATCAGGCTGGAAATGAGAGCTGAAATCCCAGGGATTGAAATCCTGGGGGTTGCTGTGAGCATCACACACAGGAGTGCTCACTTTGTGCCCCTGAACATCCAGACACAGATTAAAGGTGACTCAACCCCTGCTCTTGGTGCCTTTGGCCTTTTCTTTTGTGCTAACAAAGAATCTCCCTGAGAAGAGGGAGTTGTGTCCTGCCTGCACTTGGATTTGCTGATATCAACTCTGCCAACAAGTCACTTTAAACTCCCACACAATGGTTTGGGAAGCACATTTTAAAAAGAATTATTCTTTGCACTCCTCAAGAGTAACAGCACAGGAGATATGAGGACACCTCGTTGTGCCTCTACCCAAATTCTTGTGAAATGATGACGTGAAAAAAAGCCAGAATCCAACAGTAACAACTTTCCACTCACAAAGCCACATTCAGCACAGTTTTTCAGGCCAGTTGTTGCAGCCCAGTGAAAAGCAGGACATTCCCAGGGCCCAGAGCTCAGAGTTTGTGTGCAGTTCTGCTCCTACAGCACTGATCATTGCTTTCCAACCTTCACATCCCCTGGCCAGCTCCCTCCTCACAAGCCCCACATCCATTTAATGTGCAAATTTATCACTAATTCAATGGCATTCAGTTATTAACAATGTCACAATAACATCCAAGACACATAATTTGCAAAGAAAATACTGCCTTTGTTTGCTTTTTATAAATACCTTAATTTAGAAGCCTTTAACAACAATTTTAACTCTCAACAATGATGGAAACTGCAGTAGGATATTTTACTCACATATAAATCTATAAAAGGAGGCTCAACCCCTTTCCTTTCATATAAGACACAATCCCTTTATATATCCTTTCAGTATATATAAAATACACTGGAAAACCAGTTCACATAAAAATAATGAACACTTGGTTAGCTTTTTAACAAAACCAAAGCTGAAAACTTAAACAATGGATGAACTTTGTGCTTTTTTCTGGTCAGTGACACGTGCCAAACACAAGTGGGTCAGCTGTATCTCAGTATTAAACAGATTTGACAGAACTCCTACAATTAGAAGAAAGAACTCAGTCCTTGCTAATTTGATTTGTGCTGCCTCAGAGGAAGGGATTCCTCTCTTGGCAAGGTCCACTGGAAATGCCAGCTCCTACAGCATTAAAATGTTTCTGATCAACCTTCATAGAAATGCAGCAGTTATTCAGACAGAGGGGAAAAAAATGCCTTCTAACACATTTAGCTACTTCAGTCCTGGTCAGGAAAACTGATTTTACTGAATTTACAACTGATTTCTTTGAGAAGAAATATCTAATGCCTGCAATTTGGCTTCATATCTCTGTCCTAACTCACAAATCCTATCACAGAATTAAGCAAGAGAACTGCTTGGAATTGCAAGCTGGGTACAAATGTAACAGTGCAAAAAAAAAAAAAACAAAAAAAAAACAAAAAAAAAAACAAAACAAAAAAAAAAAAACAACAAAAAAACAACAAAAAAACCCCAACAAATCTCAATTATGGTCCATGTAATTTGTTCTTAATTCTGCAGACAAGCATGTCATCTGGTTACCATTTATGTGAGATTTAATTACCATGGTCAAGGCCAGAGCCCTCCCAGGCACCAATATGTTCCTAAGTACACATAACTGAGGTATGGGGGTGAAAATACATGCAGGGCACTGCCCAGGGGGAATTCCTACACATCCTGCCAGCCCTAAACCCTTTTTTTTCTCTATTAATCACAAGTTCCTACAGCCAGAGAGATTGTGCACCTGGAAGGAGGCAGCTATCCTTCTCAAACTCACAGAGAGCTACCCAGCTAACAATTATCTTATGGGATGAGAAGTAATTATAATCAAATTATTCCTTATCTCTTTCCTTCAGAGGGGGCTCCTCTCCCCCTTGCCCAGAGGTGTTTAAACCCATGGCAGAAAATATGAGCTGATAGGAGCTCTGTGGGTCCCTCCTAAGCAGGCAGAGAAATCCCAGGCTGTGCCATTTCCTTGCTCTTAGCTGACTGAACAACCCTTTTTCCATCCTTTACATCCATAGAACACCACATTTTTTGGCTCAGCACAATTAGAGATATGAAAGGTGCACTGATGTGTAAAGGAACAATGTGTAATAAGAATAAAGGGGTTTACTACACATCCAATATTGCAGTGGGGGGTGGAAATCAATGAACACACAATCTAGACAGCCAGCACACATCTGGCCTCAGTAAAAAAAGGTCATGCCAAAGCCATCCTCCTGCCCACAAACACCAATTGCTACTTCTTAAAATTACCTTAAAACTAGTAAAAATTCCCTTAAAACTACTAAAAGTAATAGCAGTGACAAGCTACAAAAGATGGGGGGAAAACATGGGGAAACAAAAAGGGGGAAAACATATGGGAAAAATAAAAAAAGGGGGG